>CM074724.1:4225187-4507832 GCA_037306005.1 Rhinophrynus dorsalis
TAGCGTCCGCACGCTGGGACCAACACAGAATTGTATAGCTGATAGGCTTTGGAGCAAACCAGTGACCGCACACTGGTGTAACAAGCGAGTTTGTATAGCCGCAAGGCTTGGGAGCAAACCAGCGTCCGCACGCTGGGACCAACACGGAATTGTAGCAATGTCACCAACGCGACCAGGCAGAAGGTCGCCAGGATACTGAAGACAGGTGATGAGATGACAGGAACCAGCAACGATCAGTCAGGTCAGAAAACAGCAGAGAAGTTCAGCAGGAACTGCAACACCAGAGACTAGGCCGGAACCAGGACTGGAAGTACTTCAGTATGCAGGAAACACTGGAACAGTAGAGATCAGGAACTCAGGAACACATGAGATCAGGAACTCAGGAACACTGGAACAGAGGCCCAGCTATCACTAGCATAGTGATAGCAAGAAGGTCAGAAACAACACGAAAGGGCACTCAAAGGGTGCCCAATCCAGGTTTAAATAGTCAATAAGAGGCGGGCTATCTGCAGACAGCCAATAGAAGCCCCCTACTGGTGACAGACAAGTAACTGCAGCAAATCACGGGCACCGTGATAACTAGGGTCCGGGCTCAGGAAGACATAACAACTTCTTGCACTAGGGTCCGGGCTCAGGAAGACATAACAACTTCTTGCACTAGGGTCCGGGCTCAGGAAGACATAACAACTTCTTGCACTAGGGTCTGGGCTCAGGAAGACATAACCACTTCTTGCACTAGGGTCCGGGCTCCGGAAGACATAACCACTTCTTGCACTAGGGTCCGGGCTCAGGAAGACATAACAACTTCTTGCACTAGGGTCCGGGCTCCGGAAGACATAACAACTTCTTGCACTAGGGTCCGGGCTCAGGAGGACATAACAACTTCTTGCACTAGGGTCCGGGCTCAGGAAGACATAACCACTTCTTGCACTAGGGTCCGGGCTCGGGAAGACATAACCACTTCTTGCACTAGGGTCTGGGCTCAGGAAGACATAACAATTTCTTGCACTAGGGTCCGGGCTCAGGAAGACATAACAACTTCTTGCACTAGGGTCCGGGCTCGGGAAGACATAACAACTTCTTGCACTAGGGTCCGGGCTCGGTAAGACATAACAACTTCTTGCACTAGGGTCCGGGCTCAGGAAGACATAACAACTTCTTGCACTAGGGTCCGGGCTCAGGAAGACATAACAACTTCTTGCACTAGGGTCTGGGCCCGGGAAGACATAACCACTTCTTGCACTAGGGTCCGGGCTCAGGAAGACATAACAACTTCTTGCACTAGGGTCCGGGCTCGGGAAGACATAACAACTTCTTGCACTAGGGTCCGGGCTCGGTAAGACATAACAACTTCTTGCACTAGGGTCCGGGCTCAGGAAGACATAACAACTTCTTGCACTAGGGTCTGGGCTCAGGAATACATAACAACTTCTTGCACTAGGGTCTGGGCCCGGGAAGACATAACAACGTCTTGCACTAGGGTCCGGGCTCGGTAAGACATAACAACTTCTTGCACTAGGGTCCGGGCTCGGTAAGACATAACAACTTCTTGCACTAGGGTCTGGGCTCGGGAAGACATAACCACTTCTTGCACTAGGGTCCGGGCTCGGGAAGACATAACAACTTCTTGCACTAGGGTCCGGGCTCGGGAAGACATAACCACTTCTTGCACTAGGGTCCGGGCTCGGGAAGACATAACCACTTCTTGCACTAGGGTCCGGGCTCGGGAAGACATAACAACTTCTTGCACTAGGGTCCGGGCTCGTGAAGACATAACAACTTCTTGCACTAGGGTCCGGGCTCGTGAAGACATAACAACTTCTTCCACTAGGGTCCGGGCTCAGGAAGACATAACAACTTCTTGCACTAGGGTCCAGGCTCAGGAAGACATAACAACTTCTTGCACTAGGGTCTGGGCTCAGGAAGACATAACAACTTCTTGCACTAGGGTCCGGGCTCGTGAAGACATAACAACTTCTTGCACTAGGGTCCGGGCTCGTGAAGACATAACAACTTCTTGCACTAGGGTCCGGGCTCGTGAAGACATAACAACTTCTTGCACTAGGGTCTGGGCTCAGGAAGACATAACAACTTCTTGCACTAGGGTCCGGGCTCAGGAAGACATAACCACTTCTTGCACTAGGGTCTGGGCTCAGGAAGACATAACAACTTCTTGCACTAGGGTCTGGGCTCAGGAAGACATAACATCTTCTTGCACTAGGGTCCGGGCTCAGGAAGACATAACAACTTCTTGCACTAGGGTCCGGGCTCAGGAAGACATAACATCTTCTTGCACTAGGGTCCGGGCTCAGGAAGACATAACAACTTCTTGCACTAGGGTCTGGGCTCAGGAAGACATAACCACTTCTTGCACTAGGGTCCGGGCTCAGGAAGACATAACCACTTCTTGCACTAGGGTCCAGGCTCGTGAAGACATAACAACTTCTTGCACTAGGGTCTGGGCTCAGGAAGACATAACCACTTCTTGCACTAGGGTCCGGGCTCAGGAAGACATAACCACTTCTTGCACTAGGGTCCGGGCTCAGGAAGACATAACAACTTCTTGCACTAGGGTCTGGACTCGGGAAGACATAACCACTTCTTGCACTAGGGTCTGGGCTCGGGAAGACATAACAACTTCTTCTGGTGATCCACCTCTGACATCTCCCCAATCAGCTGATAGTGATTCTGTAGATGTGAGGATGTGACAGTTCACATTGTGTGATTCCCTGACCACACATGGCAATGTGGTGAACTATGATCACAGGCATGGAATCAAGCAGCATCTGAGGAGAGGGATGGCTCAAACTGAAATCGGTGAAAAATGGCACTTTCCGCTTGGTGAAAAATTTCCCGCAAAAAGTGCCGATCTTCCACTTTTTTCTCCCATTGAGATCAATGGGAACATAGAAGTTACACACAACACATTACAAATAATATTTTATTTCCCAAAGGCATTGTATAAAAGGGACATGAGGGTGCCTGTGTTGGTGGGGTATGTTGGAAAGAATCAGTTGAACAGGAATGATTTTTGGGGGTGGTTTACTGGGATTGGGGGGCACTTAATACAAAGAAATCCTAAATAAAATAAAATAAAAACCATAAGACATGGTATAAAAGAGGGTCTGAGGAGGGTGCCTGTGTTGGTGAATGAATGAATCATTTGAACAGGGAATCTTATTTGGGCTTTCTTCACTGCTATTGGGGGGACAGTTAAAAAAATAAATAAATCCATAAAATAAGACATTTGTATTTAAAGTGACAGAGACAGGAACCCCCTGACATAAGCTGCCCCTGGGGTGGACTGATACTTGACTTGATAGAGTATTTTGTAGAGGATGATTTGTTTGATTTGTTGTTAGAGGCCTTTGTAGGACTTAGACTTATTAGAGGCCCAAGCCCTGAAGAAACATTGATTTGTAGGACTAAAGCTTGTTTGGCACAAGCCCTAAAGAAACATTGATTTGTAGGACTTGTTAGAAACAAACCCCCTCAAATATTGTTTATTTTTTAGGACTAGTTTTTATTAATTAATTGATTTTTTTTTTTTTCAAAACACAAATGCCCTACTGACCTAATGCCAGCAGGTAATGCTGGCCAGTGGCCACTGTCAAATGTCCTTCTGAGTTGCAACTGCTGTTCGTACTGCTGCTGCTGAGTTATTTAAGCAGCAGGATGATTAGGCAGCTGAAAGGGAATGGGATCAACAACAGCAGTAACATGGAAGATGGATGATGAAGGTTCCACTTGTCATGACTGGCTCCAGTGATGCGCCTGAGGCAGTAGCAGAAGAATAAGTAGCCCCCAGTATATGTGTAGAAAAGAACAAGTTGACCATTAAATCTTCTCCACTTGCCCTCCTCCAAAATCATCATGGGTGTGTTGTTATTAGAATATATATTTTTCCCTTGAGAGCAGGAATTGTGGCTTCCATCAGCAACTGCAATGTGCACAGTGTGTGTGTGGTAAATAACATCTGGGGGCACAACTGTATCCAAACACCATGACACCCGAAATCAAGTAATGCCGCTGTCACTTGTACCCCTTGTCCAGACCCCGCTAAGGACACATGACAACTTGCTGACAGTTTAATAGTAATGATGAACCCTCCCTGCCAGAATTGTAGCATATTCTGCGTGATGGAATCTCCTCAGATGCCACCTGATGACCTGGTATCGATTCTCCTCCACCACACTGGCATGTGTGGTCAGTGCACCACACAGTGTGCAATGAATAGATGAATTGCCAGATCCTAACATGAACAGAGTGGCTATCATTTGGTGGGGAAGGTAACGATGAACAAGGTGGATTGGCAGGAGATGTACTTGTTACCCGAGAGGAAGAAGATGATGGTGATGGCGAGCTAGTTGTTTTGCTCATCATGAAACTTCCAGTGTCTGTCTGGGTTTCTTTATTCTTCCTCCTCTTTGATCTCCACCTTTCTGGAGAGTCAGGGGGTACAGTAACAGCGGTGCTAGATTTCTGTAATGGGTGTTTGGCTTTAACATGTTTGATATAAATGTCATGGTGTCTGTGTTTCATGTGTGATATCAGGGCGGTTCTGCCAAGGTGTGTTCCCTCCTTTCCCCTTCGCACTAACTTGTCACACATTTTGCACTGTACCATTGTTGATGATGACTGCACTGTGCCTGCCGGAAGAGAATAATACTCCCACACCCATGACTTCTGGGGGGGAGGGAACAGGTGGAGAAGAATGGCCTCTTTGTTCAGGGACAGCAAGTCTTGCAGCAGGCACAGGCATCTGACCTGTCCTGCTCTCACTAATACTACCCTTTTCTCCCTCCCTTCCCATTCCCTTTTCTCCCTTCCTTCCCTTTCCTCCCTTCCCATTCCCTTTTCTCTCTTCCTTCCCATTCCCTTTTCTCCCTCCCTTCCCATTAAATTCCCCGAGATTCCTTGTGGTGATTTAGGGGGACTGGACAGCATTGGTTCAGTAGTGGTCCCTTCCTCCTCAGGCTCAGTGGACACATAATGGTCCTTACAGCTCCTCCATTGATTATTTTTTACCCTGATCATAGTGATAGGAGTCACTAGGAGCCTCTCCTGCCTTAATGTTTGCAAAATATCACAAGAGAACAACACAGCACGTCCATCTCTCTCTGTAGCTGCTTTTTTATAGCGGAAGTGCGAAAACAATGTAAATCAATGGGTGGAAACTTTCTAGCCATTGAAAAAATGGTGAAAACATTTTGGCCAATGGGGGAAAAATGCGAAGATTTTAACCGCTACTTTTAATGCAGATTTTCCTGCGAAAAAGCAGATAACAATGTGGTTTTCGAGAAATTTCCCACTGGAATACGGTGACAACGTTCGCCCACCCCTACTGAGGAGATTCCATCCCATAGAATATGCTAAGCTGGTGGCAGGGAGGATTCATCATTATTATTAAGACAGTAAGTTGTCATGCTTAGCAGAGTGGACAAGAAGCATAGTGACAGCAGCAGTTCTTGTTTTTTGGTGGGGATAATTGATTTGACATTGCTGACGTAAGCATCAGGGTGTTTGTTTTCAGTTGTGCAGGTTATTTGATATAAGTGCAGATGTGTCCATTGTTCCCAGTCCTTTCCCTATTTCCTACATACACTGTGCACATTTCAGTTTCTGATGAAAGGCACAGTTCCCTCCTGTTCTCCAAGGAAAAATTAGTATTCCGATACACACATGATTTTTGAGAAGATGCAGGATGAGAAGCATTATTGGCCAACTTGTTTTCTCCACATGTGCCTGGGGGCTAGTTGTGGTGCTGTTTGTGCCTCTGGCTCATCATCAGAGCTAGTGGCAAGTGGAACCATGATCATCATCCCCCACATCACTGCTGTAGTTGATCTCATGCCCTTGGTGTTACCTAATCTTCCTGCTACTTAAACAAATCAACAGTAGCAAGAACAACAATCACAATTTGCACAAGTACACTGTGGCATTTGCCAGTGGCCAGCATAACATGACCAAACAAACCTAGGTCCTGCAAATCACTGTTTCCTTAGGACTTGTGCCTCTAACAATCCTGAGTCCAAAAATCACTGATTCTTCAGGACTTGTGCCAATAACAAGCCAAAAGTCCTAAAACTCAGTGTTTTCTCAGGGCTTGGGCCTATCAAGACTAAGTTCTACAAATCAATGTTTCCTCAGAGCTTGTGCTAAACCAGTGTAAGTCACATAAATCAATGTTTCCTCAGAGCTTGTGCTAAACATGTGTAAGTCCTATAAATCAATGTTTCCTCAGAGCATGTGCTAAACATGTGTAAGTCCTATAAATCAATGTTTCCTCAGAGCATGTGCTAAACATGTGTAAGTCCAATAAATCAATGTTTCCTCAGAGCATGTGCTAAACATGTGTAAGTCCAATAAATCAATGTTTCCTCAGAGCATGTGCTAAACCAGTGTAAGTCCAATAAATCAATGGTTCCTCAGAGCTTGTGCTAAACCAGTGTAAGTCACATAAATCAATGTTTCCTCAGAACTTGTGCTAAACCAGTGTAAGTCCAATAAATCAATGTTTCCTCAGAGCATGTACTAAACCAGTGTAAGTCCTATAAATCAATGTTTCCTCAGAGCTTGTGCTAAACATGTGTAAGTCACATAAATCAATGCTTCAAGTGTAAATTAAACAAAAATCTTTTCCTCAGGGCTTGGTCCCAGTCACAG
Organism: Rhinophrynus dorsalis; assembly: GCA_037306005.1. NCBI lineage: Eukaryota > Metazoa > Chordata > Amphibia > Anura > Rhinophrynidae > Rhinophrynus > Rhinophrynus dorsalis. The sequence goes on from CM074724.1 coordinate 4,231,854, forward strand.
CTTACATCAGAGGGGTTAATGTGTCTGTCACTTTACTTTCCAATTTTTTTATTTTTTACTTATTTATTTTGTATTACATGTCCCCCCAATCCAAGGCAACAAACCATCCCCACAAAAAATTCCCTGTTCAACTGATTTGTTCCCCAACCTCCACAACACAAACACCCTCAGTTCCCTTTTATACCATGCCTGTGGGAAATAAAATAAAATTTGCTATGTGTTGTGTGTAGTGACAATCTTCCCACTGAGTTTAATGCAATGAGCCAGGTGAAAAATTGAAAAAATCCACTATTCACAGGAAATTTCCCATTAGGCGGGAAGTGCCATTTTCTTGCCTATTTTGGTTTGTGGCAAACATTTTTGTCCATACCTCCCAAGCTTCCCTCTTTAGGAGACATTAGGGGTCCATACCTCCCAAGCTTCCCTTTTTAGGAGACATTAGGGGTCCGTACCTCCCAAACTTCCCTCTTTAGGAGACATTAGGGGTCCATACCTCCCAAACTTCCCTCTTTAGGAGATATTAGGGATTTTTACCTGCCAAGTGTTCCTCTTTACCAGATATCAGGTATCTGTAACTCTCACTCTCAAGTGTCCCCTTTTTAGGAGATATTATGGGTTTGTACTTGCCAAGTGTCCCTCTTTAGGATAAATTAGGGCTCCATATCTCCCAAATATCCCTCTTTAGGAGATATTGGGGCTTTTTTAACTCACAAGTGTACCTCTTTATGAGATATTAGAGCTCCATACCTCTTACATGTCCCTCTTTAGGAGAAGTTAGGGCTCCATACCTCCCAAGTGTCCCACTTTAGTGGGTATTAGGGACCCATACCTCCCAAATGCCCCACTTTATGAGATATCAGGGGGCTCTCAAATGACCCACTTTAGGATGCCCAAAGTATCCCTCTGTAGAATATATTACAGACCTTTACCTCCAAGTAGCCCTCTTTAGTAGGCACGTTCCCTCTTTGAGACCCAAATCCCTCTGTCAGTCTTTCTCACCCTGATGTCCCTGTGTTAAGGAGATCATACTGTATGGTATGTATATAACTGTATCACCCTGGTGTCCCTGTGTTTAGGAGATCAACTGTGCGGTGTATATATAATTGTATCACCCTGGTGTCCCTGTGTTTAGGAGAGCAGACTGTGTGGTGTGTATATGTGTATCACCCTGGTGTCCCTGTGTTTAGGAGAACAGACTGTGTGATGTGTATATATAAGTGTATCACCCTGGTGTCCCTGTGTTTAGGAGATCAGACTGTGTGGTGTGTATATAAGTGTATCAACCTGGTGTCCCTGTGTGTAGGAGATCAGACTGTGTGGTGTGTATATAAGTGTATCACCCTGGTGTCCCTGTTGTAGGAGATCAGACTGTGTGTTGTGTATATAAGTGTATCACCCTGGTGTCCCTGTGTTTAGGAGATGAGACTGTGTGGTGTGTATGTAAGTGTATCACCCTGGTGTCCCTGTGTCTAGGAGATCAGACTGTGTGTTGTGTATATAAGTGTATCACCCTGATGTCCCTGTGTTTAGGAGATCAGACTGTGTGGTGTGTATATAAGTGTATAACCCTGGTGTCCCTGTTGTAGGAGATCAGACTGTGTGGTGTGTATATAAGTGTATCACCCTGGTGTCCCTGTGTTTAGGAGATCAGACTGTGTGGTGTGTATAGAAGTGTATTACCCTTGTGTCCCTGTGTTTAGGAGATCAGACTGTGTGGTGTGTATATATAAGTGTATCACCCTTGTGTCCCTGTGTTTAGGAGATCAGACTGTGTGTTGTGTATATATAATTGTATCACATTGCTCCACAGCAACAACACTCACATTAATGTTTTTTAAATTTCAGTATATGTGTTTATGAATTGGTCTGTGTAAATAAAATACTTTCATTTTGTTCAGAGTTGTCAGTAGTTCATGAAATATCCTATCCAATGTCTTGGTAATGCCCTGTCCACCAGCCAAGCCCCAGCAACACCACCTGAAACACATGTTCCTCTTTCGCAATTTGAAAGGTTGGGAGGTAAGCAATACCCCAATATTACTTACGTGGCGGAAACGTTTAAAGGTGCAAACTCATCCAGTACTGAGAGGGTAGAGGGACAATTCAATGTGACACTGAGTCTGGGCGGAACTGAAACAGAGATGGAAGGAATGGGACTAATCGTTATAATGTAATTACAGGAGAAGACAGATAATACAGGCAGACAGGGCATGTACATATGAAGGGAGCAGTTCTGGGTTAGCCCAACTGCAACACAGAGACAAATACTTCCCAGGCTGCTCAAATCCATGGATGAGTTAGAAGACTCACAGTCTATGGAGATGGAGGCATCGCTGGCCAGTACAAATGGACCCTTACATTCATTAGAAACTCTGAAACAAAGACCTTATGAATGTAAGGGTCCATCTCTCCTGGCTTTTTATTTCTCTGTGACAATGAAGATGAGATACGAGTCATCTTCCTCATTTACTGTACAGACCCATTGGCAGATACTGTGCGTAGTATTGATCACACATGTCTGTTCCATTGTAGCATTGACCACTATATAGATCCACATTCCTTCCTTATTGGCAGCAGAGTTTATTTTTTTGTTCCCTCTTATATTGATTACATCAATTATTTTAGAAATTAAACCTTTGTCTACACATTGCATATCTATGTGTGTGTTTGCTATCATTACACTTACTTCTTTTCCTTTCTTGCGATGCCTCCCACGCCATACACTACACAAGTGTTCCTATATTTGTGTTGGTCATTTATTACTTAAAAACAGTGTTTAAGATATCGTTACCTTTATTTATTTGTCATTTAGTGCAAATATGGCAAGCAGATGTATACTACTCCACATCCCAACTGTCACTACCTGCCATACAGATGTTTACATTCCACACTGCTGTACATTACCAACTGCCACTTCCTTATGACCAGATATTTACATTCCACCCTGCTTTCCATTATCAACTGCCACTTCCTGATGGACAGATACTAACATTCCACACTGCTCTACCTTACCAACTGCCTTATCTCAAGTTGGAAAGAGATGCCATACAATGACATAGGGACTGCAGGGTTTATTACACTGGAAAGTTTACCTCCTCTTTACCACACTTTAGTGCATAATCTCCCTGACGTTTCACATACAGAAGAGTAACAGTGACACAGGAGTTACACATAATGTTTGGGAGGTAAAACTACAGATCTCATGATTAAAGCCCCAGGTCTTGTTACCAGCTTGGATCATTTAATTGGTCCAATCTCCCTCATGCAATTGGGCTGTGCAGTGCAATAATAATGCAATATGGTTGCGTAAGTCCTGGGTCTTTTGAGAACCTAGAGTCTCCCATGGTCAGAAGTCTCATTTATTGCAAAATCACATAATCTATATAAAAAGCTATACCGTATTCCTCCACATTAATCCAATGACTCGGAGAAGGGCCTGACTGTGCCTCAGTGGTGATATAGTATCCTCCTGGAGCAGCTTCATCAATCAGATAAAATTCTAATTCCAGTAAGCCAGATTCTGTCTCCTGATGAAGCCACTGAGCAATACGAGCACCAGACGGGTCCTGCAGGAGAGATGGGGGGCAGTACAGGGGCCAAGTGAATCCACCAATAAAAGTCCAGAGGCCTCATAATGAGCAGATAATGGGTCTGATATCATTAGATGAATATTGTGCTCTCTATAACATGTCACAACTTCTACAGTTACATAGAAATGTAAAAACAGAGAAAGACAGACTGAGAGAGAGAGAGAGAGAGAGAAGGGGGAAGTGGCAGAGATAACGAGAGGGGATTAGAGAAAGAGGAGGAGATAATAGTATGGGGGGAGAGTGTGGGGGTGTAAGATCATAGAGAGGGAGTGATAGTAGGAGAGATACAGGTAAGGAGGAAGGGAGGGAGACAGAGTGTGTGGATGTAAGATTAGAGAGAGGGGTGATAGTAGGACAGATAGAGGTAGGGAGGGAGCAAGAGTGTGGGGGTGTAAATGAGAGAGGGGGAGTGATAGTAGGAGAGAAAGTGGAAAGGAGGGTGAGAGTGTGGGGGTGTAAGATGAGAGAGGGCGTGATAGTAGGAGAGATAGAGGTAAGGAGGGTGAGAGGGAGGAAGAGTGTGGGGGTGCAAGATTAGAGAAATGGAGTAATAGTAGGAGAGATAGTGGTAAGGAGGGAGGGAGAGTGTGGGGGTGTAAGATGAGAGAGGGAGTGATAGTAGGAGAGATAGAGGTAAGGAGGGGGAGAGGGGGAGAGTGAGAGCGTGTAAGATGAGAGAGAGGGAGTGATAGTAGGAGAGATAGAGGTAAGGAGGGTGGGGGGAGAGTGTGGGGGTGTAAGATGAGAGAGAGGGAGTGATAGTAGGAGAAACAGAGGTAAGGAGGGGGAGGGCAAAATAGATGGTGAGAAATAAACATATCATTGTTTTTATTATCATACTCCCTGTAGGCTATAATAGCACTATAATATTTCCAATGTAGTGTTCCACTACACAAAAAGAGCAGTAGAAAAGACTCTGGCAGTTCCATGCCAGTGAGTCTGACATCATTAGTTGGGAACTTAATATAATTGCAATTGAAAAGAATAATTGTATCAAATGTGAAGTCTAAAGACATGCAAGATCCGTGGCACCATGGCTTTGAAACAGGAAAATCTTGCAAACAAATCTTGTTGAATTTTTCAATTATGTTACTCAAGAGATAGACAAGTTGTAGTAGTAAATGCAGCATGCTTGAATTTTTTCACTACTTTTGATACGGTACCATATAGGAAACTGATTCATAATGTGCATGACTTTGGATTGGACTCATAGGCAGTCCGTTGTATAACCAATTGGCTGAAGGACAGGAAAGAGCGTGTCATATCAATGGGTATTTATTAAGCGGAAGGATGAGTTACTAGTGGAGTGCCAATGGGGTGGATGCTAGGGCCTGTTTTTTGGGTTTTTTTTTTTAGTAATGTAGGTTGAAAAAAGACTTGCGTCCATCCAGTTCAACCCTTTTCCTATTCCTGTTTACCATCGTTGATCCAAAAGAAGGCAACCCTCCCCCCCTCAATATAGCAATTTAAAATTCTGCCTTGAATGGGGGGGATTCCTTCTTGATTCCAAATCGCAATCATATTTCTCCCTGGATTAACAAGCCCTAACTAAATATTAATCCCAATACTAACGTACATAGCCCTCTATGTTATACTCTTTTAAATAAGTATACAGGCCCCTTTTAACGGCATCTAATGTATTCGATAGCACCACCTTCTCAGGCAGTGAATTCCATACCTTTATTGTTCTTACTGTAAAGAAACCCTTCCGCTGTTGTAGATTAAATCTCCTTTCCTCAAGTCTAAGCGGGTGGCCCCTTGTCCTGTGTACTGTTCTGTTAATGAACAGGTCTTTGGAGAGCCCTTTATATGGGCCTTGAACATATTTATATAGTGTTATCATATCCCCTCTAAGACGCCGTTTCTCTAGTTTGTACAAGTTTAACTTTTCTAGCCTTTCTTCATAACTAAAACTTTCCATTCCCATTACTAGTTTTGTAGCCCTCCTCTGCACTTTCTCTAGTTCCATAATGTCCTTTTTCAGAAAGGGCGCCCAGAATTGAACAGCATATTCTAGGTGGGGTCTTACCATGGACCTGTAAAGAGGCATAATTATATCTTCCTCCCTTGAGTCAATACCCCTTTTAATACATGCTAATATCTTATTGGCCTTTGCAGCTGCCAGCTGGCACTGCATGCTACTTCTAAGTCTATTGTCTACCATTACTCCCAAATCCTTTTCATTAGTAGATTTCCCCAGAGAAACACCATCTAAACTATATGTTGCATTTTTATTTTTATACCCAAAATGCATAACTTTACACTTGTCTATATTGAATCTCATTTGCCATTTGCCTGCCCAGTTACTCAATTTGTCCAAATCCTCTTGTAATGAAGACACACCCAGTTCAGACTTTATTACCTTACTAAATTTTGTGTCATTGGCAAACACTGATACATGGCTCCCTATGCCCTCTATTCTATTCAATATCATCATTAGTGACATTACTGGTGGGATTCATGGTACGGTGTGCCTTTTTGTAGTTTAAACAAACATCTGAATCACAGTTTACTCTACAGAAAAGAGAATACAAGTGCATTATGATTCGGGAGAACTGGAGGAATGGACAGGAATATAGGATGTAAAATGTAAAGTTGAAAAATGCAAGATAAAGCTTTTTGGACACAGTAACCAGTAAGGTAGTATAAAGACTTCATGGGACTGACAGCAAAAGGGGAAAAGGACTTGGGTGTTTGGATATCACATTACTTGATTGTAGGGAATCCATACAGTAAATCAATGGAAAAAGCAAACCAGGTTCTTGTTTGTATGAGAAGAAATATTAGCACCAAGATGAGAGAGATAATAATACTACTCTAAATATCACTGGTCATACCTCACCTGGAGCACTGTGTGCAGAATAGCCAGTAAATAGTGCACCGTACTAGAGTAAAATCAAGTACCTTCTGTAAAGCTTGGGAGAAAGGACGGTGAAGGGTGATAGGAAAGAAACCTTTAAATATATTAAAGGTTTTATTACATTTCAGGATAGAAGCATTTTTAAGCAGAATAGATGGTGGAAATTTTGATAGTAATGTGCAGAAGTACCACTTTACAGAGAGGGTGATAGACTAATGGAACAGCCTCCAAGCAGAGATGGTAGGGACAAATAGTTTTAGGGAATTAAAAGTGCCGAGGACAGACATAAGTCTATAGTGAGAAGTATGTAAGACTGAGTATTGTATCAGATAGGGAAATGGGTAGACTGGATGGGACAGATACTGATAGGGAAGTCAGTAATACCTGGGACAGACATAAGTCTATAGTGAGAAGTATGTAATACTGAGTATTGTATTAGATAGGGAAATGGGTAGACTGGATGGACAGATACTGATAGGGAAGTCAGTAATACCTGGGACAGACATAAGTCTATAGTGAGAAGTATGTAAGATGAGTATTGTATTAGATAGGGAAATGGGTAGACTGGATGGGACAGATACTGATAGGGAAGTCAGTAATACCTGGGACAGACATAAGTCTATAGTGAGAAGTATATAAGATGAGTATTGTATTAGATAGGGAAATGGATAGACTGGATGGGACAGATACTGATAGGGAAGTCAGTAATACCTGGGACAGACATAAGTCTATAGTGAGAAGTATGTAAGATGAGTATTGTATTAGATAGGGAAATGGGTAGACTGGATGGGACAGATACTGATAGGGAAGTCAGTAATACCTGGGACAGACATAAGTCTATAGTGAGAAGTATGTAAGATGAGTATTGTATTAGATAGGGAAATGGGTAGACTGGATGGACAGATACTGATAGGGAAGTCAGTAATATCTGGGACAGACATAAGTCTATAGTGAGAAGTATGTAATACTGAGTATTGTATTAGATAGGGAAATGGGTAGACTGGATGGGACAGATACTGATAGGGAAGCCAGTAATACCTAGGACAGACATAAGTCTATAGTGAGAAGTATATAAGATGAGTATTGTATTAGATAGGGAAATAGGTAGACTGGACGGGACAGATACTGATAGGGAAGTCAGTAATACCTGGGACAGACATAAGTCTATAGTGAGAAGTATGTAAGACTGAGTATTGTATTAGATAGGGAAATGGGTAGACTGGATGGGAAAGATACTGATAGGGAAGTCAGTAATACCTAGGACAGACATAAGTCTATAGTGAGAAGTATGTAAGATGAGTATTGTATTAGATAGGGAAATGGGTGGACTGGATGGGACAGATACTGATAGGGAAGTCAGTAATACCTGGGACAGACATAAGTCTATAGTGAGAAGTGTGTAAGATGAGTATTGTATTAGATAGGGAAATGGGTAGATTGGATGGGACAGATACTGATAGGGAAGTCAGTAATACCTGGGACAGACATAAGTCTATAGTGAGAAGTATATAAGATGAGTATTGTATTAGATAGGGAAATGGATAGACTGGATGGGACAGATACTGATAGGGAAGTCAGTAATACCTGGGACAGACATAAGTCTATAGTGAGAAGTATGTAAGATGAGTATTGTATTAGATAGGGAAATGGGTAGACTGGATGGGACAGATACTGATAGGGAAGTCAGTAATACCTGGGACAGACATAAGTCTAAAGTGAGAAGTATGTAAGATGAGTATTGTATTAGATAGGGAAATGGGTAGACTGGATGGACAGATACTGATAGGGAAGTCACTAATACCTGGGACAGACATAAGTCTATAGTGAGAAGTATGTAATACTGAGTATTGTATTAGATAGGGAAATGGGTAGACTGGATGGGACAGATACTGATAGGGAAGTCAGTAATACCTGGGACAGACATAAGTCTATAGTAAGAAGTATGTAAGATGAGTATTGTATTAGATAGGGAAATGGGTAGACTGGATGGGACAGATACTGATAGGGAAGTCAGTAATACCTGGGACAGATATGTCTGTAGTGAGAAGTATGTAAGATGAGTATTGTATTAGATAGGGAAATGGGTAGACTGGATGGGACAGATACTGATAGGGAAGTCAGTAATACCTGGGACAGACATAAGTCTATAGTGAGAAGTCTGTAATACTGAGTATTGTATTAGATAGGGAAATGGGTAGACTGGATGGGACAGATACTGATAGGGATGTCAGTAATACCTAGGACAGACATAAGTCTATAGTGAGAAGTATGTAAGATGAGTATTGTATTAGATAGGGAAATGGGTAGATTGGATGGGACAGATACTGATAGGGAAGTCAGTAATACCTAGGACAGACATAAGTCTATAGTGAGAAGTATGTAAGATGAGTATTGTATTAGATAGGGAAATGGGTAGACTGGATGGGACAGATACTGATAGGGAAGTCAGTAATACCTGGGACAGACATAAGTCTATAGTGAGAAGTATATAAGACTGAGTATTGTATTAGATAGGGAAATGGGTAGACTGGATGGGACAGATACTGATAGGGATGTCAGTAATACCTAGGACAGACATAAGTCTATAGTGAGAAGTATGTAAGATGAGTATTGTATTAGATAGGGAAATGGGTAGATTGGATGGGACAGATACTGAGAGGGAAGTCAGTAATATCTGGGACAGACATAAGTCTATAGTGAGAAGTATGTAAGATGAGTATTGTATTAGATAGGGAAATGGGTAGACTGGATGGGACAGATACTGATAGGGAAGTCAGTAATACCTGGGACAGACATAAGTCTATAGTGAGAAGTATATAAGATGTGTATTGTATTAGATAGGGAAATGGGTAGAATGGATGGGACAGATACTGATAGGGAAGTCAGTAATACCTGGGACAGACATAAGTCTATAGTGAGAAGTATATAAGACTGAGTATTGTATTAGATAGGGAAATGGGTAGACTGGATGGGACAGATACTAATAGGAAAGTCAGTAATACCTGGGACAGACATAAGTCTATAGTGAGAAGTATGTAAGATGAGTATTGTATTAGATAGGGAAATGGGTAGACTGGATGGGACAGATACTGATAGGGAAGTCAGTAATACCTGGGACAGACATAAGTCTATAGTGAGAAGTATGTAAGATGAGTATTGTATTAGATAGGGAAATGGGTAGATTGGATGGGACAGATACTGATAGGGAAGTCAGTAATACCTGGGACAGACATAAGTCTATAGTGAGAAGTGTGTAAGATGAGTATTGTATTAGATAGGGAAATGGGTAGACTGGATGGGACAGATACTGATAGGGAAGTCAGTAATACCTGGGACAGACATAAGTCTATAGTGAGAAGTATATAAGACTGAGTATTGTATTAGATAGGGAAATGGGTAGACTGGATGGGACAGATACTGATAGGGATGTCAGTAATACCTAGGACAGACATAAGTCTATAGTGAGAAGTATGTAAGACTGAGTATTGTATCAGATAGGGAAATGGGTAGACTGGATTGTACAGATACTGATAGGGAAGTCAGTAATACCTGGGGCAGACATAAGTCTATAGTGAGAAGTATGTAAGATGAGTATTGTATTAGATAGGGAAATGGGTAGACTGGATGGGACAGATACTGATAGGGAAGTCAGTAATACCTGGGACAGACATAAGTCTATAGTGAGAAGTATGTAAGATGAGTATTGTATTAGATAAGGAAATGGGTAGACTGGATAGGACAGATTATTATTTTCTGCCTTCAGAATCTCGTTTTCTATGTGCAGTGAGCAGAGTTTGTGTCTTGAGGTCTTGATAGTAACTGTTCTTTCTACTCTATGGACCTCACATCCAGGACTAACTGAAGATGTTTCTCTTGAACAAAGGCAATAGGGCAAAATTTATGGGCCATTAGGATTTATTTTTCAGCTATAATTAGATAAATTGTAGGTATGATTAGGAGGTGTTTGTGTTGTTTGATTATGATATCATCACACACAGTTATAGATGGCACATGGCTCTTCCCACTTCCCCAGACACTTCACCAATAACTGGACTCAATCGATTCGGTTTCTTATTTTCTTACCGTCAAGTAGATTATGTCGAACTGAAAAAGAAAATATTGGGATAATTAGTTTCACAATCTGTTCAAATCCTCACTTATACAGTCACAACAATATTAATATTTTTGTTGTCCTTATATTGTCCAATATAGGCCAAGCACCATATTAATGCTTTCTCTGCATATCAGACCTTTGATTGTAATCTCAATGCACTTTTCAAATCCCGTACTTGTAATTGTATTATTAATCACAAACCAATTATATATATATGTCAAGGAACAATGAAGCAGAAATGCTTGCTGTTCTTTATGTGCTGCACCAATATTCCTGTATGCTTTGTTACTTACATATAACCCTGTACATTCAACTCCAGGCTAAAGAGCTCATTCACCAAAGAGCTCAGAATCACTGTTGTAATGAGCGTAGAACCATTGATTTTAGAGCACAGGGTTACAGGCTAAGTAGCACAGATCCATTGACTTAAAGGGATAGTAATGTTTCATAATAAAAGCAGCCCTAATTAATCATCATAGTATTTGGACTTTGGAGAGTGTTATTTCAATTCTGTCAGAGTTGTAGTTCAAGAGTAATTCAATGATAAAGTATCTCCCTCCCGCCTCTTTTACTGATGTAACACTGCTCAGCCAGATCAGAAGGGAGGTGTCCAGGTAGACTGCAGAGAGGGACAATCTTCAATTAAGATAAGGGAAAAACCTGAACTTGTCAAGGGGGGGCAGGGTTTTCATTGTTCTCATAGGAAGAAGACTGTCCCCTGCTGTTATCTGTCTGGTCTATGGACTGGATTCCACATCTGAGAAGAGATGGCTTACACTAGGTAAAAGGGACAGGAGGGGAACTTTGCTTGTGAATATCTCATAAACCATAAAGGTTTGAGAGATAAGACTTATATCGTTCTTCATGTTTTTTTAATGCCTACAAAATAAAATAAAGATAAAACGAAGTATTACTATCCCTTTAAGAAGTCCCACTGGTGCTGCTTCTCTTTTTTTTTCTTTGTATGTCATTGCTTACGAGGATTGTACACCTGGGCATTTAAACTCTGCAGAGTGAGTGCTTCCAACCAATCTTACATCATATATATATGTGTGTGTGTATATATGTGTGTATATGTGTGTATATATGTGTGTATCTTGAGTGGTAGGGAACCGCAGGATCAGCCAGGCTACCTATGGACAGGGCAGGCAGCCAAGCTCAGTGCTAAGACCTTAAAGGGATAGTAATATGTCACAATAAAAGCAGTTCTGATTAATCTTCATAGTATTTGGGCCATGGACGGTGTTATGTCAATACTGTCAGAGTTGTAGTACAAGAGTAATTGAATGATAAAGTATCCCCCTCCCGCCCCTTTTACCTAGTGTAACACTGCTCACCTCAGAGCAGCAAGACTGTCCGGATGGATCACAGAGAGGGACAATCCTCAGTGATTATAAGGGAAAACCTGAAAAACCCGTCAAGGGGGGCAGGGTTTTCCTTATGATCACAGTAAGAAGATTGTCCCTTGCTGTGATCTGTCCGGTCAAGAGACCAGATTCCACATCTGAGGGGAGGTGACTTACACTAGGTAAAAGGGGCTGGAGGTGGATGCCTGGTGAGCTATCTACACACACAAAGTGAAGTGAATGGAGACCAGATGAAGTGTCTGGCCTGCAGGTGAGCTATGTGAACACCAGGTAGCGCTATTACTAACAGTTTGGGGACTACTCTCCCTTTAAGGACATTCAACCACTAACCTAAAGACCTCAGAATCACTGCCTGCTTAACTCCAATTTACTAAACTTCTTATACAAACAATTCTCCCCACTTGCCACGAGATTTGTTCCTTTCCTCTTGTCCTGGGTTAACAGTCATAACTACGTATTAAGGTGTAGAAGAAACGGTATGGTTTTACATGTTTCCTCATTTGGTATGGGGCAGAGGTAAGGACTTGTTGATCTAAATAGTGCTAAATAACTGACTAAAAAGCTTAGAAGCAACGTAAAGAGATTAGCCTTATAAATTATGTGCTAAAAAGATCAGAATCACTGAATAGAGAGTACAGAATCAATGGTATAACAAAGTCACTTACCTAAAGAGCACATCCCAGGGCCACAGTCATTAAGAATTTATTATTCTGACAAGGAGAGTCAAAAAATGCTCATAAAATGCAAATGACAATTGACCTGTAGAGGACAAGACTACTGAACTGAAGTGCACAGAATCCATGACTGGGGCCGAGGACCGCTTACCAGCAGAGCGCAAAACTCTCACACAGGACATAAAGAGCCCCAAATCCTCTTACCTCTGAGCCTGTATGGCACAAACCCCCCACTAATGCAATCTTTATACCCAGAACTGTAGTAGACTACATCTCCCATCATCCCCAAACAGCCAGCAGCAACTGCTTGGATTCTGACCATTTACTACCCCTGGTACACATATACACTCACTCACACATATATATATATATATATATATATATATATATATATATATATATATATATATATACAGTATCATAGGCTACAGGATCACTTACCTTCTGATTCACAGGGCGAAGTTTGGTATTTAGGCAGATAATCCGGCAACGAACTGCAGAGGAAAAATATGAGACATATTTTATAGAGAATAGTAAATATCACACAAATCTATCTCATGTCTATCTATCTATCTATCTATCTATCTATCTATCTATCTATCTCTCTATCTATCTAGCGATTTGTCTATCTATCTATCTATCTATCTATCTATCTATCTCTTTATCTCATATCTATCTATCTATCTATCTATCTATCTATCTATCTATTTATCTATCTCATATCTATCTATCTATCTATCTATCTATCTATCTATCTATCTATCTATCACTATCTATCCATCTATTCCATATCTACCTCATATCTATCTATCTATCTCATATCTATCTATCTATCTATCTATCTATCTATCTATCTATCGCTATCTATCCATCTATTCCATATCTATCTCATATCTATCTATCTCATATCTATCTATCTATTTATCCACCTACCTATCTATCCATCTATCCCATATCTATCTATCTCATATCTATCTATCTATCTATCTATCTATCTATCTATCTATCTATCTCATATCTATCTATCTATCTATCTATCTATCTATCTATCTATCTATCTATCTCATATCTATCTGTCTATCTATCTATCTATCTATCTATGGAAGAAAGAATAAGCACTAACACGATGTAATAATAATTACAGACCTGGTGCAACAGAATAATAAGTGCATGATAAAACAGCTGGGCACTCACAGATTTAAACAATGATAAATACTTTACTGGCGGGAAAACATGTGCAACGTTTCAGTCCTCACTTATGACCAAAGGTCCCAAGTGAAGATTGAAACTTTGCACATATTTTCATACGAGTAGAGTATTTATTTTTGTTTAAATCTGTGAGTATACAGCTGTTTTTTCATATGTGTATACATAATCTCCTCAACCAACCTCTTACAAAAGAAAATGGGAGATCAGTTGAGGTGAGCAAGATGGCTCCCCTTCTTCCAATCTACCAGAATACCGGGGACGAGTGAGCGGGTTTGAGAAACCTTTTCATGCCAATGAGGCAAAGCCTCTTATATATTTATATTTATTTTTTTTAAAAGGCTTTTTCTTTGTTAACATTTTAAACGTATTTTAATTGGTTTACAGTTGGAAAAACGTACTTAACCTTGTAACCGATTGTTGAATTTCTAACATATTTATTTTCTAACCATCTATCAAGGCTGTGCATATGAATAAAAATGTTAATTTCAGTTATTTTCAATGGAGCTCAAGTCTTCATTATAAAAAATATATTCAAGGTTTCTAATGTTGTAGGCCAGACTAACTCTCAGGTTTAGATTCACTAGAGGTCGATGTTGGGGCGATGTGATCTTGTCAATGTGTTCAAAGCACTTTAACATTTCGATCTACACACACATCGACATATTCACTAAAATTGTCAGATGCCAGGGGAGGGGTGGAGAAGGTCCCTATTAGCATACAGGACTGTCGAAGTGATGTTGGTATGGAAGGGATGTCCTCCCCTCACACATCTTCAACAGTACGACAATTCTGAAGTTGAACAGCATTCTCTGTGCTTCCTTTCTTGTCCAGTAGGGGGAGAGGAGAGAACAGTTTTAGTATCATGGACAGCATTGAGTGCCATAGGGATGTGCATTGCTCAGCCCTGTAGAACTCAAAGGGTTAAAAAAATAGTACACCAAGCACTACACAATTATCCCCTAACCTATGTATCATATATTATACATGTTAGGGACTCACAGGGAAACAAGACTGGGGTTCATGCACAATCTATGGGGATTTGTGGCTACCTCTTGTCCCCCCCGCCTAGGCCTGTTTGACTGGGAATGGGTGGGACAGTTTATAAAAAAATAGAAAATAAATATAATTACAAAAAAACATAGGACATGATATAAAAAGGGGTTACAGGAGGGTGCCTGTGTTGGTGGGTGGAGTCTACGGAACGAATCAGTTGAACAGGGAATTTTTTTGGGGGGTGCTGGTATTTGGGGGACAGTTAATAATAAAATGATGAAAGGAATGGTCTTTTCTGGTGTCAACATAATTGGTCAAATAAACTAAGCCTGCGTCCCAACTGATTCAAATAAGTGGATTTCTTGCCATTTTTAAGAATAAAATTCAGAGGATTAATCTTTTTTTTTTTTTTATTCAAAGTTTTATTGGGTTAAGACATGAATTGATACAATAATATAATATAATAAGGCATGTATCACATATCAGACTTTTGAATGGTAACATACAAAGTCACATATAAATGAGCAAATCCAGGCAACAGTAAGTAATAAAATCATTAAGGCTTAAATAAGCCAAGGAATCAGGCCATAGATAGACATATCATGCCTCCGGTTAGGGATCAACCCATTTTTCAGTCATGAAAAAGAAAGTGAAGAGGAAAGACAAAGGAAAAAAGAAATTATCTTATTTTTTATTTAAATGCACAATTTTTGTAAACTCCGACTTTGGTCGATAAAGCTCTTTGAAAATTCAAATGTGCATCTTGTAAACTCTGACTTTGGTCAATAAAGCTCTTTGAAAATTCAAATGTGCATCTTGTAAACTCTGACTTTGGTCAATAAAGCTCTTTGAAAATTCAAATGTACATCTTGTAAACTCTGACTTTGGTCAATAAAGCTCTTTAAAAATTCAAATGTACATCTGACTTTTTTGTTTGTCTCATGCAGAGAATATATTTGCCTGGCAATTTGGCGCCAGACCATGTGTGGGTGGGGTCAGACTGGTAGACATGGAAATGTATTCTCTGTAAGGGCACCAGGGAGTTAAAACTGTGAATGAGTATTACCTTAGGGAGGGCGGCATCACCAAGGATAACGACAATTGGGAGAAAAATAAATTGACTGAGCAGCACCCGAGGACTATGCTATCTCCATTATTAAATTAAGTCTTATCTCGGGGTGTGATTGTCACAGCTCTATTTATTTGTTTTGTGCCAGAATTACTTCCATTCTCCTTAAAGGAGCATTAAACTTTTTTATGAAATATGTTATAGAGCTTTTCCTGCTGTGCAAAACAAGGTCACTCCCACCTCTGTCAGTTGTTTTATTCAAATGTTATTACAGTTCAAGTAATCAGGAAGTGAATTTACTGTGTGATTACTTCCTGATTGTTCTGACTGACAGGAAGTGACTTTACTGTGTTTACTTCCTGATTTGTTCTAACTGACAGTAAGTGAATTTACTGTGTGATTACTTCCTGATTGTTCTAACTGACAGGAAGTGAATTTACTGTGTTTACTTCCTGATTTGTTCTA
This sequence comes from Rhinophrynus dorsalis, assembly GCA_037306005.1. Classification (NCBI taxonomy): domain Eukaryota; kingdom Metazoa; phylum Chordata; class Amphibia; order Anura; family Rhinophrynidae; genus Rhinophrynus; species Rhinophrynus dorsalis. The sequence continues at coordinate 4,248,195 of CM074724.1, forward strand.
ACTGACAGGAAGTGAATTTACTGTGTTTACTTCCTGATTTGTTCTAACTGACAGTAAGTGAATATACTGTGTGATTACTTCCTGATTGTTCTAACTGACAGGAAGTGAATTTACTGTGTTTACTTCCTGATTGTTCTGACAGGAAGTGACTCAGCAGTTTCTATCACATTCTATGGAGAACTTGAATTCACTGACTTTCCTCTCCATTAGAATGTAACAGAATAACTAATTAGAATTAGACCACTAGAGGCCACTGCTCATGTAAAAAAAACACAGTGTTAAAGTGGAACTACCACCCCACCATCTGTGTGTGTAGCATTAATGTAGTTATAAAGCACTCTGTAATTTTAAAAATCAGAAAACTGATTGATAAGGCACAAAAAGAAGATTAAAGTTTAACCTTGTGACGTGTAGAGTATTGTGAGCGCTACTGCGCGTGTCAGTCTGGTTACCGTGCAGTTACTTAGTCACTCCCATTGTTCTCTGTTATCCCGCCCGCGTCCTCCTTGTCCTGCCCTTATGTGACGTCACCTGTCGCGCACGAGCCTGTACTAGACTGGAATTAACTTTCAGAAACATTTTGCCCATAACTGAGCCAGTGGTGCAAATGGTACACGTCACAAGGTTAAAGGGATAGTAATACCTAAAATGTAAAAAAAAATATGTTGTAGGGTTTATCCCCCCGAGTAAAACAAGAGTACTCCCACTGCTGAAAGGTGTTTCATTCAAAAGTTATTAATTTTCAAAGTTGAATTTTTTAGGTGCAATATCACAGTGGCCTGAAATTTTACAGTGGCGCTGTTGCTACACCATCCTATGGAGATTTATGGTCCTGAGACCAGAGCTGTCCATAGGATCATGTAGCAACAGCGCCACTGTACAATTTCAGGCCACTGTGATATTGCACCTAAAAAATTCAACTTTGAAAATTAATAACTTTTGAATGAAACACCTTTCAGCAGTGGGAGTACCCTTGTTTTATTTGGGGGGATAAACCCTACAACATATTTTTTTTTACATTTTAGGTATTACTATCCCTTTAAACTTTAATCTTCTATTGTGCCTTATTGATCAGTTTTCTGATTTTTAAAATTACATAGCGTTTATAACTACATTAATGCTACACACAGATAAGGTCATGGTGGGGTGGTAGTTCCGCTTTAAACAGTAATAATTCTGGAAATATGCATCTATCATCAGTAAGAGTACCATTATTTTACTCAACAGGAAGCACCGTACAATAAATATTTTTTCATAAAAAAAAGTTTACTGCTCCTTTAATACATCAACGCCAATGGGCAATGTGTGTTAATTTTTTTACTAATGATAATGATTTTCCATTCGTTTGCCCCCTCTCATGTCCATTTCATGTGTCTCACCTTTGTCCCCAGCCTTGTAAATGTTTTTGTTCATTTGGAAGAAGCAGACATCAGTAGTGGGGGCCAGTACTGCCTGCTTGCTCACCAATACATTTTCATCCCCTCCTGATATAGAGAGAGTCACGACAACGGTCTCTGAATCTTGTACTGTTGGAATCTGCGAAATGGGAGGTTTAGAAATATCAGAAAATATCCCCCTGGGTACTGAGACCAGGTGGCATTAGCCTATTTTATTTTTTCGCTTAAAAAAATCACTACGTTCATTATTTAGAAAATTAGACAAATATCTTACAAAATTCATTTTATGGTATAAAAGTGTAATTTCATGACCAAGAAAACATTTTGTGAAAGAAAATAGATTCACTTGTTGCACATGATTTATTTCAGGCACAAAATATCAATCTGAGTCAAAAAATTGTTTTGTGGAAGAAAATCAATTCTGTGTCAAAAAAATCTGTTATTTGAACATACGGAATTAATTTATTGCCATAGAGTTGATTTTTGGCGAAAACAATAATGTATTTTGTGGCACAATATTTATAATTTTATTATAATATTATTTATACTAGTTGAAGAGCACAGGCCACAGTGCCACTGCCAGCCGGTAGCGAGGCGGTCATGCGCAGTAGAGACTGCCCGTGCCGCGGCTGATACAGAGCTGGACTCTCCGAAGGAGCATCCAGTTGTGTATCAGCCTCCTTACTGGCAGTCTCTACTGCGCATGACTGCGTCGTTACACACATTTTAGCAAATTATTATATAGGATGACACATTGTTTTGTGGTTGGAAATATACTATTTTTTCACACCAATTGATTTATAGCCACAAAATAAATGATTAAAGGGATAGTAATACTTCGTTTTAACTTTATTTTATTTTGTAGGCATTAAAAAAACATGAAGAACGATATAAGTCTTATCTCTCAAACCTTTATGGTTTAAGAGATATTCACAAGCAAAGTTTCCCCTCCCGCCCCTTTTACCTAGTGTAATCCATCTCTTCTCAGATGTGGAATCCAGTCTATAGACCAGACAGATAACAGAAGGGGACAATCTTCTTCCTATGAGAACAATGAAAGCCCTGCTCCCCTTGACAAGTTTTTCAGGTTTTTCCCTTATCTTAATTGAAGATTGTCCCTCTCTGCAGTCTACCTGGGCAGCTCCCTTCTGCCCTGGCTGAAAAGTGTTACATCAGTAAAAGGGGCGGGAGGGGGATACTTTGTTTGTGAATTTCTCTTAAACCATAAAGGTTTGAGAGATAAGACTTATATCATTCTTCATGTTTTTTTAATGCCTACAAAATAAAATAAAGTTAAAACGAAGTATTACTATCCCTTTAAGTCATGGAAAAATGATCTTGTGTGACACTGACTTCCTCATACCTCCCAACATTTCACATGGCCAAAGAGGGACACTTGTGTTTTAGGTGGTGTTTATGGGGGTGTGGCTGGTGGGCGGGGCATTTTCAAGAATTTTTAGGCTATTTCATGACCTACCGGCTCCTCTTTGTGTAATTGAATAAATTATTTAGAGCAATACCAAAGTATTTTATTTACACAGATCAATTTATAAACACACATTTATTAAAGATTAACTACATCTTTACGTGAGTTTTATTGTTGTGGAGCATGTAATAAACACTACTCATTCTGATCTCCTGAAAAGAGGGACAAAAGGGTAGAAAAGAGGGACAGAGGGATTTGGGTCTGAAAGAGGGACTGTCCCTCCTAAAGAGGGACAATTGGGAGGTATGCTTTCTGCCTTATAATAACAACTGCGGACAGTAGAGACCTTCCACAGGAGGACCATGACGACGTTTTCTACGATGAAACTGAAACGTTAATAGTTTATTAGTTTTATATTTAACCCTTTAAGTACTGGAGGGGTGCACAAAGCAATAGAGACCTTCCACAGGAGGACCATGAAGACGTTTTCTACGATGAAACTGAAACGTTAATAGTTTATTAGTTTTATATTTAACCCTTTAAGTACCGGAGGGGTGCACAAAGCAATGCATTGTAACCCCCCACACACCCCAGTTCTTATGGGTCAAGATAGCTAACGCTGTAACATTATTATTTTGCCATGTGGAAAATAATACTCTTTTCATACAATTGTTTTACGAAAATACATGTTACAGGAATTTTCTGCCAAGGAAAACAAGTGTACCGTCCTTGTTACAGACCTTTTTTTTTTTTTTTTATACAGTGGACTGCAATTTTCTGTTGCAGCCTTCAGGGGGTGATGTTCCTGTGAGTTACTATGGAGCGTGTTAGGTTATTATTCATTTGCATTATAAAAGAAAACTTCTTCTAACACACTCGGCACTGCTGCAAAGAGTTTGGTTTAAAAAAAAGTTTGAATGTACTAAATTTTGGATGAAAAAATTAAAGCAGGAAAAAATCCCTACTATGTATAATTTAGGTTAGTATTTTGTCCCTTATCATGCAGGTGGTTTGACCCAGGTCCAGTTCAGTTCCTCTAATACATCGGTCTCTGTAAGTCCAGTGGTAGTCATTTCTCGGCAGGGGATATCATCATTATGGGATGTCTGAATACGATTCTGCGCTAATGTAGATGTTACATCTGATCTGTCAAGTCTACGCCTGCCTGATGTCAACCTACAGAGCTCCTTATGCTGAGACTTCTCTTCTTAAAGTGGATCTATCACATATAGATATCTAATGCTCATTAGATAGAGCATTTAGCGAAAAATTTTAATATGTTAGTCATTTTTGAAAAAAAAAACAAAAAAACGTTATTTGCGCAAAAATTCAAGTTTAAAACGTGCCCAGCAGCCTGCTTCCTGCTTGCAGCACTGCCTCTGCTCCCGTCCCACTACCCAGAATCCTCCAATGACGGAGACTTTCTTTCTATAAGCTGGAGCGATCTCATTGGCAGAGATCGACATCCAGCCAATGAGATCGCTCCAGCTTAGAGAAAGGCATCCTCCATCATCGGAGGATGCTGGGTAGTGGGATGGGAGCAGGCCTCTGTGCGGAAAGCAGATTGCTGCAGCGGCAAGCGGAAGTAGGCTGCTGGGCACCTTTTAAACTTGAATTTTTGTGGGTTTTTTTCAAAAATGACTAACATATTAAACTTTTTTGCTAAATGCTCTGTCTATCTATATGAGATAGATCCACTTTAATGATGCATAAGCCAAGGGCAGAGGGGGTAATGAATTAGTCTATGGGTAGTTAGGGATTGTTTCCTTCCACATCTTGTTTTACTGCCAGGTATTAAATTGGATCTTTCACCTTAATTCAAGTTCGCATATTTGAAAACATCATTAAAAACCACCTATGTGTCACGTTAACCAAAAGTCCAGCACGTAAACACTTTCTGGTACAGCACAGAGCTTCATTAGCATATGAAACGTCACTGAAACCTATATTAGCATATTAAAATGTAATGGATGCCGCAATTGGTATACGTTCGCATATGAAAAGTCATTAGAAAATTATATTAGCATATTAAAATGTCACTGATGCAGCATGGTGCCCTATTAGCACACATTAGCATATGAAAGAAGTGTGAATATCACCTGAACTGTATATTTGCTGAATTAAAGGGATAGTAATACTTCGTTTTAACTTTATTTTATTTTGTAGGCATTAAAAAAACATGAAGAAAGATATAAGTCTTATCTCTCAAACCTTTATGGTTTAAGAGATATTCACAAGCAAAGTATCCCCCCCCAGTTCCGCCAGATCAGAAGGGAGGTGCCCAGGTAGACTGCAGAGAGGGACAATCTTCAATTAAGATAAGGGAAAAAGCTGAAAAACTTGTCAAGGGGGGCAGGGTTTTCATTGTTCTCATAGGAAGAAGATTGTCCCCTGCTGTTATCTGTTTGGTCTATGGACTGGATTCCACATCTGAGAAGAGATGACTTACACTAGGTAAAAGGGGCGGGAGGGGAAACTTTGCTTGTGAATATCTCTCAAACCATAAAGGTCTGAGAGATAAGACTTATATCGTTCTTCATGTTTTTTCAATGCCTACAAAATAAAATAAAGATAAAACGAAGTATTACTATCCTTTTAAGGAGAAAGGTCCACTTTAAATAAGACCCAGAGATTGTGGAGTAGTTTTCCAGCACTTTTCTGTGCGTGCTGGGCCTGGTGGCTTCAAAGTATTATAGAGATAGTAATGCTTTATAAGGAGACTAGATGAACAGCCCGTGTACACAGCCACAGTTCCACCCAGCAACGGCCGCGGTACAGTTATGCACAGTACAGACTGCCAGCTCTTGCTATTATATATCCTAAATAATAATTTGCTAGTGTGTGTTTGTCAGAAGCCGTCATGCACAGTACAGACTGCCCACACCACGGCTGATAATGAAGTGGGGTGCTCCAAATTCAGACTATGGTCCTCTCTGCGCTCCTTCAGTGCGCAGAGAGGACTACGGTCTGAATTCGGAGCACCCCGCTCTGTTATCAGCTGCGGCGCGGGCAGTCTTTACTGCACATGACTGCAGTGCGCGCAGCCGTCTGTACTGTGCATGACGGCTTCTGACAAACATACATTAGCAAATTATTATACAGGATATATAATAGCAAGGGTTGGAAGAGGCACTCAAATAGCAATGTAAAGCAAATTAGTGGTGCACGTCCCATCCTATATAATAATTCGCTTTTCAGAAGCCGTCATGCGCAGTAGAGACTGCCCGATCACACGGAATGCTGGGAGCACGGAATGCTGGGAACACGGAATGCTGGGAGCACAGAATGCTGGGAACACGGAATGCTGGGAGGTGTAGGAATGCTGGGAGCACAGAATGTTGGGAGCATGGAATGCTGGGAGTTCTGTGCTGGGAGGTGTAGGAATGCTGGGAGCACAGAATGCTGGGAGGTGTAGGAATGATGGGAGGTGTAGGAATGCTGGGAGCACAGAATGCTGGGAGCACAGAATGCTGGGAGGTGTAGGAATGCTGGGAGCACAAAATGCTGGGAGGTGTAGGAATGCTGGGAAGTGTAGGAATGCTGGGAGTTCTGTGCTGGGAGGTGTAGGAATGCTGGGAGTTCTGTGCTGGGAGCATTCTGTGATTTCGGGCAGTCTCTACAGTGCATGACTGCATCGGCAGCAGGATGTAGAGCAGGACCGGCCTCTTAACCCTTTGAGTGCCAGAGGGGTACGCAACGTATTGCAGAGAAATGCGTTGCGTACCCCTCTGGCACTCAAAAGGTTAACATTGCCCGGACCTTGGCCCGTGTACACAGGCTTTTACACTAGTATAGTATATGCAAAATGTACTTAGCCTAGGCTTAGTAGAGGAGACAGCGCTCAGATATCTTCCACAAAACGTTTTTAATTCAAGCAGCGCTTCCATGTACCAAACATTTCCGGTCTTCCTGATGAAGGGCCTTAATGAGGACCGAAAACATTTGGTACGTGGAAGCGCTGCTTGAATAAAAAACGTTTTGTGGAAGATATTTGAGTGCTGTCCCCTCTAGTAAAGCCCAGGCTAAGTACAGTTATATATAAATAAATATATGTGTATATATATAAATAGTTGAACAGCCCGTTACACGGGCCACAGTGCCTCTGGCAGCCGGTCGCGGGGCAGTCACACACAGTGGAGACTGCCCGCGCCTTGGCTGATACAGAGCTGGACGCTCCTTCGGAGTGCTCAGCTCTGTATCAGCCACGGCGCGGGCAGTCTCTACTGCGCATGTTGGGCGTTACACACAACTTAGCGAATTATTATATAGGAATGTCTAAAAGACAAATAGTAACAGATGTGCGTCTATAATACTATGAAGATTTAGCGAGAACTGATCGCTAATCGCTGCCGGTGCGCTGCACTGTGAACTGGAAGGGGCATCATCATGATCCATTTACCTTTTATTTATAAAATCCATCGGACACTGAAGGCTTCTTTTATTTTAGCCCTGAGGAAGGTCCGTCCATGGACCAAACATGGCTGCTGAATAAACCTACTGTAAAGTCTTAGGTATAATACGCACACTTGTACCCCTCTTTACCATATGTGAAGTGGGGGGTGTATTATACACAATAATGCTTTTGTTATATTTTATTTTGTATTAAAATAAAAAAATAAAAAAGAGGTCTTCCAGGTACCTACCTTCCCTTCCCCCACCTCAATCCGCTCTCTTATAATAATCCTTTTATCCACTGGAGTCCATATCTTTCCTGTCAGGACCTTCTGCCGCCAGCCACATTGGATCTGCGGTACTGTCCTGCGAGGACCTGGAGATCCTGACAGGGCATTACCATTGGCTGACAGCGGAAGGTCCTGACAGGGCACTGAAGGAAGCAGGTAGCAAATGCAAGCGTGCCGCCCACAAGGAAGAAGTGGACTCCAAGTGAGGTAAGGATTATAGTAAGAGAGCAGACTGAGGTGGGGGAGGGGGGATCTGACAGCCTTCATATTGTTTTATACAGAGGTGTGTATTATACACAGGCACTCTTGTTTTCCCCTAAAATCTTGGGTATAATATACACCTACATATCATACACAGGTGACTATTATACACAGGTGAGTATTATACACAGATGCGTGTTATACACAGGTGAGTATTATACACAGGTGCATGTTATACACAGGTGAGTATTATACACAGGTGAGTATTATACACAGGTGCATGTTATACACAGGTGAGTATTATACACAGGTGAGATTATACACAGGTGAGTAGTATACACATACACAGGTGAGTATTATACACAGGTGAGTATTATACACAGGTGCGTGTTATACACAGGTGAGTATTATACACAGGTGCATGTTATACACAGGTGAGATTATACACAGGTGAGTATTATACACAGGTGAGTATTATACACAGGTGCGTGTTATACACAGGTGAGATTATACACAGGTGAGATTATACACAGGTGAGTAGTATACACATACACAGGTGAGATTATACACAGGTGAGTATTATACACAGGTGAGTATTATACACATACACAGGTGAGTAGTATACACATACACAGGTGAGTAGTATACACATACACAGGTGAGATTATACACAGGTGAGTATTATACACAGGTGAGTATTATACACATACACAGGTGAGTGTTATACACAGGTGAGTATTATACACAGGTGCGTATTATACACAGGTGAGATTATACACAGGTGAGTAGTATACACAGGTGAGTGTTATACACAGGTGAGATTATACACAGGTGAGTATTATACACAGGTGAGTAGTATACACATACACAGGTGAGTATTATACACAGGTGAGTAGTATACACATACACAGGTGAGTATTATACACAGGTGCGTGTTATACACAGGTGAGATTATACACAGGTGAGTATTATACACAGGTGAGATTATACACAGGTGCGTGTTATACACAGGTGAGTATTATACACAGGTGAGTATTATACACATACACAGGTGAGTATTATACACAGGTGAGTATTATACACATACACAGGTGCATGTTATACACAGGTGAGATTATACACAGGTGCGTGTTATACACAGGTGAGATTATACACAGGTGAGTAGTATACACAGGTGAGTGTTATACACAGGTGAGATTATACACAGGTGAGTATTATACACAGGTGAGTAGTATACACATACACAGGTGAGTATTATACACAGGTGAGTAGTATACACATACACAGGTGAGTATTATACACAGGTGCGTGTTATACACAGGTGAGATTATACACAGGTGAGTATTATACACAGGTGAGATTATACACAGGTGCGTGTTATACACAGGTGAGTATTATACACAGGTGAGTATTATACACATACACAGGTGAGTATTATACACAGGTGAGTATTATACACAGGTGAGTATTATACACATACACAGGTGCATGTTATACACAGGTGAGATTATACACAGGTGCGTGTTATACACAGGTGAGATTGTACACAGGTGAGATTATACACAGGTGAGTAGTATACACATACACAGGTGAGATTATACACAGGTGAGTATTATACACAGGTGAGTATTATACACATACACAGGTGCATGTTATACACAGGTGAGATTATACACAGGTGAGTATTATACACAGGTGAGTATTATACACAGGTGCATGTTATACACAGGTGAGATTATACACAGGTGAGATTATACACAGGTGAGTAGTATACACATACACAGGTGAGATTATACACAGGTGAGTATTATACACAGGTGAGTATTATACACATACACAGGTGAGTGTTATACACAGGTGAGTATTATACACAGGTGCGTGTTATACACAGGTGAGATTATACACAGGTGAGTAGTATACACATACACAGGTGAGATTATACACAGGTGAGTATTATACACAGGTGAGTATTATACACATACACAGGTGAGTGTTATACACAGGTGAGTATTATACACAGGTGCGTATTATACACAGGTGAGATTATACACAGGTGAGTAGTATACACAGGTGAGTGTTATACACAGGTGAGATTATACACAGGTGAGTAGTATACACAGGTGAGTAGTATACACATACACAGGTGAGTATTATACACAGGTGAGTAGTATATACATACACAGGTGAGTATTATACACAGGTGAGTAGTATACACATACACAGGTGAGTAGTATACACATACACAGGTGAGTATTATACACAGGTGAGTAGTATACACATACACAGGTGAGTATTATACACAGGTGAGTAGTATACACATACACAGGTGAGTATTATACACAGGTGAGTAGTATACACATACACAGGTGAGTATTATACACAGGTGCGTGTTATACACAGGTGAGATTATACACAGGTGAGTATTATACACAGGTGAGATTATACACAGGTGCGTGTTATACACAGGTGAGTATTATACACATGTGAGTATTATACACATACACAGGTGAGTATTATACACAGGTGAGTATTATACACAGGTGAGTATTATACACATACACAGGTGAGTATTATACACATGTGAGTATTATACACAGGTGCGTGTTATATACAGGTGAGTATTATACACAGGTGCATATTATATACAGGTGAGTATTATACACAGGCGCGTATTATAAACAGGTGAGTATTATACACAGGTGCGTATTATACACAGGTGAGTAGTATACACATAGACAGGTGCGTGTTATACACAGGTGCGTATTATACACAGGTGCGTGTTATACACAGGTGAGTATTATACCTGAGATTTTACAGTAATCTTTTTGTATGAAATTGCTCTGGTTGCTGGCCCTTATTTTCTTCCTTGGACACTCAGGTGGAGGGTATCTGTATGTGTGTATGTAAATATGTGTATATATGTAATATGTAATGCATATATATTTATATCTATATCACTCCCACAGCAAACTGGTGATTTATTCAAAACTTATTGCAGCTCAGACGTCCATTTTGTGGCTGCAGTACCTTCATGGCCTTATATGTTACAGTGGCACTATTGCTACATCATCCTATGGATATTTATGGTCAGTGTGACCAGAGTTGTTCATAGACTGTGGCAACAACAGCGCCACTATACAATTTCATGACACAAAAGTACTGCACCTAAATTGTGTGACCTGCAATAACTTGTGAATAAAGCACCTATTTGCAGTGGTAATTATCTTTTACTCAGCAGGATCAACCCTAAATATATCATTTTACACACACTATCCCTTTAATTATGCAGCTTTTTCAAACAGGTTAGAGAGCAAAGCTCTGCTGAGATTAGATTCATCAACTACTGGACCAAAAACCTCTAACACAATTAAATGATTGGATAACCATAATTTAAAGTTGTAGACGGGCAATTTAAATCGATTCATTTAATGAGAATAAAAGCTGTGTAGGTAACCGGCTCACTTTACTGCCAAGAGCAGAATCCGAAATAAGAATGGAAGTTGGGGGGGAGGGATGGTTCAACTCCCAAATACATGGGGCAACGAGGAAGTGCTTCATGTCTTAGTAGGGTTGCCACCCAGCCGGTATTTTACCGGCAGGCCGGTAAAAAATTGGCTTCTGTCCCATGTTACGTCTATGGAGGGAATGCAATGGCCGGTGTTTTTTTGAAGGAAATGTGGCAACCCTATGTCTTAGCCTTATGTACCCCCAAGCTTCTGGGTCACCCCACTTCCCCTACCTACCTACCAAGTGCCTATTTCCTACTTCCTACTCAGACAAGCAGCAAAAGAAAACACAGCACAGAAGAAATTCCTCTAAGTGTAGTATCTTTCGTACTGTATCATCTTCAGCACGTGCTTCTCAAGAAACACACTCACTTGTTAGAGAGGTTAGGACTGCCTCTCCGTGTAAAAGCGTCCCTGGTACACAACTCCAGGACGGTTATTCTTCTCTGTCAATGGGTTTCCCTCTTTCCTTGATGCAATCTCTCCACAGAATCCACTTAGCATACTTGGGAACTCTTCGGATTTGCCCTGGAGACTGCGGTTTTGGCACTGTTGTACCGGGTCTCCGGGGCAGAAGCCGAGTCCTCCGGATGTGGGGAGTTTCTATTGAAACTCTACCCACTTCCACTTTTTCCCCCGGTGTAGCTCCGTCGTCGTCTTCTTCTTGCTGATAGATTTTATCCATCAGCTGTGATTTTTGGATACCGAGGCTTGAGCCTCACTACTCCATCTTCTCGGGTTGGGTTTTAAGTCGCAGGTTTGAATTCTTCGTGGTCTGTGTTGACTTGTCACAGTTGGGTTGGTTTCACAGGGTCTTCGCTGTGATGGGCCGCTGGTCGGTGTAGCTCCTTCCCCCCAGCCTTCTTTTAAGCCCTCCCCCGGCACTCGCGTTAAGACCCACCCCTTTTTGACGCGATATGCGTCATTCTTCACACCACCCATCGCAGCAGAGGACTCCCCTCCGGGGAGACAACAATAAAAAGTTCCCAGGTATTCCACAATGGGTTTTTTCCTTCCAATCTTTATTCAGGAGGGGGATCTTTCCACTTGACAGTATATTAGATCACAATGTGATCTTATAAAGATATCTTATTTTTGAAATATATAAGAGCACGGGTACTGATAGGATAAATTCCAAGGTTTATTCCAGTATTCAGAAAAAAAAAATTTAAAACAGAAAATATATAAATAACTAAAAATCTATATTAAAGGGATAGTAATACTTAAAATGTAAAAAAAAATAAAATGTTGTAGGGTTTATCCCCCTGAGTAAAAGAAGAGTACTCCCACTGCTGAAAGGTGTTTCATTCAAAAGTTATTTTTTTTCAAAGTTGAATTTTTTAGGTGCAATATCACATTGGCCTGAAATTGTACAGTGGCGCTGTTGCTACACGATCCTATGGACAGCTCTGGTCCCGGGTCCATAAATCTCCATAGGATGGTATAGCAACAGCGCCACTGTACAATTTCAGGCCACTGTGATATTGCACCTAAAAAATTCAACTTTGAAAATTAATAACTTTTGAATGAAACACCTTTCAGCAGTGGGAGTACTCTTGTTTTACTCAGGGGATAAACCCTACAACATATTTTTTTTGCATTTTAAGTATTGCTATCCCTTTAAAAGGCAATTTTTACTCTTTCTACAGAAAGAATATATAAAAACTCCTCTAAAATAACGTTCAACGTGTTTCATGAAACTTCTATCACTTCCTCAGGAGCATTTGGCAAACAGTGCCTACTTCCTATTCAGACAAGCACCCTACCTACTAGCCTTAACCCCTTCAATCCCTCCTGACCAGCCACATACATGAATTGTTCCTGTTAAAGGGATAGTAGTACCTGACAAAATGCAGTTCCGATTGATCCTCCTATAACGCGGACCATGTAACGCTGTATTTCATTATTTTCCATTTTGCAGTTCATCAGTAAGTCAATGATATTTGTGTATTAGAAGCCGTCCAGTTTGTATTTTTAGTTACATTGTATTTCTTCCTGATGAAGTGGCAATAGTGCCACGAAACATGTTGAGGTTTTGAGGATATTTTATTTGATTTTTAAAAACCTGGACTTCTTTTATATCTGGACTGCTTTTATATCTGGACTTCTTTTATATCTGGACTGCTTTTATATCTGGACTTCTTTTATATCTGGACTGCTTTTATATCTGGACTGCTTTTATATCTGGACTTCTTTTATATCTGGACTGCTGTAGAAGATTTCTCAATATATCAATGTGGACATCTACGCATATTGGGTGCAAACTTGTGGGGTTTTGTTGCAGGGAGAACCAGCACCATAAATCCCTGCTGGCTTTATAGACCGGTTGCTGGGAGTGTGACCGGCTATACACGCCGAGTGAGTATTGAATTCTCCATATATTTCGATCTGTATATTTAAGTTGCAGTACAGCTCTCCTCTTTTCTTGTGTTTTGTGTGTTTCAAGTTCCACCGGAGGGTGAGACGTTTCAGGAGGATCGAGCTCACAACAGATTGTGATATCTGTGTGGAGGCAGTGCAATATCCTCCACATGCCTCCATTGTCATTGGTATCATATCCATGACATTATTTAAATGTGAGTAATATATATGAAGAATTACAATTGGTCATCATATGATCCAGATGCCTGCCCAATAAGTCTCGCCCCTTCTTCTTTTTGTTTTGTTTCTGGCTTCAATGATAAAGTATCCTTCTCTTCCTTTTAACTCCTTTAAGCCTCCTCCCCTCATAAGTCCTGGGACCAGACATCGTGCAGAGAGGGACAATCTTCATGCAGTAAGCAAAAGGTAAACCCTACAAATAGATATTACAGGACTAGGAGCACTCAGTTATAAAAAACACATAAAGGGCAAACCATGCATAGTCATAGCAAGGGGTGCTAGTACTCTATAGTATCTCATACATAGCCAAACAAGAAAAGTGCAGATATAGAGTTCAATACAGCACTCAGCCCAATTCAATTCTTCAACATATAAAGTACATTTATTTAACAAAATATATTAAATTAGTCAATAATTATACTCTCAAAAAATATGTCATCAATAGGTAAGATGTCGAGTGAAAAAGGTCATCCCCCCCTCCCCCCACACACACACCACCATAAAAAGGAGAAGAAATCTCACAAATAATCCCCTAAAACCAAGAAAGGAAACATGTTTCCACAGACACCAAAAAATTGGTGTACTGGTACCAGCCAGAAAAAATGAAAAAATGCATGAAACATTCACTAAATCCTCATGATTTACTCAGTCCAGGATATCCGAGATATAGACAATAAGTCCATCCATAATTAGTATTCATGAGTTCATGCAGCAACGCGGACATACAAAGATGCAGTTAACAGATTAATCAGCATGCGTGAAGCACATGTATATAGAAGCATCACATATAACAGGGGTTAACACATTGATAAGCATCAGAAGCTGTAAGTATAGCCAGTCACAAGCATTCAGGTATAAAGGTAAGGTTAATGGGACTTACTTGATATTCAGATCTCTTCACCCACTTATCACCGTTCCATTACCTTATCTCCTTGATACAATGGCGATTCCTGTTGCATATTTATCAGTGTGCTCAAAATAGTTTGATCCGTACCTCATATTCATAAACCCCATCATCACCGTAGATTTACCATTGCTCCCAGTGCTTCACTGATTCCACACTCTCACATCTTTGTTGCCCATATTCATTAAGCGGCTGGAAAGTTTCCAATCACAAACTCCAACGCGTTTTGTCCGCTTCTCCCGCGGACATCATCAGGGTCACATCTAAATGTTTCCTGATCACACATTTAAATCCTAAGCTGAACCGGAAGTAAATTCCTCCGGTTCACTAACAATAACATAGAGACCTATTAACTCCTCCATTGCTGCCCTAACCCGGGCATCCACGGACCCACCTCAACCCCAAAACACCAAACATATCGTGATGAGGTTAAAAGTGGATCCCCACATGCCTGGGTCAAACCAGACGGGACGGCCTATACCATGTTTAACCTATTATGTATCCTAAAACATTATGTCACAATTTCACAGCGGGTTAAGTCTTCCCCTTACCCTAAGGCACAACATGTAGGTATGTCACACATGGAATGTCAGGATATCATTTATCAAAAAATTAATTAACTTAATATATATATAAGCCGTCAATACCACAAAATGACTCACCTATATATAATATTTTCACATAATAATCTTCACAGCAAAAAATAATTAAAAAATCTTCCATTCAATTCACAAAGCAATTTCTTCTAATCAGTATCAAATACTAATCCATATTTTAACCATTTATGTCACAAGTCTTACAGTTGGCATTCAGTCCTGCAGAAACATATTAAATTTAAAGTCTTCATTTAAACCTCTAGGGGTTAACACTCCCAAATTATAAATCCATCTCATTTCACATCTAAGGAGCTTTTTATCCATATCACCCCCTCTCAGGTTAGGAGATATTTTATCAGTTCCAATTATCTTTAAACCTTCAACCTCTCCATTATGATGACTGCAGAAATGACGTGCCACTGGGCTATCAATATTCCTTTTAATAATGTCCCTCCGATGTTCAAGAATTCGCTTTCGTAATTCCCTAAGTGTTTTCCCTACATAGATCTTCTTACAGGGACATTGTAACTGATATATCACAGCCTGACTGCAACAATTAATTACATCTTTAATTCTATATCGCTTTGTACCATCAAAATTAAAAAAATACATCACTACGTATCATATATGTACATGCCTGACATTTCCCACAACACCAATTACCAGGTTTACATTTCCTATCCAGCCAAGTTTCTGCTTTCTTTTTACCATCATAATAACTATGTACTAACTTATCCTTTAAATTTGGGGCCCGCCTCACTACCAATGCCAGAGAACATCCCACTATCTGTTTGATAGTTTCATTCCTTGTCAAAAGACTCCAGTTTTTAATCAAAATACCCCTTAACTGTTGCCAGTGTGATCCAAATGTACTAATAAACCTAACTCTATTATCCTGTGGTTTCTCATCTTTCCTATTCCTAAATATTAATTTATCACAATCTTGATTAAGAGCTCTCTGGTATCCTTTCTTTAAAATACCAAAATTATAACCCCTCCTCAGGAATCTACATGTCATGTCCTTAGCCTGCAATTTAAAAGTGGCCACATCTGAACAGTTCCTACGGAGACGTAAGTATTGTCCATAGGGTATCCCTCTAATCTGAGAGGGTACATGAAAGCTTTCAGCATGCAGCAAAGTGTTGCATGCCATAGCTTTCCTAAATGTCCTAGTTTTTAGAAGACCCTCATGTTTATAAATCTTTAGATCCAAAAAATCTACTTCCAATTGATGTACATATTTTGTCCATTTTATATTAAGGTCATTCTTATTAAGTTCTCCAACAAAAATTTCCAAATCAACTAAACTACCCTCCCAAATCATAAAGATATCATCAATGTATCTTAGCCATAGGGTCGACGTGGTCCCCTAATCCACGCGTGCCCGACACCACAAATTGCTCCCACCAACCAAGGTGCAGACACGTGTAGGTTGGGGCACATGCCGCACCCATGGCCACTCCCCTACATTGGAGAAAAAACTGACCTCCAAATATAAAATAATTATTATTCAAAATAAATTCCAAAAGATCAATAATAAACTCATTCTGATGACAATACTCCTTTGATCTTGTATTTAAATATGCATGACAAGCCCTTAAACCAGCAGCATTTGGGATCGACGTGTAGAGAGACTCCACGTCTAAAGTGACTAGATAGGAGTCCTCCTCAACATTAATACCCGAAAGTCGCCGGATAACGTCCCCAGTATCTTCCACAAATGAGGGCAAAGTTCTAAGAAAAGGCTGTAATCTCTTATCTACATATCTACCCACTTTCTCCGATAGACTTCCTATTCCTGATATCACAGGTCTACCAGGAGGGTTCTCCATTGATTTATGTATTTTAGGGAAAATATATATTGTTGGTACAACAGGAGCATCAACCCACATATATCTCATCTCATTCCTTGATATTACATTTTCTTCCAAAGCATATTCCAACTTCATACATAAAATTTCCTGTATTCTCAATGTAGGGTCTCCCTCCAGTCTTTCATAACATTTCCTATCCTGAAGCTGTCTTTTAATTTCTTTAACATAATTATCTTCTTTCATAAGGACAACATTCCCACCTTTATCACTTTGTTTAATTAATATTTCAGGGTGGGAAGAAAGATCTTGTAAAGCTTTTCTTTCCTCCACCGTTAAATTATCCCCATATAATTTACCAAAATCCAAACATTGTATGTCCTTCTGAGTTGCTTCCAGAAATGTCTGAACATGAGGACTAGAGGAAACCGGAGGCATAAATTTAGACCTTTTCTTTAAGTCTGTAAATCTTACATCCTCTATTTTAATCTCTTCATCTGAAAGTTCTTCATTCTCATCTCTCAACTTCTCTAATATGTTAAGGGTTTCTAAATCTCCCCCATCAATCCTAGATTTCCTATAATCAGAATGTAATTTACGTAACAATATCTTTCTAACAAAAAGATTCAAATCTTTACTTCAAATTCATTTCCTCTATTTTTAGGGGAGAAGGAGAGAGACCCTTCTTCAGGAGTGATATATGGTTCTCATTTAGATTAAAATCAATAATAAGGGGATTATTTGCATAAATGTATTGTGTGAGATCTGTTCTCCTTTTTATGGTGGTGTGTGTGTGGGGGGAGGGGGGGATGGCCTTTTTCACTCGACATCTTACCTATTGATGACATATTTTTTAAGAGTATAATTATTGACTAATTTAATATATTTTGTTAAATAAATTTACTTTATATGTTGAAGAATTGAATTGGGCTGAGTGCTGTATTGAACTCTATATCTGCACTTTTCTTGTTTGGCTATGCAAAAGGTAAACCCTGCCTGTCTTACCGAAGGAGAGGAGGATTTTCCATATGCTCAGTGAAGATTGTCCCTCGCCGTGCTCCATCCAGCTTGCTGAGAGAGGGGGGGGATCCTTCAGCATTGCATTGCTGCATTACTTCATTACTGTTGAAATACTAAATGGAAAATATTGAAACCCAACGTTACATGGCCCACGTTATAGGGGGATCAATCGGAGCTGAATATTTTTTTCAGGTATTACTATTCTTTAAACCAGGGCTTATAATTTTAAAGTGTTAGTAATGTCTAAAAAAAGGTTTTTTTTTTGCATTTAGAAGAGCTTAAAAAGCTGAGCTAAATGCAAAAACCTGTATCTCTCTTACCGCTATGGTTTAAGAGATACAGGCTTTTAAAGTTTGATTTCTCCTACTGACATCTGTAAAGCTATCAGCAGGAGATCTGTGTCGGTCAACACAGAGGAGCTTGAGAAGTGCCGCAATCTCGTTCCTTACAAGGAATCCCTTCATTGGAATGGTCTAAAACGTGTGCCTAGTGTTCAGGCACACTTTTAGACCATTCCAATGAAGGGATTCCTTGTAAGTAACAAGATTGCAGCACTTCTCAAGCGCCTCCGTGTCGACTGACATGGATCTCCTGCTGACAGCTTTACAGCTGTCAGTAGGAGAGATCAAACTTTAAACGCCTGTATCTCTTAAACCATAGTGGTTTGAGAGATACGTTTTTTTGCATTTAGCTCAGCTTTTTAAGCTCTTCTAAATGCAAAAAACTTTCTTTTAGACATTACTAACACTTTAAGTCCTTTGCTACTAGCTAGACCTGAAAAGTTACTCTCCACTGCAAGCCATAACATACCCACCAGGGCTGAATTTCTACTCGCCAGGGCTGAATTTTCACTCGCCATTTTCTAGTGGCGAGTGGAAATTTTGAGCCCTGCTTTAAACCCTTAAATGCAATTGAAGCCTCCAACATTTTATACAGCAATGCTTTAGTGACCTCCTTAGCATCCAAGGGATAATTAGCCCTATTATAATAAATAGGAATGCTTAGTAGTCCTCTGTGGTGGGGTGGGATTGCTACGGAACAACTCCACTCTCTCCCTTGTACATATGTTCATCTCTCATTGTCTCCTGCCTTCTCAGCGAATCACTCACCAGGACATCATTGCATTCACAGTAAGGGAACGATGAGATCTCGTCAGAGAAGATGGTGATGTCCTCCCCCTGGTATTCCATCCTCACCCAGAGCTCAACAGATCCATTGTAACCATTCAGGGCCATACACACTTTCTCTGTATCTCCACTCTTCATCAACACAGGATAATTGAGGGCATATCGTCTGTAAAGAACAATAGGGTGGTGGGTATTACTTACATACATTTGTGTTTAATCACTTGGATGAGATAGACAATGGAGACATCACTAACATAGCATGAAAACTGGACATCACAGCTGTATATACACTTCTAAATGAACGGGTCATATTTGTTTATAGTCTGGACTTTATACCTGTATATAAAGTTATAAATAAACAGACCAGATTAATATATAAACTGGACATTAAAGGGATAGTAATGTTTCACAATAAAAGCAGCTCTAATTAATCATCATAGTATTTGGACTTTGGAGAGTGTTATTTCAATTCTGTCAGAGTTGTAGTACAAGAGTAATTCAATGACAAAGTATCCCCCTCCCGCCCCTTTTACTGATGTAACACTGTTCAGCCAGATCAGAAGGGAGGTGCCCAGGTAGACTGCAGGGAGGGACAATCTTCAATTAAGATAAGGGAAAAACCTGAAAAACTTGTCAAGGGGGGGCAGGGATTTCATTGTTCTCATAGGAAGAAGATTGTCCCCTTCTGTTATCTGTCTGGTCTATGGACTGGATTCCACATCTGAGAAGAGATGGCTTACACTAGGTAAAAGGGGCGGGAGGGGAAACTTTGCTTGTGAATATCTCTCAAACCATAAAGGTTTGAGAGATACGACTTATATCGTTCTTCATGTTTTTTTAATGCCTACAAAATAAAATAAAGATAAAACAAAGTATTACTATCCCTTAAGGGGCTGGATTCTATTACAGGTGTTAATTTTATCACTTCTTTTATCTCCAGTTTTCCCCATAGACTTCAATAGGAAAATGTTTGATAAAACAGGTGTTAACATTTATCAGCTGTAATAGAATCCAGGCCTAACAGCAGGATATTAACTAGTAAATAAACTGCAAATTACAATGATAAGTAAACTGATAAAGTCTAAGCTGTAGATGAACCATACGTAACATCAGTAAGAAAATCTGAAAATAATGGGGGGTTATTCACTAAAGTGTAAAAAAGAGGCGATAAAGCTGAGATAACTTCTCCAATGGTATCACTTCTCTGGTACCATAATTATTATATGGAGCCAATTCACTAAGATATCCAAATCTTATAAATATAAATGATACAGACAGTGCAGTGACAGAGCAGTGTGTATATAATATAAATGGTACAGACAGTGCAGTGACAGAGCAGTGTGTGTATATAATATAAATGGTACAGACAGTGCAGTGACAGAGCGGTGTGTGTATATAATATAAATGATACAGACAGTGCAGTGACAGACCAGTGTGTGTATATAATATAAATGGTACAGACAGTGCAGTGACAGAGCAGTGTGTGTATATAATATAAATGGTACAGACAGTACAGTGACAGAGCAGTGTGTATATAATATAAATGATACAGACAGTGCAGTGACAGAGCAGTGTGTGTATATAATATAAATGGTACAGACAGTGCAGTGACAGAGCGGTGTGTGTATATAATATAAATGATACAGACAGTGCAGTGACAGAGCAGTGTGTATATAATATAAATGGTACAGACAGTGCAGTGACAGAGCAGTGTGTGTATATAATATAAATGGTACAGACAGTGCAGTGACAGAGCGGTGTGTGTATATAATATAAATGATACAGACAGTGCAGTGACAGAGCAGTGTGTGTATATAATATAAATGGTACAGACAGTGCAGTGACAGAGCAGTGTGTGTATATATAATATAAATGATACAGACAGTGCAGTGACAGAGCAGTGTATATATAATATAAATGGTACAGACAGTGCAGTGACAGAGCAGTGTGTGTATATAATATAAATGGTACAGACAGTGCAGTGACAGAGCAGTGTGTGTATATATAATATAAATGATACAGACAGTGCAGTGACAGAGCAGTGTATATATAATATAAATGGTACAGACAGTGCAGTGACAGAGCAGTGTGTGTATATAATATAAATGGTACAGACAGTACAGTGACAGAGCAGTGTGTATAATATAATATAAATGATACAGACAGTGCAGTGACAGAGCAGTGTGTGTATATAATATAAATGGTACAGACAGTACAGTGACAGAGCAGTGTGTGTATATAATATAAATGGTACAGACAGTGCAGTGACAGAGCAGTGTGTGTATATAATATAAATGGTACAGACAGTGCAGTGACAGAGCAGTGTGTGTATATAATATAAATGGTACAGACAGTGCAGTGACAGAGCAGTGTGTGTATATAATATAAATGGTACAGACAGTGCAGTGACAGAGCAGTGTGTGTATATAATATAAATGGTACAGACAGTGCAGTGACAGAGCAGTGTGTGTATATAATATAAATGGTACAGACAGTACAGTGACAGAGCAGTGTGTGTATATAATATAAATGGTACAGACAGTACAGTGACAGAGCAGTGTGTGTATATAATATAAATGGTACAGACAGTGCAGTGACAGAGCAGTGTGTGTATAATATAAATGGTACAGACAGTGCAGTGACAGAACAGTGTGTGTATAATATAAATGGTACAGACAGTACAGTGACAGAGCAGTGTGTGTATATAATATAAATGGTACAGACAGTACAGTGACAGAGCAGTGTGTATATATAATATAAATGATACAGACAGTACAGTGACAGAGCAGTGTGTGTGTATAATATAAATGATACAGACAGTGCAGTGACAGAGCAGTGTGTGTATATAATATAAATGGTACAGACAGTGCAGTGACAGAGCAGTGTATATATAATATAAATGATACAGACAGTGCAGTGACAGAGCAGTGTGTATATAATATAAATGGTACAGACAGTGCAGTGACAGAGCAGTGTGTATATATAATATAAATGGTACAGACAGTGCAGTGATAGAGCAGTGTGTGTGTATATAATATAAATGGTACAGACAGTGCAGTGACAGAGCAGTGTGTGTATATAATATAAATGGTACAGACAGTGCAGTGACAGAGCAGTGTGTGTATATAATATAAATGGTACAGACAGTGCAGTGACAGAGCAGTGTGTGTATATAATATAAATGATACAGACAGTGCAGTGACAGAGCAGTGTGTGTAAATAATATAAATGGTACAGACAGTACAGTGACAGAGCAGTGTGTGTATATATAATATAAATGGTACAGACAGTACAGTGACAGAGCAGTGTGTATATAATATAAATGATACAGACAGTACAGTGACAGAGCAGTGTGTATATAATATAAATGATACAGACAGTGCAGTGACAGAGCAGTGTGTGTATATAATATAAATGATACAGACAGTGCAGTGACAGAGCAGTGTGTGTATATAATATAAATGGTACAGACAGTGCAGTGACAGAGCAGTGTGTGTATATAATATAAATGGTACAGACAGTGCAGTGACAGAGCAGTGTGTGTATATAATATAAATGGTACAGACAGTGTAGTGACAGAGCCGTGTGTATATATAATATAAATGGTATAGACAGTGCAGTGACAGAGCAGTGTGTGTATATAATATAAATGATACAGACAGTACAGTGACAGAGCAGTGTGTATATAATATAAATGGTACAGACAGTGCAGTGACAGAGCAGTGTGTGTATATAATATAAATGATACAGACAGTGCAGTGACAGAGCAGTGTGTATATAATATAAATGGTACAGACAGTACAGTGACAGAGCAGTGTGTGTATATATAATATAAATGATATAGACAGTGCAGTGACAGAGCAGTGTGTGTATATAATATAAATGATACAGACAGTACAGTGACAGAGCAGTGTGTATATAATATAAATGGTACAGACAGTACAGTGACAGAGCAGTGTGTGTATATAATATAAATGATATAGACAGTGCAGTGACAGAGCAGTGTGTGTATATAATATAAATGATACAGACAGTACAGTGACAGAGCAGTGTGTATATAATATAAATGGTACAGACAGTGCAGTGACAGAGCAGTGTGTGTATATAATATAAATGATACAGACAGTGCAGTGACAGAGCAGTGTGTATATAATATAAATGGTACAGACAGTACAGTGACAGAACAGTGTGTGTATATAATATAAATGATACAGACAGTGTAGTGACAGAGCAGTGTGTGTATATAATATAAATGGTACAGACAGTACAGTGACAGAGCAGTGTGTATATAATATAAATGGTACAGACAGTGCAGTGACAGAGCAGTGTGTGTATATAATATAAATGATACAGACAGTGCAGTGACAGAGCAGTGTGTGTATATAATATAAATGGTACAGACAGTGCAGTGACAGAGCAGTGTGTATATAATATAAATGATACAGACAGTGCAGTGACAGAGCAGTGTGTATATAATATAAATGATACAGACAGTGCAGTGACAGAGCAGTGTGTGTATATAATATAAATGGTACAGACAGTACAGTGACAGAGCAGTGTGTATATAATATAAATGATACAGACAGTGCAGTGACAGAGCAGTGTGTATATATAATATAAATGGTACAGACAGTGCAGTGACAGAGCAGTGTGTGTATATAATATAAATGATACAGACAGTGCAGTGACAGAGCAGTGTGTATATAATATAAATGATACAGACAGTACAGTGACAGAGCAGTGTGTATATATAATATAAATGGTACAGACAGTGCAGTGACAGAACAGTGTGTGTATATAATATAAATGGTACAGACAGTGCAGTGACAGAGCAGTGTGTGTATATAATATAAATGGTACAGACAGTACAGTGACAGAGCAGTGTGTATATAATATAAATGATACAGACAGTACAGTGACAGAGCAGTGTGTATATAATATAAATGATACAGACAGTGCAGTGACAGAGCAGTGTGTGTATATAATATAAATGGTACAGACAGTGCAGTGACAGAGCAGTGTGTGTATATAATATAAATGGTACAGACAGTACAGTGACAGAGCAGTGTGTATATAATATAAATGATACAGACAGTACAGTGACAGAGCAGTGTGTATATAATATAAATGGTACAGACAGTGCAGTGACAGAGCAGTGTGTGTGTATATAATATAAATGGTACAGACAGTGCAGTGACAGAGCAGTGTGTGTATATAGTATAAATGGTACAGACAGTGCAGTGATAGAGCAGTGTGTGTATTTATAATATAAATGGTACAGACAGTGCAGTGACAGAGCAGTGTGTATATAATATAAATGATACAGACAGTGGAGTGACAGAGCAGTGTGTATATAATATAAATGGTACAGACAGTACAGTGACAGAGCAGTGTGTGTATATAATATAAATGGTACAGACAGTGCAGTGACAGAGCAGTGTGTGTATATAATATAAATGATACAGACAGTGCAGTGACAGAGCAGTGTGTATATATAATATAAATGATACAGACAGTGTAGTGACAGAGCAGTGTGTATATAATATAAATGGTACAGACAGTGCAGTGACAGAGCAGTGTGTGTATATAATATAAATGATACAGACAGTGCAGTGACAGAGCAGTGTGTATATATAATATAAATGATACAGACAGTGCAGTGACAGAGCAGTGTGTATATAATATAAATGATACAGACAGTGCAGTGACAGAGCAGTGTGTGTGTATAATATAAATGGTACAGACAGTGTAGTGACAGAGCAGTGTGTATATAATATAAATGATACAGACAGTGCAGTGACAGAGCAGTGTGTATATAATATAAATGGTACAGACAGTGCAGTGACAGAGCAGTGTGTGTATATAATATAAATGATACAGACAGTGCAGTGACAGAGCAGTGTGTATATATAATATAAATGGTACAGACAGTACAGTGACAGAGCAGTGTGTGTATATAATATAAATGATACAGACAGTACAGTGACAGAGCAGTGTGTGTATATAATATAAATGGTACAGACAGTGCAGTGACAGAGCAGTGTGTGTATATATAATATAAATGGTACAGACAGTACAGTGACAGAGCAGTGTGTGTATATAATATAAATGATACAGACAGTGCAGTGACAGAGCAGTGTGTGTATATAATATAAATGGTACAGACAGTGTAGTGACAGAGCAGTGTGTGTATATAATATAAATGATACAGACAGTGCAGTAACAGAGCAGTGTGTGTATATAATATAAATGGTACAGACAGTACAGTGACAGAGCAGTGTGTGTATATAATATAAATGGTACAGACAGTACAGTGACAGAGCAGTGTGTGTATATAATATAAATGGTACAGACAGTACAGTGACAGAGCAGTGTGTGTGTATATAATATAAATGGTACAGACAGTACAGTGACAGAGCAGTGTGTGTATATAATATAAATGGTACAGACAGTGCAGTGACAGAGCAGTGTGTATATAATATAAATGATACAGACAGTACAGTGACAGAGCAGTGTGTATATATAATATAAATGGTACAGACAGTGCAGTGACAGAACAGTGTGTGTATATAATATAAATGATACAGACAGTGCAGTGACAGAGCGGTGTGTGTGTATATAATATAAATGGTACAGACAGTACAGTGACAGAGCAGTGTGTGTATATAATATAAATGGTACAGACAGTACAGTGACAGAGCAGTGTGTGTATATAATATAAATGATACAGACAGTGCAGTGACAGAGCAGTGTGTGTATATAATATAAATGGTACAGACAGTGCAGTGACAGAGCAGTGTGTGTATATAATATAAATGGTACAGACAGTGCAGTGACAGAGCAGTGTGTGTATATAATATAAATGGTACAGACAGTGCAGTGACAGAGCAGTGTGTGTATATAATATAAATGGTACAGACAGTGCAGTGACAGAGCAGTGTGTGTATATAATATAAATGATACAGACAGTGCAGTGACAGAGCAGTGTGTGTATATAATATAAATGGTACAGACAGTGCAGTGACAGAGCAGTGTGTATATAATATAAATGGTACAGACAGTGCAGTGACAGAGCAGTGTGTATATATAATATAAATGGTAGAGACAGTGCAGTGACAGAGCAGTCTGTATATAATATAAATGGTACAGACAGTGCAGTGACAGAGCAGTGTGTGTATATAATATAAATGGTACAGACAGTACAGTGACAGAGCAGTGTGTGTATATAATATAAATGATACAGACAGTACAGTGACAGAGCAGTGTGTGTATATAATATAAATGATACAGACAGTGTAGTGACAGAGCAGTGTGTGTATATAATATAAATGGTACAGACAGTGCAGTGACAGAGCAGTGTGTGTATATAATATAAATGGTACAGACAGTGCAGTGACAGAGCAGCGTGTATATATAATATAAATGGTACAGACAGTGCAGTGACAGAGCAGTGTGTGTATATAATATAAATGGTACAGACAGTGCAGTGACAGAGCAGTGTGTGTATATAATATAAATGATACAGACAGTGCAGTGACAGAGCAGTGTGTGTATATAATATAAATGGTACAGACAGTGCAGTGACAGAGCAGTGTGTGTATATAATATAAATGGTACAGGCAGTGCAGTGACAGAGCAGTGTGTGTATATAATATAAATGGTACAGGCAGTGCAGTGACAGAGCAGTGTGTATATAATATAAATGATACAGACAGTGCAGTGACAGAGCAGTGTGTCTATAATATAAATGGTACAGACAGTGCAGTGACAGAGCAGTGTGTGTCTATAATATAAATGGTACAGACAGTGCAGTGACAGAGCAGTGTGTATATATAATATAAATGATACAGACAGTGCAGTGACAGAGCAGTGTGTGTATATAATATAAATGGTACAGACAGTGCAGTGACAGAGCAGTGTGTGTATATAATATAAATGGTACAGACAGTGCAGTGACAGAGCAGTGTGTGTATATAATATAAATGGTACAGACAGTACAGTGACAGAGCAGTGTGTGTATATAATATAAATGGTACAGACAGTGCAGTGACAGAGCAGTGTGTGTATATAATATAAATGGTACAGACAGTACAGTGACAGAGCAGTGTGTGTATATAATATAAATGGTACAGACAGTACAGTGACAGAGCAGTGTGTGTATATATAATATAAATGGTACAGACAGTGTAGTGACAGAGCAGTGTGTATATAATATAAATGGTACAGACAGTACAGTGACAGAGCAGTGTGTGTATATAATATAAATGATACAGACAGTGCAGTGACAGAGCAGTGTGTGGATATAATATAAATGATACAGACAGTACAGTGACAGAGCAGTGTGTGTATATAATATAAATGATACAGACAGTGCAGTGACAGAGCAGTGTGTATATAATATAAATGGTACAGACAGTGCAGTGACAGAGCAGTGTGTGTATATAATATAAATGGTACAGGACAGTACAGTGACAGAGCAGTGTGTGTGTATAATATAAATGGTACAGACAGTGCAGTGACAGAGCAGTGTGTGTATATAATATAAATGGTACAGACAGTGCAGTGACAGAGCAGTGTGTATATATAATATAAATGATACAGACAGTGCAGTGACAGAGCAGTGTGTATATATAATATAAATGATACAGACAGTACAGTGACAGAGCAGTGTGTGTATATAATATAAATGGTACAGACAGTGCAGTGACAGAGCAGTGTGTGTATATAATATAAATGGTACAGACAGTGTAGTGACAGAGCAGTGTGTATATAATATAAATGGTACAGACAGTGCAGTGACAGAGCAGTGTGTGTGTATATAATATAAATGGTACAGACAGTGCAGTGACAGAGCAGTGTGTGTATATAATATAAATGGTACAGACAGTGTAGTGACAGAGCAGTGTGTGTGTATAATATAAATGGTACAGACAGTGCAGTGACAGAGCAGTGTGTGTATATAATATAAATGGTACAGACAGTGCAGTGACAGAGCAGTGTGTATATAATATAAATGGTACAGACAGTGCAGTGACAGAGCAGTGTGTGTATATAATATAAATGGTACAGACAGTGCAGTGACAGAGCAGTGTGTATATAATATAAATGGTACAGACAGTGCAGTGACAGAGCAGTGTGTGTATATAATATAAATGGTACAGACAGTGTAGTGACAGAGCAGTGTGTGTGTATAATATAAATGGTACAGACAGTGCAGTGACAGAGCAGTGTGTGTATATAATATAAATGGTACAGACAGTGCAGTGACAGAGCAGTGTGTGTATATAATATAAATGGTACAGGACAGTGTAGTGACAGAGCAGTGTGTGTGTATAATATAAATGGTACAGACAGTGCAGTGACAGAGCAAGTGTGTGTATATAATATAAATGGTACAGACAGTACAGTGACAGAGCAGTGTGTATATAATATAAATGATACAGACAGTGCAGTGACAGAGCAGTGTGTATATATAATATAAATGGTACAGACAGTGCAGTGACAGAGCAGTGTGTGTATATAATATATATGATACAGACAGTGCAGTGACAGAGCAGTGTGTATATAATATAAATGATACAGACAGTACAGTGACAGAGCAGTGTGTATATATAATATAAATGGTACAGACAGTGCAGTGACAGAACAGTGTGTGTATATAATATAAATGGTACAGACAGTGCAGTGACAGAGCAGTGTGTATATATAATATAAATGATACAGACAGTGCAGTGACAGAGCAGTGTGTGTATATAATATAAATGGTACAGACAGTGCAGTGACAGAGCAGTGTGTGTATATAATATAAATGGTACAGACAGTACAGTGACAGAGCAGTGTGTATATAATATAAATGATACAGACAGAACAGTGACAGAGCAGTGTGTATATAATATAAATGATACAGACAGTGCAGTGACAGAGCGGTGTGTGTATATAATATAAATGGTACAGACAGTGCAGTGACAGAGCAGTGTGTGTATTTAATATAAATGGTACAGACAGTGCAGTGATAGAGCAGTGTGTATATATAATATAAATGATACAGACAGTACAGTGACAGAGCAGTGTGTGTATATAATATAAATGGTACAGACAGTACAGTGACAGAGCAGTGTGTGTATATAATATAAATGGTACAGACAGTACAGTGACAGAGCAGTGTGTATATAATATAAATGATACAGACAGAACAGTGACAGAGCAGTGTGTATATAATATAAATGATACAGACAGTGCAGTGACAGAGCGGTGTGTGTATATAATATAAATGGTACAGACAGTGCAGTGACAGAGCAGTGTGTGTATTTAATATAAATGGTACAGACAGTGCAGTGATAGAGCAGTGTGTATATATAATATAAATGATACAGACAGTACAGTGACAGAGCGGTGTGTGTATATAATATAAATGATACAGACAGTACAGTGACAGAGCAGTGTGTATATATAATATAAATGGTACAGACAGTGCAGTGACAGAACAGTGTGTGTATATAATATAAATGATACAGACAGTGCAGTGACAGAGCGGTGTGTGTGTATATAATATAAATGGTACAGACAGTACAGTGACAGAGCAGTGTGTGTATATAATATAAATGATACAGACAGTGCAGTGACAGAGCAGTGTGTGTATATAATATAAATGATACAGACAGTGCAGTGACAGAGCAGTGTGTGTATATAATATAAATGGTACAGACAGTGCAGTGACAGAGCAGTGTGTGTATATAATATAAATGGTACAGACAGTACAGTGACAGAGCAGTGTGTGTATATAATATAAATGATACAGACAGTGTAGTGACAGAGCAGTGTGTGTATATAATATAAATGGTACAGACAGTGCAGTGACAGAGCAGTGTGTGTATATAATATAAATGGTACAGACAGTGCAGTGACAGAGCAGTGTGTATATATAATATAAATGGTACAGACAGTACAGTGACAGAGCAGTGTGTGTATATAATATAAATGATACAGACAGTACAGTGACAGAGCAGTGTGTGTATATAATATAAATGATACAGACAGTGCAGTGACAGAGCAGTGTGTGTATATAATATAAATGGTACAGACAGTGCAGTGACAGAGCAGTGTGTGTATATAATATAAATGGTACAGGCAGTGCAGTGACAGAGCAGTGTGTGTATATAATATAAATGGTACAGGCAGTGCAGTGGACAGAGCAGTGTGTATAAAATATAAATGATACAGACAGTGCAGTGACAGAGCAGTGTGTCTATAATATAAATGGTACAGACAGTGCAGTGACAGAGCAGTGTGTGTATATAATATAAATGGTACAGACAGTGCAGTGACAGAGCAGTGTGTATATATAATATAAATGATACAGACAGTGCAGTGACAGAGCAGTGTGTGTATATAATATAAATGGTACAGACAGTGCAGTGACAGAGCAGTGTGTGTATATAATATAAATGGTACAGACAGTACAGTGACAGAGCAGTGTGTATATAATATAAATGATACAGACAGTGCAGTGACAGAGCAGTGTGTGTATATAATATAAATGGTACAGACAGTACAGTGACAGAGCAGTGTGTGTATATAATATAAATGGTACAGACAGTACAGTGACAGAGCAGTGTGTGTATATATAATATAAATGGTACAGACAGTGTAGTGACAGAGCAGTGTGTATATAATATAAATGGTACAGACAGTACAGTGACAGAGCAGTGTGTGTATATAATATAAATGATACAGACAGTGCAGTGACAGAGCAGTGTGTGTATATAATATAAATGATACAGACAGTACAGTGACAGAGCAGTGTGTGTATATAATATAAATGATACAGACAGTGCAGTGACAGAGCAGTGTGTGTATATAATATAAATGGTACAGACAGTGCAGTGACAGAGCAGTGTGTGTATATAATATAAATGGTACAGACAGTACAGTGACAGAGCAGTGTGTGTGTATAATATAAATGGTACAGACAGTGCAGTGACAGAGCAGTGTGTGTATATAATATAAATGGTACAGACAGTGCAGTGACAGAGCAGTGTGTATATATAATATAAATGATACAGACAGTGCAGTGACAGAGCAGTGTGTATATATAATATAAATGATACAGACAGTACAGTGACAGAGCAGTGTGTGTATATAATATAAATGGTACAGACAGTGCAGTGACAGAGCAGTGTGTGTATATAATATAAATGGTACAGACAGTGTAGTGACAGAGCAGTGTGTATATAATATAAATGGTACAGACAGTGCAGTGACAGAGCAGTGTGTGTGTATATAATATAAATGGTACAGACAGTGCAGTGACAGAGCAGTGTGTGTATATAATATAAATGGTACAGACAGTGTAGTGACAGAGCAGTGTGTGTGTATAATATAAATGGTACAGACAGTGCAGTGACAGAGCAGTGTGTGTATATAATATAAATGGTACAGACAGTGCAGTGACAGAGCAGTGTGTGTATATAATATAAATGGTACAGACAGTGTAGTGACAGAGCAGTGTGTGTGTATAATATAAATGGTACAGACAGTGCAGTGACAGAGCAGTGTGTGTATATAATATAAATGGTACAGACAGTACAGTGACAGAGCAGTGTGTGTGTATAATATAAATGATACAGACAGTGCAGTGACAGAGCAGTGTGTGTATATAATATAAATGGTACAGACAGTGCAGTGACAGAGCAGTGTGTATATATAATATAAATGATACAGACAGTACAGTGACAGAGCAGTGTGGTATATAATATAAATGGTACAGACAGTACAGTGACAGAGCAGTGTGTATATAATATAAATGGTACAGACAGTGCAGTGACAGAGCAGTGTGTGTATATAATATAAATGGTACAGACAGTGCAGTGACAGAGCAGTGTGTGTATATAATATAAATGGTACAGACAGTGTAGTGACAGAGCAGTGTGTGTATATAATATAAATGGTACAGACAGTACAGTGACAGAGCAGTGTGTGTATATAATATAAATGGTACAGACAGTACAGTGACAGAGCAGTGTGTATATATAATATAAATGGTACAGACAGTGTAGTGACAGAGCAGTGTGTGTATATAATATAAATGGTACAGACAGTACAGTGACAGAGCAGTGTGTATATATAATATAAATGATACAGACAGTGCAGTGACAGAGCAGTGTGTGTATATAATATAAATGGTACAGACAGTGTAGTGACAGAGCAGTGTGTGTATATAATATAAATGGTACAGACAGTACAGTGACAGAGCAGTGTGTGTATATAATATAAATGGTACAGACAGTGCAGTGACAGAGCAGTGTGTGTATATAATATAAATGGTACAGACAGTACAGTGACAGAGCAGTGTGTATATATAATATAAATGGTACAGACAGTGCAGTGACAGAGCAGTGTGTGTGTATAATATAAATGATACAGACAGTGCAGTGACAGAGCAGTGTGTATATATAATATAAATGATACAGACAGTGCAGTGACAGAGCAGTGTGTATATAATATAAATGGTACAGACAGTGCAGTGACAGAGCAGTGTGTGTATATAATATAAATGGTACAGACAGTGCAGTGACAGAGCAGTGTGTATATAATATAAATGATACAGACAGTGCAGTGACAGAGCAGTGTGTATATAAAATAAATGGTACAGACAGTGCAGTGACAGAGCAGTGTGTATATATAATATAAATGATACAGACAGTGCAGTGACAGAGCAGTGTGTATATAATATAAATGATACAGACAGTGCAGTGACAGAGCAGTGTGTGTATATAATATAAATGGTACAGACAGTGTAGTGACAGAGCAGTGTGGTATATAATATAAATGGTACAGACAGTGCAGTGACAGAGCAGTGTGTATATAAAATAAATGGTACAGACAGTGCAGTGACAGAGCAGTGTGTGTATAATATAAATGGTACAGACAGAGCAGTGACAGAGCAGTGTGTATATAATATAAATGGTACAGACAGTGCAGTGACAGAGCAGTGTGTGTATATAATATAAATGGTACAGACAGAGCAGTGACAGAGCAGTGTGTATATAATATAAATGATACAGACAGTGCAGTGACAGAGCAGTGTGTGTATATAATATAAATGATACAGACAGTGCAGTGACAGAGCAGTGTGTATATATAATATAAATGATACAGACAGTGCAGTGACAGAGCAGTGTGTATATAATATAAATGGTACAGACAGTGCAGTGACAGAGCAGTGTGTGTATATAATATAAATGGTACAGACAGTGGAGTAACAGAGCAGTGTGTGTATATAATATAAATGGTACAGACAGTGCAGTGACAGAGCAGTGTGTGTATATAATATAAATGGTACAGACAGTACAGTGACAGAGCAGTGTGTGTATATAATATAAATGGTACAGACAGTGCAGTGACATAGCAGTGTGTATATATAATATAAATGGTACAGACAGTGCAGTGACAGAGCAGTGTGTGTATATAATATAAATGATACAGACAGTGCAGTGACAGAGCAGTGTGTGTATATAATATAAATGATACAGACAGTGCAGTGACAGAGCAGTGTGTATATAATATAAATGGTACAGACAGTGCAGTGACAGAGCAGTGTGTGTATATAATATAAATGGTACAGACAGTGCAGTGACAGAGCAGTGTGTGTATATAATATAAATGGTACAGACAGTGCAGTGACAGAGCAGTGTGTGTATATAATATAAATGGTACAGACAGTACAGTGACAGAGCAGTGTGTGTATATAATATAAATGGTACAGACAGTGCAGTGACAGAGCAGTGTGTATAATATAAATGATACAGACAGTGCAGTGACAGAGCAGTGTGTGTATATAATATAAATGGTACAGACAGTACAGTGACAGAGCAGTGTGTGTATATAATATAAATGGTACAGACAGTACAGTGACAGAGCAGTGTGTATATAATATAAATGGTACAGACAGTGCAGTGACAGAGCAGTGTGTATATAATATAAATGGTACAGGACAGTGCAGTGACAGAGCAGTGTGTATATAATATAAATGGTACAGACAGTGCAGTGACAGAGCAGTGTGTGTATATAATATAAATGGTACAGACAGTGCAGTGACAGAGCAGTGTGTATATATAATATAAATGGTACAGACAGTACAGTGACAGAGCAGTGTGTATATATAATATAAATGGTACAGACAGTACAGTGACAGAGCAGTGTGTGTATATAATATAAATGGTACAGACAGTACAGTGACAGAGCAGTGTGTGTATATAATATAAATGGTACAGACAGTGCAGTGACAGAGCAGTGTGTATAATATAAATGATACAAACAGTGCAGTGACAGAGCAGTGTGTGTATATAATATAAATGGTACAGACAGTACAGTGACAGAGCAGTGTGTGTATATAATATAAATGGTACAGACAGTGCAGTGACAGAGCAGTGTGTATATAATATAAATGGTACAGACAGTGCAGTGACAGAGCAGTGTATATATAATATAAATGGTACAGACAGTGCAGTGACAGAGCAGTGTGTATATAATATAAATGGTACAGACAGTACAGTGACAGAGCAGTGTGTGTATATAATATAAATGGTACAGACAGTGCAGTGACAGAGCAGTGTGTGTATATAATATAAATGGTACAGACAGTGCAGTGACAGAGCAGTGTGTATATATAATATAAATGGTACAGACAGTACAGTGACAGAGCAGTGTGTATATATAATATAAATGGTACAGACAGTGCAGTGACAGAGCAGTGTGTATATAATATAAATGGTACAGACAGTGCAGTGACAGAGCAGTGTGTATATAATATAAATGATACAGACAGTGCAGTGACAGAGCAGTGTGTGTATATAATATAAATGGTACAGACAGTGCAGTGACAGAGCAGTGTGTGTATATATAATATAAATGATACAGACAGTGCAGTGACAGAGCAGTGTATATATAATATAAATGGTACAGACAGTGCAGTGACAGAGCAGTGTGTGTATATAATATAAATGGTACAGACAGTACAGTGACAGAGCAGTGTGTATAATATAATATAAATGATACAGACAGTGCAGTGACAGAGCAGTGTGTGTATATAATATAAATGGTACAGACAGTACAGTGACAGAGCAGTGTGTGTATATAATATAAATGGTACAGACAGTGCAGTGACAGAGCAGTGTGTGTATATAATATAAATGGTACAGACAGTGCAGTGACAGAGCAGTGTGTGTATATAATATAAATGGTACAGACAGTGCAGTGACAGAGCAGTGTGTGTATATAATATAAATGGTACAGACAGTGCAGTGACAGAGCAGTGTGTATAATATAAATGGTACAGACAGTACAGTGACAGAGCAGTGTGTGTATATAATATAAATGGTACAGACAGTACAGTGACAGAGCAGTGTGTGTATATAATATAAATGGTACAGACAGTGCAGTGACAGAGCAGTGTGTATATATAATATAAATGGTACAGACAGTGCAGTGACAGAGCAGTGTGTATATAATATAAATGGTACAGACAGTGCAGTGACAGAGCGGTGTGTGTATATAATATAAATGATACAGACAGTGCAGTGACAGAGCAGTGTGTGTATATAATATAAATGGTACAGACAGTGTAGTGACACAGCAGTGAGTGTATATAATATAAATGGTACAGACAGTGCAGTGACAGAGCAGTGTGTATATAATATAAATGATACAGACAGTGCAGTGATAGAGCAGTGTGTGTATATAATATAAATGATACAGACAGTGCAGTGACAGAGCAGTGTGTGTATATAATATAAATGATACAGACAGTGCAGTGACAGAGCAGTGTGTGTATATAATATAAATGGTACAGACAGTGCAGTGACAGAGCAGTGTGTGTATATAATATAAATGATACAGACAGTGCAGTGACAGAGCAGTGTGTGTATATAATATAAATGATACAGACAGTGCAGTGACAGAGCAGTGTGTATATAATATAAATGATACAGACAGTGCAGTGACAGAGCAGTGTGTGTATATATAATATAAATGATACAGACAGTGCAGTGACAGAGCAGTGTGTGTATATAATATAAATGGTACAGACAGTGCAGTGACAGGGCAGTGTGTATATAATATAAATGATACAGACAGTACAGTGACAGAGCAGTGTGTGTATATAATATAAATGATACAGACAGTGCAGTGACAGAGCAGTGTGTATATATAATATAAATGATACAGACAGTACAGTGACAGAGCAGTGTGTGTATATAATATAAATGGTACAGACAGTGCAGTGACATGGCAGTGGATAGTACAGGTGTATTTTTTCTCTCTTACCCATTTGATTTTGCTGTGTGGATGAGACAGATTAGTGAAACACCTAGGAGAAGTGTCCGCAGGCTCATAGTGTTTGGGAGAGATGGGTGCTACTGGTCCTACCTGTACCTCCTACCTTTATACACCTGAGAGGGCGGACACTGCGCAATTCTTCTCTTCTCTTTGGCATCCAGACAGAAGCCTAAACCTACATGTGTCTGGGCCAGGGATATGGGCTTCATGCCAGACATCACAGGCTTGTGTACAGGTGGCATGAGAAGTGACGTCTGGGTTCAGGTAGGAGTGATGGAAGAGGGTACAGTGTATGGGTACATGTGTATATTTGCATGTATGTTTGTATGTGTATGAATGTGTGTATGTGTGTAGAGCTGTATGTATGTGTTTTTAGGGCTGTATGAGTGTACGCGGATGTGGATGTGTCATTTTTGTGTGTTAATGCTCTTATATGTATGTGTCTGTGAACATTTGTACATATATGTGTATACATGTTTTTATGTTATTGTGTGTACCTGTGTATGTATATATATATATATGTATCTGTGTGTAAGCATGTGTCAGTGTGTATATCAGAATGTCCATAAGTATATGTTTGTGAGGGTGTGTTTTTGTGAGTATATATGTGGGTGTACCTGTGTTTGTATGTTTGGGTATATGCAGAAGTCTATGTGAATGATTGTTTTGTGTGCATGTGTGTGTGTGTGTCTATGTTATGTAGGGTGTGTGTATGTGTGTGTGCCTGTGTATCTATCTCATTTTGGGTGACCATATTTCCATTCTGCCATTCCGGGACATGTGGTCACCCTAGTCACGCGGCTGAGGCTCCCGCCGGAGCAGACCATGTTTCTGAGGCTGACACAGAGTAAGAGTTCCCATAGGGTAAGATGGTCAGCACCGGCGGGAGCCTCAGCCGCGGGTCTCACTTGCAGCACCAGCATACCTCCTCCATCCCATGTGTCTTGCACGCACCAGTCCAGCCAGCCAATGAAATGTATTTTCTATTTGGTCCTCTTTAGCTGGCTCATATCTATGTTATGTAGGGTGCGTGTGTGTGTGTCTATATTATGTAGGGTGCATGCATGTGTATGTATGTCTATGTTATGTAGGGTGCGTGTGTGTCTGTGTATTTATGTTATGTAGGGTGCATGTGTGTGTGTGTCTGTGTATCTATGTTATGTAGGGTGCGTGTGTGTGTGTGTCTGTGTATCCATGTTATGTAGGGTGTGTGTGTGTGTGTCTGTGTATCTATGTTATGTAGGGTGTGTGTGTGTGTGTGTCTGTGTAACTATGTTATGTAGGATGCGTGTATGTGTGTGTCTGTGTATCTATGTTATGCAGGGTGCGTGTATGTGTGTGTCTATGTATCTGTTATGTAGGGTGTCTGCATATGTGTGTGTCTGTGTATCTATGTTATGTAGGGTGTGTGTATGTGTGTGTCTGTGTATCTATGTTATGTAGGGTGTGTGTATGTGTGTGTCTGTGTATCTGTTATGTAAGGTGTTTGCATATGTGTGTGTCTGTGTATCTATATTATGTAGGGTATGTGTATGTGTGTATGTCTGTGTATCTATGTTATGGTGGGGTGCATGCATGTGTGTGTTTATCTATGTTATGTAGGGTGCATGCATGTGTATCTGTTATGTTAGGGTGCGTACATATGTGTGTGTCTGCGTAGCTATGTTATGTAGGGTGCGTGCATGTGTGTGTCTGTGTATCTATGTTATGTAGGGTGCATGCATGTGTGTGTCTGTGTATCTGTGATGTAGGGTGCGTGTATGTGTGTGTGTGTCTGTGTAGCTATGTGGCAGTAGTGATGAGGTACATTATAGAATAGTATATGGTCTTACTAGAGGAGCAAATTAAGACCAATGAGGCTTAATAAAGAAGTTCGCAGGGAAATGAGAAACTGTTATGGTTGGCAAGCAGAACCAGGAGTCAGATGGTATAGTTAATATAACCTTTATTATGAGACTAATACAGTAATGCAATATAATATATACACACAGTGGGTGATCGAAAAGGTGAGTACTGTATGAAGAATAGCAGTCTCCCAATATCACAACCACACTGTCCGAGACTAGGCCTCAGCCTGCTGGAGTCTGGTGGTACGGTAACGCCCAAGAGTGATACTGACTCAGCCTGCAGTCAGTAGCTGGGAGTCTGATAGCCCCAGGTCAATACTAGGAAGGATGTCTGAATAACGGAACCAACCCTAGGAGCGAACAGACAGGGCTTTCTAGTAAGCACCAGATAGGATTGTCAGATGAGCCAAAGTCATACACGGAGCGGGTAGTCAGCCAGAGCCACAGATTTGCACCAGATAGGATATCCACTGAAGCGATGGAATGCTGGATGCGCAGTGGACAGAGCCCCAGGTCGACACCAGAGTGGGTAGTCAGACAAGCCTAGGTCATACACAGAGAGGGTAATCAGCCAGAGCCACTGGTTTGCACCAGAAAGGATATCTGAGCCAAATCGGAATGCACAAGGAGAATAGTCAGACAGAGCCACGGGTCAGCACCAGAATGGATGGACAGACAAGCTGGATCATACACAGGAATCAGGAATACTAGATAATGAACTACTAGGAACACCAACGTAAAGGTAACTGATACACAGGCCCATAGAGGTTTATAAAGGTGTAGGAGAAGGTAGGACCAATTAGGTTCCCCAGGCTGGGCCTATAACAGGCGTCCAGGCAAGTGCCTGATTCAATGTTGCCAGTAACCAGGAACCAGACTAGGCCGCAGGCAGAGGAATGCTGCTAGTGATGCAGGAGCGTCCGTCCAGAACCCTGCTCCAGGCTGAACGGCACAGGCCGAGGTAAGGCACTGTGACAGATACAAGTAGCAGGCTCTTAAAGTGTTTAATTCAGAAGGGTCAGATGCATCATTTAAAAATATAAAAAACTAGCAATGTGGGACGGCATTGCTCATCATGCTATGACCGTTGGGCGTACATGTCTGAAATGCATACACACTGATTAACAGAAATATGCAACACTCAGGTAGACACAAAGACACAGTGAGCGGAAGAAACATGCAAAAGACGTTCACACACACACCCCAGAGATGCACACATATACACAACCATGTAACAGAGATGTACACACCACACACAACAGATGTGCACACACACACGTGCGCAACAGACATGCTCACAAACAGGCAATAAACATTCACACACACACACACAAAACAACAAACATGCACACACATGAAACAGAAGTACGCATACACACACACACACACACACACAGTGTGGGGATTTTCTGGCTCTTTCTGTTGCCCCAGAGTGCTGTTAATGTATAAAGAAGTTGTCCCAATTACATAAATTATGTAGATTCAGTGCCCCATGTTACTGTCCCTGGTACAGCAGAGACACTATTCTCCCCAGAATGTCCATATCCAGTGTGGGAGGAAGAAGCCTCTATTGAGACTGAGGGAGCAGGCCTGAGCCTAGGATCTGGCGGGGGCTGCGGCTGCGGAGAGGCCATGCAAGACGTCTGGAAGTTGAGGAAAGACCGGGGATCCTGGACATCCACTGTCCATCTCAAAAAACAAAAAGGCTCCAAAAGACCCCAACATGGTCACACCATTAAAAGTCAAGAGTATATAATGTTTTAAGCTTTTGAGTGGCAGAGGTGCTGCATACCCCTCTGGCACGCCAAAGGTTACTGTTTGAGTAGCATAGGTGTCTGACATCCCCCCTCCCTTGTACATTCCTTCCCTGCAAGTCAAGAGTCTATAATGGTCTAACCCTTTGAGTGCCAGATTGGGTGGCATACTCCTCTGGCACTTAAAGGGTTAACAGGAGAAGTACAGGTGAGGGCATTTTGTGTGCATGTGTGTGGAGCAGGAGGGCATTTGGACATAGGAGAGGCACAGGTGAGGTCATTTTATGTGTGTTTGTGGGCCATGTTTTTTGGTTATTGAGGTGGATGTTCAGGGAAGGCAAAGTCCATGCAGAGATTTTGACCACTACTGTCAAAATCATGCCCCCCCCCTGTATCTCCAGGACTGGCAGTATGGAGGAGATATGAATATATCCTCCTTACTGTCTCCCCTGTGGGACTGCATTGGCTGTCACATTATGATCATTGGGCGGATGTGTCTGAAATGTACACACACTGATACACCCAGACATATGCAACACACAGGCAGACACATACACAGTGAGACACACACATGGAACAGACGTGCATACAGACACACCCATGCATCACACAAACACATGCAACAGTGATGCACACACACATGCAACAGACATGCATACATGTATGCAACAGATATACACACAGACAAGCACGCACGCAACAGATATGCAGACACACACATGTAACAGATGTGCACATACACATATACAGACACAGTGATAGGCCCCCCATCTCTGTAGGTTGCATCTCTTGCTGGTCCCCAAAATGTGGAGGATCCGAGTGTAGAAGTGTGGACTCTGTCAACCCTGTGATTAGTATAGGAGCTTTTCAGTACTGTGTAGCTAACAATGTTGTATTGAAGTGAACATGTCCAGTACTGAGAGTGTTAGAAAGTAAATGTAACGCTCTAAGGACCAGAGGTCACCCTTCACAATGTGTAGCCCCCCAAACCCGGTCTTATATCAATGTTATTTTTTATTTCTCCTGCACTTTGGGGCAGAATTGCAGTATTATGCCTGTGTGTGTTTGGGTTATGCAAATGGAAAGAAGAAAATAAAAGGAGCGTTATAGCAGCATGTTAACCCTGTGAGTGGCAGAGGGGTTTGCAATGTATTTCTTTGCAATGTGTTGCGCACCCCTCTTGCACTCAAAGGGTTACGGTATAGAGAGGAAAGCAGTATACACTGGTGTGTCATGTCACTGTTAAATAGCAATGCGAAGTGTGTTCAAACCTGGGAACTTTGTCTTGTGGAGTCCCTGGAGGGGACTCTTGTGGTGCAGCTAGGGGGATATTAGTGAGGCGATTTGTGTTAAAAGGGGTGGGACTTATGAGTGGAGGAGGGGCTTCACAGACATGTGAAAGAGTTTTAGGAATAAGCTGGGAAGGAGAAGATGTGGAAGGGAAATGGTGTGTATGTATGTGTCAAAAGACTTGCAGGGTTATTCACTAAGGAGTGATAAAGAGATGATAAAGTTGAGATAACTTCTCCAGTGATATCACTTCTCCAGTTCCTATGTTATTCAATAGATCCTATGCACTAAGATGTCAAAAGATGGAGAAATCTTAGTGCATTAGTTCCATAGAATAACATAGGAACTGGAGAAGTAATATCACTGGAGAAGTCATCTCCGCTTTATCATTAGTGCATAACCGGCTTGGTCTCTTTGATTTAATAATTCAAACAAAGAAAAATATATAGAGCACCAACCCAGGGCAGCGGTCTGAATATAAGACTACAATGATCTCCAGTATTATTGACTGTGAATCCAACAATTATACATGTTAACAAAACTATTCCAAGATACAAATGAACTTAATCATATATGAAACACAAGTATTGGCAAACTAAAAGATAATACTGGGTATAATATTCCTACA
This sequence comes from Rhinophrynus dorsalis, assembly GCA_037306005.1. Classification (NCBI taxonomy): domain Eukaryota; kingdom Metazoa; phylum Chordata; class Amphibia; order Anura; family Rhinophrynidae; genus Rhinophrynus; species Rhinophrynus dorsalis. Next base: position 4,290,319 of record CM074724.1, read on the forward strand.
TAATATATATAAAGTCCGGATGGCAAACTGCCATGCTGCTGCCTTCTCCCAATGATAATTAGACTGCTCTACTTGCTGCATAGACCACACTCCTCTGCAGTGGCATGAAACGCGTGCCTCCAACCAAATTTTCCAATGACAATATAGACAACAAGATTATAAATACGAGAAATCTATACAATTCCCCTAAAACTAAACATAAATACTCCAACAATAAAATGTGTCCCCTTGTGAATCCAAACTCCAACCACTGTATGCATGAGGAAAACATCTTGTTAAAGGGATAGTAATGTTTCATAATAAAAGCAGCTCTAATTAATCATCATAGTATTTGGACTTTGGAGAGTGTTATTTCAGTACTGTCAGAGTTGTAATTCAAGAGTAATTCAATGACAAAGTATCCCCCTCCCGCCCCTTTTACTGATGTAACACTGCTCAGCCAGATCACAAGGGAGGTGCCCAGGTAGACTGCAGAGAGGGACAATCTTCAATTAAGATAAGGGAAAAACCTGAAAAACTTGTCAAGGGGGACAGGGCTTTCATTGTTCTCATAGGAAGAAGATTGTCCCCTGCTGTTCTCTGTCTGGTCTATGGACTGGATTCCACATCTGAGAAGAGATGGCTTACACTAGGTAAAAGGGGCGGGAGGGGAAACTTTGCTTGTGAATATCTCTCAAACCATAAAGGTTTGAGAGATAAGACTTATATTGTTCTTCATGTTTTTTTAATGCCTACAAAATAAAATAAAGATAAAATGAAGTATTACTATCCCTTTAAAGGTAAAATGATGAGAAAATGGATGTGCAAGTGTTAACGAAATAGTCCAAACAAACTATCCACCAAATCGCTCCACACACTATCATTGTGAAAAAGAAAATAATGTCAGCAAGTAAAAAAGGGAAAGAAAAATGTTTCCATTCAAAAAGCACAGGGAAACAGTATGAAATTAAGTACTTTCTTAACCCTTAACCTCAAAGGGTTAACTGCAATTCCTCAGTCGTAGTGTATCTTCTTACATGTGGCCGTGGACTAAAGTATGTTGGCAGAACAATGAGAAAGTTGCAAACCTGTTTCTCCGAACATCTAAGGATCATAGAGAACGGCAATATCACTCACAGTGTCCTAAACACTGCAAAGAACGTCAGAGTGCAAAACACAATGGCTTGCCATACGTCCTACAGATCAAGAGACAGCAGATCGGGGGGGTGGAGATAAATGAAGAAAACTCAGACAGTTAGGGACATTCTGGATTTATGAGTTGAAGAGTCTAGGGACTCAATATAGATACAGAACTTGCTGCTTTCATAGAATAATATTAGCACTGGTGAGTCTTTATCTCTAAGGGAAAGTGATAGTGGTATCAGTACAATATAGTAGTGAATGTTGTTCTAGAACGTTAAGGTCATCTGTGATGAGTCCTTTATATGTACATGTCCAGTTATTAATTAAACAAGTCCTTCCCAGATTGACGTGTATGATATACAGTCGAGTATTTACTGCCACCTGTTTCAGTGCTGTTTATTATACATCAAGTGTTAATTATCATGCCTTGTTGAATCTTTTTAGGTGGAAAGAAGGTTTTTAGTATACACTGTGGCTTTTTTTGGCTAATTTTCTTAAACTTCTGAATTAACAAAATGTATTATATATTTATATTTAACCCCTCAGGCACTCAAAGGGATATATATATATACATATATATACAGATAGATATCTTACAACCAACTCCTCTACATAGCTTTGGGCAAAGTGATAAATCCTATATTATAAATCGCTAAGGCTGTTTGTCAGAAACCGTCATGCGCAGTACAGACTGTCTGAATGCTCCGCAGCTGATATGGATCAGGGCCATCCGAATTCAGGCAGGAGTCCTCTCTGCGCACCTTCCTGGGACCGCTTGGTCCCAGGAAGGTGAGCAGAGAGGACTATGGTCTGAATTTGGAGCTCCCCACTCTGTATCAGCCGCGGACCATTCGGGTAGTCAGGACTGCACATGATTGCAGCACCACCAGTGTTAATGGGCTTTAAAACTAGTTAGATGTAATAATCACCATAAAAACCAATGGAGTGTTCCTAACTGCTGCTCCTACTTCAGACGATATTAGAGTCTGCAGTGGAGTGTAAAGCCTTTTAGTTTACGCTAATAAACTGACTTTAGACAAAAGATGGTCTCACTTCGCACTCCCTGCTGAAGTTCACACTCTGGTTCCCTTCTCCTATCACTGGGTTAGTACAAGCCGGGGTGGCAGAGAGCATTATATATAGGGGGAAGATAGGCACTAAGTAAAGACTCCACTTTATTTTACGTTTATCAGCCCATGATTTGACGTGATGGCAAAACTGTCTCATTGTAACCCCCTTCACTATGAATCGGGCATCAGTCCCACTTTGATCCTCAATCTTCTGTCCTCTGTGCCTTCCTCCCCCCCCCAAATCTGCCAAAAGCATGGCAGTATAAGTGGTTCACCTCTCTTTCTTCCATCCCGAACATGACTTTGGAAACAAGACCAGCAATAACCCCACCCCGGTCAAGTTGTCAAATGCAGTACATTCTCCCCCATATTCTACCACAACCCACACACTCTTCCCCTGCCCCCGCAAAGCACACTTTGTATCTATCTACGAAAAAGCATTATGTGACTGAAAAATTTGTCTGAAGCCTAACACACCCAGGGGTGGCAGTAAGGAGGTGATATTCATGTCTCCTCCCTACTGATTGTCCTGGAGATACAGGGGTGCATGATTTTGACAGGAGTGGCCAGGGCTGTGCAAGGAGTTAGCCCGCCCTCAACTTCCTCCTCAACAAAAAATTTACATGGCTGACAAACACACATACAACACACACACACACGCACACACACACGCACACACACACACTATGACACACATGCATACATACACACACACACTATAAAACACATGCATACATGTAGTCACCTGGATATTTTTTTTTGTTGGTCTCCTAAGGACTGAGAAGAACGTACTAGGCTGTTTAGGACTGTGTGGTAGAACTCAGGATGTGAAAAGGAGGCTTGGACTTCAAGGAATTGAATGAGCATGCTCAGAACATGAAAAGAGGCTTGGAATGCAAGAAACTTACTGGGCAGTGTTGTAGTTCAAACGCTATTCAAGCCAAAAGGATATCCCCTCCAGCCCCTTTCCTGCGTCACTCAGCCTGGTCCGGATGGAGTGCAGCAAGGGACAATCTTCAGTAAGCAAAAGGAAAATCTTGCCCTCCTCTTTCAAAGGGGGGCTTTCCTTATACTTACTGAATGAAGATTATCCCTCGCTGCGTCCATCCGGTCCCACTACTGGATTCCAAATCTAATAGGAGGCAGCCAAAAGGAACGGGAGAGGGGATCCTTTTGGCTTTAATAGCGTTTGAATTACAACACTGTATGTAATTAAATATAGAATAATGTAAAAAAAATATATAATGAAGAGTCAGAGATAAACTTAACAGAAGTATTACTATCCCTTTAAAACATTACATGCTCTTGACTTTTTCTGGTGTGACCATGTTGGGCTTTTTTGGAGCTTTTTTTATTTTTTGAGATGGACAGTGGATGCCCAGGATCCCTGGTCTTTCCTCAACTCATAGACACCCAGGACTGCCTGTGGGGAGAAGAGTGTCAGAGAGGTAACTAATGCATTGCATCACAACAAACTGGATGTCTTTTCAGTACTCAAAGGTTTAATAAAGACACGACACACCACTGTATACTGCATGGCACTCTGTGACTCAAAGGGATAGTAATGTTTCACAAAAACAGCAGCCCCAATTAATCTTCATAGTATTTGGGCCATGGAGAGTGTTATTTCACTACTGTCAGAGTAGTAGTACAAGAGTAATTGAATGATACAGTATCCCCTCCTGCCCCTTTTACCTAGTGTAAGCCCCCACTCCTCAGATGTGGAATCCAGTCCATAGACCAGACAGCTCACAGCAAAAGACAATCTTCTTCCTATGAGAACAATGAAAAACCTGCCCCCCTTCAAGTTTTTCAGCTTTTTCCCTTAATTGAAGATCGTCCCTCTCTGCAGTCTACCTGGACACACCCTGCTGATTTTAGCTGAGCAGTGTTACATCAGTAAAAGGGGCGGGAGGGGGATACTTTATCATTCAATTACTCTTGAACTACAACTCTGACAGAATTGAAATAACACTCTCCATGGCCACAATACTATGATGATTAATTAGAACTGCTTTTATTATGAAACATTTCTATCCCTTTAACATGCTGGTATAAGTCTCTCGCACATAATCTCATTTTATTTTGAACTTCACTTCTACATGCCAAACACACAGATGCATAATATTGCAATTCTGCCCAAAAGTAAAGGATATAACCAATTCCACTGATTTAACGGTTTCAGGACCAGACGGGGGGGGGGGGCGCAACACGTTATGAAGAGATGTCCTCTGGTCCTTGGCTACATTTGGCTTCTAACGCTCTGAATACTGCAGATATTCACTTCAATACAAAACTGTTACCTACACAGCACTGGAACGCTCCTACACTAATCCCAGGGCGGCCACAGCCCACACTTCTACATTCAGATCCTACAGATCCGGGCACCAGCAAGAGACGGAGCATCCACAGATGGGATGGGTTATATCCCTGTGTAAGTGTCCCTGATGTGTGTGTGCGTATGTATGTTGCCTGTGTGTGAATATCTGTTGCGCACATGTGTGTCAGTTGCGTGTGTGTGTGTACATCTGTGTGTATGTGTGTGCATCTCCTGTGTGTGTGTGTGTGTGTGTGTGTATGCATGTCTCTTTTGCATGTTTCTGCCATTCATTGTTTGTATGTGTCTGTCTGTTTGATGCATAAGTCTGTGTTTATCATTGTGTCTACATTTCAGACACGTACACTCAATGTTCATAACATGACAGGCAATAGATAGATAGATAGATAGATAGATAAATAAATGGAAGGACATACCTAGGTAGGAGTCCATCATACAGCAGTCAGGCGTATCTATATAATTACTGTGTGTAACAGAAGCGCTTACCTAGGTAGGAGTCCATCACACAGCAGTCAGGTGTATCTATATCATTACTGTGTGTAACAGAAGCACTTACCTAGGTAGGAATCCATCATACAGCAGTCAGGTGTATCTATATAATTACTGTGTGTAACAGTAGTACTTACCTAGGTAGGAGTCCATCACACAGCGGTCAGGTGTATCTATATAATTACTGTGTGTAACAGAAGCACTTACCTAGGTAGGAGTCCATCAAACAGCGGTCAGGTGTATCTATATAATTACTGTGTGTAACAGAAGCACTTACCTAGGTAGGAGTCCATCATACAGCAGTCAGGCGTATCTATATAATTACTGTGTGTAACAGAAGCACTTACCTAGGTAGGAGTCCATCAAACAGCGGTCAGGCGTATCTATATAATTACTGTGTGTAACAGAAGCACTTATCTAGGTAGGAGTCCATCACACAGCAGTCAGGCGTATCTATATAATTACTGTGTGTAACAGAAGCAATTACCTAGGTAGGAGTGCATCATACAGCAGTCAGATGTATCTATATAATTACTGTGTGTTACAGAAGCACTTACCTAGGTAGGAATCCATCATACAGCAGTCAGGTGTCTATCAATATCATTACTGTGTGTAACAGAAAGACTTACGTAGGTAGGAATCGATCACACAGCAGTCAGGTGTATCTATATAATTACTGTGTGTGACAGAAGCACTTACCTAGGTAGGAGTCCATCATACAGCAGTCAGGTGTATATCTATATAATTACTGTGTGTAACAGAGGACTTACCTAGGTAGGAGTCCATCATACAGCAGTCAGGTGTATCTATATAATTACTGTGTGTAACAGAAGCACTTACCTAGGTTGGAGTCCATCACACAGCAGTCAGGTGTATCTATATAATTACTGTGTGTAACAGGAGCACTTAGCTAGGTAGGAGTCTCTCATACAGGAGTCAGGTGTATCTATATAATTACTGTGTGTAACAGAATTAATTACCTAGGTAGGATTCCATCATACAGCAGTCAGGTGTATCTATATAATTACTGTGTCTAACAGAAGCACTTACCTAGGTAGGAGTCCATCATACAGCAGTCAGGTGTATCTATATAATTACTGTGTGTAACAGAAGCACTTACCTAGGTAGGAATCCATCATACAGCAGTCAGGTGTATCTATATAATTACTGTGTGTTACAGAAGCACTTACCTAGGTAGGAGTCCATCATACAGCAGTCAGGTGTATATCAATATCATTACTGTGTGTAACAGAAGGACTTACCTAGGTAGGAATCAATCACACAGCAGTCAGGAGTATCTATATAATTACTGTGTGTAATAGAAGCACTTACTTAGGTAGAAGTCCATCATACAACAGTCAGGTGTATCTGTATAATTACTGTGTGCGACAGAAGCACTTACCTAGGTAGGAGTCCATCATACAGCAGTCAGGTGTATCTATATAATTACTGTGTGTGACAGAAGCACTTACCTAGGTAGGAGTCCATCATACAGTGCAGTGACATGTTAGTGAACTGGTAGCCATGGTTGCTACATCTTGTGTAATAAATGATGATGATTCTTCTCCTGAGATAGCTGTTTGCAAAATTGAGATTAAAAGTTCTACCACCAGTAGTAGTAATAGTATTAATAAACCATTTAAGAACACTGGAGCTGCAGTCCAGTGTTGATTTCATAGCGGAGGATGGTGTAGCAGTTGAACCAACCGCTGCTCGTAACTGTGAGAGTACAACAGCTGTCCTAAAAGTAGTAGCAAATGTTCTGAAAATATCCTCAAGGGGAAAAGTAAAAAGAAATTGTCCGAGATACCAAAAAAGCACAGAGGAATAGAAAAGTACTGGGGCAGAAGCAGTGAGCAGTGCTGATGGCCTAATTATTGAGGACAATGTTCATGTAGAACATGTAACTCCACCGTCCTCCTCTTCTGATACAGATGAACCAGAGAGTGAGAACGATAAAGAGACGATCATAAATTAGCTGAAAGTAAAGACTGAACAGGAACACTATGACTTTTTATAAACTGTTTGAGAGATTAATTAGAAAGTCTCACTCAGGACAAGTAAGGAAGCCTAAAAATACACAGTAATCCTCTCCACTTCCTAGTCCAACCCCCACCTAACTATACACGCTACTGTTAAATAATCAACTTCCACAACAATAGCTATAATAAGTGCCTCTGCTGCTGTTGGAAATTCATGGTCATTAACACTGATTATTAGTACAATATCAAGCCCCAGTAGAAGTAGTAGCTCCTCAGTCTACAGTATTGAGAAACTTCACTCATGATCCAAAGCTAAACATGTTGCTATCTGTTGTCTGTTTAAAAAAAAATGTCAGCAGGGGGAAAGCAGGATCACACCTATGTATCTCCTCAATGAGTTCTCTCCTGAAGCCCAAACACAGGTCTGACCGGGAGGCGCGCCATCAACATGTCAGATGTGCCACAGGTAGCATCACTAGAAGCACTCATGAAAGTCTACGGGGCTCTGGGGTACATAATAGAGGTGCTGTTAATGTGTCAGAGGGTTCCCCAAGATTTCTACTGTCCTTCTAATGTAAAACAAAGAAGAGTATGACTGAATGGTACTGGATTCCACCAACTCTGATGCCACATCAGTACCAGCCCTCCCGCTTCTCCTGATCATAGTCAGCAAACTGAATCAGCTTCATCATTTCACTGTCACTTTCTGTCTCTTGATTTCTCTGCTTCACCTCTTATTCCTTCTTATCCTACAGTTTGCTGCATGGTGGCAAATTCTGGGTTTTTATTCTATGAAATAGAAACATAGAATTTGACTGTTCTTGCAGGAAAATCTGTTGTGTTAGAGAAAAAGTGGAAAATCTATGGGTTAGGCAATGGTCAGGAATTCCTGCAGACAAAGTCTCAAATTGTGGATTTTTTTCATGGAAATTCACATAGGAACAAAACAGGAGTTTTCTCCCATACCTGTTTTGGCATTGATACGGTTGAAAATACCATTTTGTTTTCCTGTTAATTTGGGGTCTGTGCAGATCATGCGTGTGACAAAAATAGACAAATTGATGCAGAGAAAGGCAAGAAAACAAACAAACCCTGAAGCCATTCCCAACAAATCCCAAGTGGTTAAAAGAATATCCTTCCTGACTCCAAATGGCAGTCAGATATTTCCCTGGATCAACATCCTATCTGCATTGCACCCAACTGTCATAATTCTCACTATTGTTCTGTGCTAGATAGGCATCCATTACTTTCCTGCAAGCACAGCATCCCGAGGCAAAGAATTCCACAGCTTTACTACCCTTACTGTAGGAAAACTCTGCCTTTGTGTTAGTCTAAAGCATCTTATTAACAACTAGTAGGAAAGCCTGTGCACACGGGCTAAAGTGCCAGCCAGTGGCCTTGGCTGCTGCCCCGGAGCCAGGAGCACAGACAGGTGGTGAGCCGTCAGGAGCTCCCAGCTACGGATCAGCGTGTTCCGCCAGTCCCTACTGAGCATGACTGCATCTTTCCTGCAGTCCCTACTGAGCATGACTGCATCTTTCCTGCAGTCCCTACTGAGCATGATGCATCTTTCCTGCAGTCCCTACTGAGCATGATGCATCTTTCCTGCAGTCCCTACTGAGCATGACTGCATCTTTCCTGCAGTCCCTACTGAGCATGATGCATCTTTCCTGTAGTCTCTACTGCGCATGACTGCATCTTTCCTGCAGTCCCTACTGCACATGACTGTATCTTTCCTGTAGTCCCTACTGCACATGACTGTATCTTTCCTGCAGTCCCTACTGCACATGATGTATCTTTCCTGTAGTCTCTACTGTACATGACTGTATCTTTCCTGTAGTCTCTACTGCACATGACTGCATCTTTCCTGCAGTCCCTACTGCACATGACTGCATCTTTCCTGCAGTCCCTACTGCACATGACTGTATCTTTCCTGTAGTCCCTACTGCACATGACTGTATCTTTCCTGTAGTCTCTACTGCACATGACTGTATCTTTCCTGTAGTCCCTACTGCACATGACTGTATCTTTCCTGCAGTCCCTACTGCACATGACTGTATCTTTCCTGTAGTCCCTACTGCACATGACTGTATCTTTCCTGTAGTCTCTACTGCACATGACTGTATCTTTCCTGTAGTCTCTACTGCACATGACTGTATCTTTCCTGCAGTCCCTACTGCACATGACTGTATCTTTCCTGTAGTCCCTACTGCACATGACTGTATCTTTCCTGCAGTCCCTACTGCACATGACTGCATCTTTCCTGCAGTCCCTACTGCACATGACTGTATCTTTCCTGTAGTCCCTACTGCACATGACTGTATCTTTCCTGTAGTCTCTACTGCACATGACTGTATCTTTCCTGTAGTCCCTACTGCGCATGACTGCATCTTTCCTGTAGTCCCTACTGCACATGACTGCATCTTTCCTGTAGTCCCTACTGCACATGACTGCATCTTTCCTGTAGTCTCTACTGCACATGACTGTATCTTTCCTGTAGTCTCTACTGCACATGACTGTATCTTTCCTGCAGTCCCTACTGCACATGACTGTATCTTTCCTGTAGTCTCTACTGCGCATGACGTATCTTTCCTGTAGTCCCTACTGCACATGACGCATCTTTCCTGTGGTCCCTACTGTGCATGACTGTATCTTTCCTGTAGTCCCTACTGCACATGACACATCTTTCCTGTAGTCCCTACTGCACATGATGCATCTTTCCTGCAGTCTCTACTGCACATGACTGTATCTTTCCTGCAGTCCCTACTGCACATGACTGTATCTTTCCTGTAGTCCCTACTGCACATGACTGTATCTTTCCTGTAGTCTCTACTGCACATGACTGTATCTTTCCTGTAGTCTCTACTGCACATGATGCATCTTTCCTGCAGTCTCTACTGCACATGATGTATCTTTCCTGTAGTCCCTACTGCACATGACGCATCTTTCCTGCAGTCCCTACTGCACATGACTGTATCTTTCCTGTAGTCCCTACTGCACATGACGCATCTTTCCTGTAGTCCCTACTGCACATGACGCATCTTTCCTGTAGTCCCTACTGCACATGACTGTATCTTTCCTGTAGTCCCTACTGCACATGACTGCATCTTTCCTGCAGTCCCTACTGCACATGACTGTATCTTTCCTGTAGTCCCTACTGCACATGACGCATCTTTCCTGTAGTCCCTACTGCACATGACGCATCTTTCCTGCAGTCCCTACTTCACATGACGCATCTTTCCTGCAGTCCCTACTGCACATGACTGTATCTTTCCTGTAGTCCCTACTGCACATGACTGCATCTTTCCTGTAGTCCCTACTGAACATGACTGTATCTTTCCTGCAGTCCCTACTGCACATGACTGTATCTTTCCTGTAGTCTCTACTGCACATGACTGCATCTTTCCTGCAGTCCCTACTGCACATGACGCATCTTTCCTGCAGTCCCTACTGCACATGACTGTATCTTTCCTGTAGTCCCTACTTCACATGACGCATCTTTCCTGCAGTCCCTACTGCACATGACTGTATCTTTCCTGTAGTCTCTACTGCACATGACTGCATCTTTCCTGCAGTCCCTACTGCACATGACGCATCTTTCCTGCAGTCCCTACTGCACATGACTGTATCTTTCCTGTAGTCCCTACTGCACATGACTGTATCTTTCCTGTAGTCCCTACTGCACATGATGCATCTTTCCTGTAGTCCCTACTGCACATGACGCATCTTTCCTGCAGTCCCTACTTCACATGACGCATCTTTCCTGCAGTCCCTACTGTGCATGACACATCTTTCCTGCAGTCCCTACTGCGCATGACACATCTTTCCTGCAGTCCCTACTGCACATGACTGTATCTTTCCTGCAGTCCCTACTGCACATGACTGCATCTTTCCTGTAGTCTCTACTGCACATGTCTGTATCTTTCCTGTAGTCCCTACTGCACATGACGCATCTTTCCTGTAGTCCCTACTGCACATGACTGTATCTTTCCTGTAGTCCCTACTGCACATGACTGTATCTTTCCTGTAGTCTCTACTGCACATGACTGTATCTTTCCTGTAGTCCCTACTGCACATGACTGCATCTTTCCTGTAGTCTCTACTGCGCATGACTGTATCTTTCCTGTAGTCCCTACTGCGCATGACTGTATCTTTCCTGCAGTCCCTACTGCACATGACTGTATCTTTCCTGTAGTCCCTACTGCACATGACTGTATCTTTCCTGTAGTCTCTACTGCACATGACTGTATCTTTCCTGCAGTCCCTACTGCACATGACTGTATCTTTCCTGTAGTCCCTACTGCACATGACTGTATCTTTCCTGTAGTCCCTACTGCACATGATGCATCTTTCCTGCAGTCTCTACTGCACATGATGCATCTTTCCTGTAGTCCCTACTGCACATGACTGTATCTTTCCTGTAGTCCCTACTGCGCATGACTGCATCTTTCCTGCAGTCCCTACTGCACATGACTGCATCTTTCCTGTAGTCTCTACTGCGCATGACTGTATCTTTCCTGTAGTCTCTACTGCACATGATGCATCTTTCCTGTAGTCTCTACTGCACATGACTGTATCTTTCCTGTAGTCCCTACTGCACATGACTGTATCTTTCCTGTAGTCTCTACTGCACATGACTGTATCTTTCCTGCAGTCCCTACTGCACATGACTGTATCTTTCCTGTAGTCCCTACTGCACATGACTGTATCTTTCCTGTAGTCTCTACTGCACATGATTGTATCTTTCCTGTAGTCCCTACTGCACATGACTGTATCTTTCCTGTAGTCTCTACTGCACATGACTGTATCTTTCCTGTAGTCCCTACTGCACATGACTGCATCTTTCCTGTAGTCTCTACTGCGTATACTGCATCTTTCCTGTAGTCCCTACTGCACATGACACATCTTTCCTGTAGTCCCTACTGCACATGATGCATCTTTCCTGCAGTCTCTACTGCACATGACTGCATCTTTCCTGTAGTCTCTACTGCACATGACTGTATCTTTCCTGTAGTCCCTACTGCACATGACTGTATCTTTCCTGCAGTCCCTACTGTGCATGACTGTATCTTTCCTGTAGTCCCTACTGCACATGACACATCTTTCCTGTAGTCTCTACTGCACATGATTGTATCTTTCCTGCAGTCCCTACTGTGCATGACTGTATCTTTCCTGTAGTCCCTACTGCACATGACTGCATCTTTCCTGTAGTCCCTACTGCACATGACTGTATCTTTCCTGCAGTCCCTACTGTGCATGACTGTATCTTTCCTGCAGTCCCTACTGCACATGACACATCTTTCCTGTAGTCCCTACTGCACATGACTGTATCTTTCCTGTAGTCTCTACTGCACATGACTGTATCTTTCCTGTAGTCCCTACTGCACATGACTGTATCTTTCCTGCAGTCCCTACTGTGCATGACTGTATCTTTCCTGTAGTCCCTACTGCACATGACACATCTTTCCTGTAGTCCCTACTGCACATGATGCATCTTTCCTGCAGTCTCTACTGCACATGACTGTATCTTTCCTGTAGTCTCTACTGCACATGATGCATCTTTCCTGTAGTCCCTACTGCACATGACTGTATCTTTCCTGTAGTCCCTACTGCACATGACTGTATCTTTCCTGTAGTCCCTACTGCACATGACTGTATCTTTCCTGTAGTCTCTACTGCACATGACTGTATCTATCCTGTAGTCCCTACTGTACATGACTGTATCTTTCCTGTAGTCTCTACTGCACATGACTGTATCTTTCCTGTAGTCCCTACTGCACATGACTGCATCTTTCCTGTAGTCCCTACTGCACATGACTGTATCTTTCCTGTAGTCTCTACTGCGCATGACTACATCTTTCCTGTAGTCCCTACTGCACATGACTGCATCTTTCCTGTAGTCCCTACTGCACATGACTGTATCTTTCCTGTAGTCCCTACTGCACATGACTGTATCTTTCCTGTAGTCTCTACTGCGCATGACTACATCTTTCCTGTAGTCCCTACTGCACATGACTGCATCTTTCCTGTAGTCCCTACTGCGCATGACTACATCTTTCCTGTAGTCTCTACTGCGCATGACTGTATCTTTCCTGTAGTCCCTACTGCACATGTCTGTATCTTTCCTGTAGTCCCTACTGCACATGACTGTATCTTTCCTGTAGTCCCTACTGCACATGACTGCATCTTTCCTGTAGTCTCTACTGCGCATGACTGTATCTTTCCTGCAGTCCCTACTGCGCATGACTGCATCTTTCCTGTAGTCCCTACTGTGCATGACTGTATCTTTCCTGTACTCCCTACTGCACATGACTGCATCTTTCCTGCAGTCCCTACTGCGCATGATGTATCTTTCCTGTAGTCCCTACTGCACATGACTGTATCTTTCCTGTATTCCCTACTGCACATGACTGTATCTTTCCTGTAGTCCCTACTGCACATGACTGTATCTTTCCTGTAGTCTCTACTGCACATGACGCATCTTTCCTGTATTCCCTACTGCACATGACTGTATCTTTCCTGTAGTTCCTACTGTACATGACTGTATCTTTCCTGTAGTCTCTACTGCACATGACTGTATCTTTCCTGTAGTCTCTACTGCACATGACTTCATCTTTCCTGTAGTCCCTACTGCACATGACTGTATCTTTCCTGTAGTCTCTACTGCACATGACTGTATCTTTCCTGTAGTCCCTACTGCACATGACTGTATCTTTCCTGTAGTCCCTACTGCACATGACTGTATCTTTCCTGTATTCCCTACTGCACATGACTGTATCTTTCCTGTAGTCCCTACTGCACATGACTGTATCTTTCCTGTAGTCTCTACTGCACATGACGCATCTTTCCTGTAGTCCCTACTGCACATGACTGTATCTTTCCTGTAGTCCCTACTGCACATGACTGTATCTTTCCTGTAGTCCCTACTGTACATGACTGTATCTTTCCTGTAGTCTCTACTGCACATGACTGTATCTTTCCTGTAGTCTCTACTGCACATGACTTCATCTTTCCTGTAGTCCCTACTGCACATGACTGTATCTTTCCTGTAGTCTCTACTGCACATGACTGTATCTTTCCTGTAGTCCCTACTGCACATGACTGTATCTTTCCTGTAGTCTCTACTGCACATGACTGTATCTTTCCTATAGTCTCTACTGCACATGACACATCTTTCCTGTAGTCCCTACTGCACATGACTGTATCTTTCCTGCAGTCTCTACTGCACATGACTGTATCTTTCCTGCAGTCCCTACTGCACATGACTGTATCTTTCCTGTAGTCCCTACTGCACATGACTGCATCTTTCCTGTAGCCTCTACTGCGCATGACTGCATCTTTCCTGTAGTCCCTACTGCATATGACTGTATCTTTCCTGTAGTCCCTACTGCGCATGACTGCATCTTTCCTGTAGTCCCTACTGCACATGACTGCATCTTTCCTGTAGTCTCTACTGCACATGACTGCATCTTTCCTGTAGTCCCTACTGCACATGACTGTATCTTTCCTGCAGTCCCTACTGCACATGACGCATCTTTCCTGCAGTCTCTACTGCGCATGACTGCATCTTTCCTGCAGTCCCTACTGCACATGACTGTATCTTTCCTGTAGTCCCTACTGCACATGACTGTATCTTTCCTGCAGTCCCTACTGCACATGACTGCATCTTTCCTGTAGTCCCTACTGCACATGATGCATCTTTCCTGTAGTCCCTACTGCACATGATGCATCTTTCCTGTAGTCCCTACTGTGCATGACTGTATCTTTCCTGCAGTCCCTACTGCACATGATGCATCTTTCCTGTAGTCCCTACTGCACATGATGCATCTTTCCTGTAGTCCCTACTGCACATGATGCATCTTTCCTGTAGTCCCTACTGTGCATGACTGTATCTTTCCTGTAGTCCCTACTGCACATGACTGTATCTTTCCTGCAGTCCCTACTGCACATGATGCATCTTTCCTGTAGTCCCTACTGCACATGATGCATCTTTCCTGTAGTCCCTACTGCACATGACTGTATCTTTCCTGTAGTCTCTACTGCACATGACTGTATCTTTCCTGCAGTCCCTACTGCACATGATGCATCTTTCCTGTAGTCCCTACTGCACATGATGCATCTTTCCTGTAGTCCCTACTGTGCATGACTGTATCTTTCCTGTAGTCTCTACTGCACATGACTGTATCTTTCCTGCAGTCCCTACTGCACATGACTGCATCTTTCCTGCAGTCCCTACTGCACATGACTGTATCTTTCCTGTAGTCCCTACTGCACATGACTGTATCTTTCCTGTAGTCCCTACTGCACATGACTGTATCTTTCCTCCAGTCCCTACTGCACATGACTGTATCTTTCCTGTAGTCCCTACTGCACATGATGCATCTTTCCTGCAGTCCCTACTGCACATGACTGCATCTTTCCTGTAGTCCCTACTGCACATGACTGTATCTTTCCTGTAGTCCCTACTGCACATGACTGTATCTTTCCTCCAGTCCCTACTGCACATGACTGTATCTTTCCTGTAGTCCCTACTGCACATGATGCATCTTTCCTGCAGTCCCTACTGCACATGACTGCATCTTTCCTGTAGTCCCTACTGCACATGACTGTATCTTTCCTGTAGTCTCTACTGCACATGACTGCATCTTTCCTGAAGTCTCTACTGCGCATGACTGTATCTTTCCTGTAGTCTCTACTGCACATGACTGTATCTTTCCTGTAGTCTCTACTGCACATGACTGTATCTTTCCTGTAGTCTCTACTGCACATGACGCATCTTTCCTGTAGTCTCTACTGCACATGACTGTATCTTTCCTGTAGTCCCTACTGCACATGACTGTATCTTTCCTGTAGTCCCTACTGCACATGACTGTATCTTTCCTGTAGTCTCTACTGCACATGACGCATCTTTCCTGTAGTCCCTACTGCACATGACTGTATCTTTCCTGTAGTCCCTACTGCACATGACTACATCTTTCCTGTAGTCTCTACTGCACATGACTGTATCTTTCCTGTAGTCTCTACTGCACATGACTGTATCTTTCCTGTAGTCTCTACTGCACATGACAGCATCTTTCCTGTAGTCCCTACTGCACATGACTGTATCTTTCCTACAGTCCCTACTGCACATGACTGTATCTTTCCTGTAGTCCCTACTGCACATGACTGTATCTTTCCTGTAGTCCCTACTGCACATGACTGTATCTTTCCTGTAGTCCCTACTGCACATGACTGTATCTTTCCTGTAGTCTCTACTGCACATGACTGTATCTTTCCTGTAGTCTCTACTGCACATGACTGTATCTTTCCTGCAGTCCCTACTGCACATGACTGTATCTTTCCTGTAGTCCCTACTGCACATGACTGTATCTTTCCTGTAGTCCCTACTGCACATGACACATCTTTCCTGTAGTCCCTACTGCACATGACTGCATCTTTCCTGTAGTCCCTACTGCACATGACTGTATCTTTCCTGTAGTCTCTACTGCGCATGACTGTATCGTTCCTGTAGTCCCTACTGCGCATGACTGTATCTTTCCTGTAGTCCCTACTGCACATGACGCATCTTTCCTGCTGTCCCTACTGCACATGACTGTATCTTTCCTGTAGTCCCTACTGCACATGACGCATCTTTCCTGTAGTCCCTACTGCACATGACTGTATCTTTCCTGTAGTCCCTACTGCACATGACTGTATCTTTCCTGTAGTCCCTACTGCACATGATGCATCTTTCCTGCAGTCCCTACTGCACATGACTGCATCTTTCCTGTAGTCCCTACTGCACATGATGCATCTTTCCTGCAGTCCCTACTGCACATGACTGCATCTTTCCTGTAGTCCCTACTGCACATGACTGTATCTTTCCTGTAGTCTCTACTGCACATGACTGTATCTTTCCTGCAGTCCCTACTGCACATGACTGTATCTTTCCTGCAGTCCCTACTGCACATGACTGTATCTTTCCTGTAGTCCCTACTGCACATGACTGTATCTTTCCTGTAGTCTCTACTGCACATGACTGTATCTTTCCTGCAGTCCCTACTGCACATGACTGTATCTTTCCTGTGGTCTCTACTGCACATGACTGTATCTTTCCTGTAGTCTCTACTGCACATGACTGTATCTTTCCTGCAGTCCCTACTGCACATGACTGTATCTTTCCTGCAGTCCCTACTGCACATGACTGTATCTTTCCTGTAGTCCCTACTGCACATGACTGTATCTTTCCTCCAGTCTCTACTGCACATGACTGTATCTTTCCTGTAGTCCCTACTGCACATGATGCATCTTTCCTGCAGTCCCTACTGCACATGACTGCATCTTTCCTGTAGTCCCTACTGCACATGACTGCATCTTTCCTGTAGTCCCTACTGCACATGACTGTATCTTTCCTGTAGTCCCTACTGCACATGACTGTATCTTTCCTCCAGTCCCTACTGCGCATGACGCATCTTTCCTGTAGTCCCTACTGCACATGACTGTATCTTTCCTGTAGTCCCTACTGCACATGATGCATCTTTCCTGCAGTCCCTACTGCACATGACTGCATCTTTCCTGTAGTCCCTACTGCACATGACTGTATCTTTCCTGTAGTCCCTACTGCACATGACTGCATCTTTCCTGTAGTCCCTACTGCACATGACTGCATCTTTCCTGTAGTCCCTACTGCGCATGACTGCATCTTTCCTGCAGTCCCTACTGCACATGACTGTATCTTTCCTGTAGTCCCTACTGCACATGACGCATCTTTCCTGTAGTCCCTACTGCACATGACTGTATCTTTCCTGTAGTCTCTACTGCACATGACTGTATCTTTCCTGTAGTCTCTACTGCACATGACTGCATCTTTCCTGTAGTCCCTACTGCACATGACTGCATCTTTCCTGTAGTCCCTACTGCACATGACTGTATCTTTCCTGCAGTCCCTACTGCACATGACTGTATCTTTCCTGCAGTCCCTACTGCACATGACTGTATCTTTCCTGTAGTCCCTACTGCACATGACTGCATCTTTCCTGTAGTCTCTACTGCGCATGACTGTATCTTTCCTGTAGTCTCTACTGCACATGACTGTATCTTTCCTGTAGTCCCTACTGCACATGACTGCATCTTTCCTGCAGTCCCTACTGCACATGACTGTATCTTTCCTGTACTCCCTACTGCACATGACTGTATCTTTCCTGTAGTCTCTACTGCACATGACTGCATCTTTCCTGTAGTCTCTACTGCGCATGACTGTATCTTTCCTGTAGTCTCTACTGCACATGACTGTATCTTTCCTGTAGTCCCTACTGTACATGACTGCATCTTTCCTGTAGTCCCTACTGCGCATGACTGTATCTTTCCTGTAGTCTCTACTGCGCATGACTGTATCTTTCCTGTAGTCCCTACTGCACATGACTGTATCTTTCCTGTAGTCCCTACTGCACATGACTGTATCTTTCCTGTAGTCTCTACTGCACATGACGCATCTTTCCTGTAGTCTCTACTGCACATGACGCATCTTTCCTGTAGTCCCTACTGCACATGACTGTATCTTTCCTGTACTCCCTACTGCACATGACTGTATCTTTCCTGTAGTCCCTACTGCACATGACTGTATCTTTCCTGTAGTCTCTACTGCACATGACTGCATCTTTCCTGTAGTCTCTACTGTGCATGACTGTATCTTTCCTGTAGTCTCTACTGCACATGACTGTATCTTTCCTACAGTCTCTACTGCACATGACTGTATCTTTCCTGTAGTCTCTACTGTGCATGACTGTATCTTTCCTGCAGTCCCTACTGCACATGACTGTATCTTTCCTGTAGTCCCTACTGCACATGACTGTATCTTTCCTGTAGTCCCTACTGCACATGACACATCTTTCCTGTAGTCCCTACTGCACATGACTGTATCTTTCCTATAGTCCCTACTGCACATGACTGTATCTTTCCTGTAGTCTCTACTGCGCATGACTGTATCTTTCCTGTAGTCTCTACTGCACATGACTGTATCTTTCCTGTAGTCCCTACTGCACATGACGCATCTTTCCTGCTGTCCCTACTGCACATGACTGTATCTTTCCTGTAGTCCCTACTGCACATGACGCATCTTTCCTGTAGTCCCTACTGCACATGACTGCATCTTTCCTGTAGTCCCTACTGCACATGATGCATCTTTCCTGCAGTCCCTACTGCACATGACTGCATCTTTCCTGTAGTCCCTACTGCACATGATGCATCTTTCCTGCAGTCCCTACTGCACATGACACATCTTTCCTGTAGTCCCTACTGCACATGACTGCATCTTTCCTGTAGTCCCTACTGCACATGATGCATCTTTCCTGCAGTCCCTACTGCACATGACTGTATCTTTCCTGTAGTCCCTACTGTACATGACTGCATCTTTCCTGTAGTCCCTACTGCACATGACTGTATCTTTCCTGTAGTCCCTACTGCGCATGACTGTATCTTTCCTGTAGTCCCTACTGCACATGACTGCATCTTTCCTGTAGTCCCTACTGCACATGATGCATCTTTCCTGCAGTCCCTACTGCACATGACTGCATCTTTCCTGTAGTCCCTACTGCACATGATGCATCTTTCCTGCAGTCCCTACTGCACATGACTGCATCTTTCCTGTAGTCCCTACTGCACATGATGCATCTTTCCTGTAGTCCCTACTGCACATGACGCATCTTTCCTGTAGTCCCTACTGCACATGACTGTATCTTTCCTGCAGTCCCTACTGCGCATGACTTCATCTTTCCTGTAGTCCCTACTGCACATGACTCCATCTTTCCTGTAGTCCCTACTGCACATGACGCATCTTTCCTGTAGTCCCTACTGCACATGACTGTATCTTTCCTGCAGTCCCTACTGCACATGACACATCTTTCCTGTAGTCCCTACTGCACATGACTGCATCTTTCCTGTAGTCCCTACTGCACATGATGCATCTTTCCTGCAGTCCCTACTGCACATGACACATCTTTCCTGTAGTCCCTACTGCACATGATGCATCTTTCCTGTAGTCCCTACTACACATGACGCATCTTTCCTGTAGTCCCTACTGCACATGACTGTATCTTTCCTGTAGTCCCTACTGCGCATGACACATCTTTCCTGCAGTCCCTACTGCGCATGACTGTATCTTTCCTGTAGTCCCTACTGCGCATGATGCATCTTTCCTGCAGTCTCTACTGCACATGTCTTTATCTTTCCTGTAGTCCCTACTGCGCATGACTGTATCTTTCCTGTAGTCCCTACTGCGCATGACGCATCTTTCCTGTAGTCCCTACTGCACATGACGCATCTTTCCTGTAGTCCCTACTGCACATGACTGTATCTTTCCTGCAGTCCCTACTGCACATGACACATCTTTCCTGCAGTCCCTACTGCACATGACTGTATCTTTCCTGTAGTCCCTACTGCGCATGACGCATCTTTCCTGTAGTCCCTACTGCACATGACGCATCTTTCCTGTAGTCCCTACTGCACATGACTGTATCTTTCCTGCAGTCCCTACTGCACATGACGCATCTTTCCTGTAGTCCCTACTGCACATGACGCATCTTTCCTGTAGTCCCTACTGCGCATGATGCATCTTTCCTGTAGTCCCTACTGCGCATGACACATCTTTCCTGCAGTCCCTACTGCGCATGACACATTTTTCCTGCAGTCCCTACTGCGCATGTGAACATTTTGAAAACTAAAATGTGTTGGTAATAGAGTGGACACTATCAAAACTATATGTTTGTGTTTTCTCTTTATTCAGATTTATGACAAATCACTTATTGGAAAATGTACTTCATATGAGACAAAAATCAATATGCATAGTTTTCAAATTTAACTAAAAAGTTACCCATACTTAAACGAATGGATAGCAAAATGTTGAAAATATAACTGGATTTCAAGGTATAGAAATAGTGAAGAGTCAATATCATTATACAGAACAGATGGTGGAGACTGGATTTCAAGTCTTTTGATGTTGGGATGGATATACATATTTTTGGATACACTATTAACCCCTGTGCAATGCATTGTACACCCCTCTGGCCCTTATGGGTTAAAAAAGTAGTAGGCGGAGACCATTCTTATACTCCCTACATAAATTCTGTAAATAAGGGTCAAATATACTGCAGTATAGGGACAGAGAAAATTCCTCAAATATATATATTTTTAAATTGAACTTATAACCTTGTAAATGCCAGAGAAGCCTGAATGAATGGGGGGATGTATGTGTCCTCTAAGGTGTCTCTTCTCCCCAGACTTGTTCTTGATCTTCTTAGGGAAGATATAGGAATTGTTCATCACAGTGCCATAGATTCATAGATCTGGGCTGGTTGGCCACTGCCCCATTCAATCTCCTGCTTATTGCTGTAAATGGTTCTACACTAGTGATACCACAGAGCTTCTAACTGAAATGGAGCTACATTAGTGACACTACAGAGCTTACAACTGAAATGGAGCTACATTAGTGACACTACAGAGCTTACAATTGAAATGGAGGTATACTAGTGATACCTTGGAGCTACAATCCAAATGGATATACACTAATGATACCACAGAACTACAATCCAAATTGAGCTACACTAATGATACCACAGAGCTACAATCCAAATGGAGGTACACTAGTGATACCACAGAGCTACAATACAAATGGATCTACACTAGTGATACCACAGAGCTACATTCCAAATGGAACTACACTAGTGATACCACAGAGCTACAATCCAAATGGATCTACACTAATGATAACACAGAGCTACAGTCCAAATGGAGATATACTAGTGATACCACAGAGCTACAATCCAAATGGATCTACACTAATGATACCACAGAGCTTACCATCCTAATGGATCTACACTAGTGATACCACAGAGCTACAATCCAAATGGATCTACACTAGTGATACCACAGAGCTACAATCCAAATGGATCTACACTAGCGATACCACAGAGCTACAATCCAAATGGAGATACACTAGTGATACCACAGAGCTACAATCAAAATGGAGCTACACTAGTGATACCACAGGACTACAATCAAAATGGAGCTACACTAATGATACCACAGAGCTACAATCCAAATGGATATACACTAATGATAACACAGAGCGACAGTCCAAATGGAGATACACTAGTGATACCACAGAGCTACAATCAAAATGGAGCTACACTAGTGATACCACAGGACTACAATCAAAATGAATCTACACTAATGATACCACAGGACTACAATCCAAATAGAGATACACTAGTGATACCACAGAGCTACAATCCAAATGGAACTACACTAGTGATACCACAGAGCTACAATCCAAATGGATCTACACTAGTGATACCACAGAGCTACAGTATAAATGGAACTACACTAGTGATACCACAGGACTACAATCCAAATGGATTTACACTAGTGATACCACAGAGCTACAATCCAAATGGATCTACACTATTGATACCACAGAACTACAATCCAAATGTAGATACACTAATGATACCACAGAGCTACAATCCAAATGGATCTACACTAGTGATACCACAGAGCTACAATCCAAATGGATCTACACTAGTGATACCACAGAGCTACAATCAAAATAGAGCTACACTAGTGATACCACAGAGCTACAATCCAAATGGATCTACACTAGTGATACCACAGAGCTACAATCCAAAAGGAGAGATACTAATGATACCACGGAGCTACAATCCAAATGGATCTACACTAGTGATACCACAGAGCTACAATCCAAATGGATCTACACCAGTGATAGCACAGAGCTACAATCCAAATGGATCTACACTAGTGATACCACAGAGCTACAATCCAAATGGATCTACACTAGTGATACCACAGAGCTACAATCCAAATGGAACTACACTAGTGATACCACAGAGGTACAATCCAAATGGACCTACACTAGTGATACCACAGAGCTACAATCCAAATGGATCTACACTAGTGATACCACAGAGCTACAATCCAAATGGAACTACACTAGTGATACCACAGAGGTACAATCCAAATGGACCTACACTAGTGATACCACAGAGCTACAATCCAAATGGATCTACACTAGTGATACCACAGAGCTACAATCCAAATGGAACTACACTAGTGATACCACAGAGGTACAATCCAAATGGACCTACACTAGTGATACCACAGAGCTACAATCCAAATGGATCTACACTAGTGATACCACAGAGCTACAATCCAAATGGAACTACACTAGTGATACCACAGAGCTACAATCCAAATGGATCTACACTAGTGATACCACAGAGCTACAATCCAAATGGATCTACACTAGTGATACCACGGAGCTACAATCCAAATGGATCTACACTAGTGATACCACAGAGATACAATCCAAATGGATCTACACTAGTGATACCACAGAGCTACAATCCAAATGGAGATACACTAGTGATACCACAGAGCTACAATCCAAATGGAGATACACTAGTGATACCACAGAGCTACAATCCAAATGGAGATACACTAGTGATACCACGGAGCTACAATCCAAATAGAACTACACTAGTGATACCACAGAGCTACAATCCATATGGATCTACACTAGTGATACCACAGAGCTACAATCCAAATGGATCTACACTAGCAATACCACAGAGCTACAATCCAAATGGATCTACACTAGTGATACCACAGAACTACAATCCAAATGGAGATACACTAGTGATACCACAGAGCTACAATCCAAATGGACCTACACTAGTGATACCACAGAGCTACAATCCAAATGGATCTACACTAGTGATACCACAGAGCTACAATCCAAATGGACCTACACTAGTGATACCACAGAGCTACAATCAAAATGGATCTACACTAGTGATACCACAGAACTACAATCCAAATGGAGATACACTAGTGATACCACAGAGCTACAATCCAAATGGATCTACACTAGTGATACCACAAAGCTACAATCCAAATGGAGATACACTAGTGATACCACAGAGATACAATCCAAATGGAGATACACTAGTGATACCACAGAGCTACAATCCAAATGGATCTACACTAGTGATACCACAGAGATACAATCCAAATGGATCTACACTAGTGATACCACAGAGCTACAATCCAAATGGATCTACACTAGTGATAACACAGAACTACAATCCAAATGGATCTACACTAGTGATACCACAGAGCTACAATCCAAATGGATCTACACTAGTGATAACACAGATCTACAATCCAAATGGATCTACACTAGTGATACCACAGAGCTACAATCCAAACGGACCTACACTAGTGATACCACAGACCTACAATCCAAATGGATCTACACTAGTGATACCACAGAGCTACAATCCAAATGGACCTACACTAGTGATACCACAGACCTACAATCCAAATGGATCTACACTAGTGATACCACAGAGCTACAATCCAAATGGAACTACACTAGTCATACCACAGAGCTACAATCCAAATGGAGATACACTAATGATACCACAGAGGTACAATCCAAATGGAACTACACTAGTGATACCACAGAGCTACAATCCAAATGGACCTACACTAGTGATACCACAGAGCTACAATCCAAATGGAACTACACTAGTGATACCACAGAGCTACAATCCAAATGGACCTACACTAGTGATACAACAGAGCTACAATCCAAATGGATCTACACTAGTGATACCACAGAGCTACAATCCAAATGCATCTACACTAGTGATACCACAGAGCTACAATCCAAATGGATCTACACTAGTGATACCACAGAGCTACAATCCAAATGGAACTACACTAGTGATACCACGGAGCTACAATCCAAATGCATCTACACTAGTGATACCACAGAGCTACAATCCAAATGCATCTACACTAGTGATACCACAGAGCTACAATCCAAATGGATCTACACTAGTGATACCACAGAGCTAAAATCCAAATGGATCTACACTAGTGATACCACAGAGCTACAATCCAAATGGATCTACACTAGTGATACCACAGAGCTACAATCCAAACTGATCTACACTAATGATACCACAGAGCTACAATCCAAATGTAGATACACTAGTGATACCACAGAGCTACAATCCAAATGGAACTACACTAGTGATACCACAGAGCTACAATCCAAATGGACCTACACTAGTGATACCACAGAGCTACAATCCAAACGGATCTACACTAGTGATACCACAGGACTACAATCCAAATGGAGATACACTAGTGATACCACAGAGATACAATCCAAATGGAGATACACTAGTGATACCACAGAGCTACAATCCAAATGGATCTACACTAGTGATACCACAGAGCTACAATCCAAATGGATCTACACTAGTGATACCACAGAGCTACAATCCAAATGGATCTACACTAGTGATACCACAGAGCTACAATCCAAATGGAACTACACTAGTGATACCACAGAGCTACAATCCAAATGGATCTATACTAGTGATACCACAGAGCTACAATCCAAATGGATCTACACTAGTGATACCACAGAGCTACAATCCAAATGGATCTACACTATTGATACCACAGAGCTGCAATCCAAATGGATCTACACTAGTGATACCACAGAGCTACAATCCAAATGGATCTATACTAGTGATACCACAGAGATACAATCCAAATGGATCTATACTAGTGATACCACAGATGTACAATCCAAATGGATATACACTAGTGTTGAGCGAGCGTGCTCGGCCGATGCTCGGATCGGCTCGAGCATCGCTCTGCTCGGCACATGGCGGTACTCGTCGAGTACCGCCATGTGCTCTCCCGCCATGTTCGGGTGGCGAGGATCTGTGCCGGAAGAGGCACAGATCAGAAGACGCTCCGCTGGACCACCAGGGACTGGAGGTACGGGGGCATTGCGGAGATGAAGGGGGCATAGCGGAGATGAAGGGGGACATTGTGGAAGAGGGGCATAGACTCTATGCCCCTCTTCCACAATGTCCCCCTTCATCTCCGCTATGCCCCTCTTCCACAATGTCCCCCTTCATCTCCGCTATGCCCCTCTTCCACAATGTCCCCCTTCATCTCCGCTATGCCCCTCTTCCACAATGTCCCCCTTCATCTCCTCTATGGCATAGAGGAGATGAAGGGGGACATTGTGGAAGAGGGGCATAGCGGAGATGAAGGGGGACATTGCGGAGATGAAGGGGGACATTGCGGAGATGAAGGGGGCATTCAGAGATGAAGGGGGCATAGCGGAGATGAAGGGGGGCATTGACCAGACACCCTCCCCTCATCAGAGCAGGGGGTGCCTGGTGAAATGCTCGTGTCGCCCCATGCTTTTCAATGGGGCTCGGGTGCTCGGCCGAGCACTCGAGCCTCAGGGGGTGCTCGGTCAGAGCACCCGAGCACCCGAGCATCGGGGTGCTCGCTCAACACTAATATACACTAATGATACCACAGATCTACAATCCAAATGGATCTACAATAATGATACCACAGAGCTACAATCCAAATGGAGATACACTAGTGATACCACAGAGCTACAATCCAAATGGAACTACACTAGTGATACCACAGAGCTACAATCAAAATGGATCTACACTAGTGATTACACAGAGCTACAATCCAAATGGATCTACACTAGTGATACCACAGAGCTACAATCCAAATGGATCTACACTAGTGATACCACAGAGCTACAATCCAAATGGATCTACACTAGTGATACCACAGAGCTACAATCCAAATGGATCTACACTAGTGATACCACAGAGCTACAATCCAAATGGAGCTACACTAGTGATACCACAGAGCTACTATCCAAATGGAGATACACTAGTGATACCACAGAGCTACAATACAAATGGATCTACAATAATGATACCTCAGAGCTACAATCCAAATAGATCTACACTAGTGATACCACAGAGCTACAATCCAAATGGATCTACACTAGTGATACCACAGAGCTACAATCCAAATGGAACTACACTAGGGATACCACAGAGCTACAATCAAAATGGAACTACACTAATGATACAACAGGGCTACAATCCAAATGGATCTACACTAGTGATACCACAGAGCTACAATCCAAATGGATCTACACTAGTGATACCACAGAGCTACAATCCAAATGGATCTACACTAGTGATACCACAGAGCTACAATCCAAATGGATCTACACCAGTGATAGCACAGAGCTACAATCCAAATGGATCTACACTAGTGATACCACAGAGCTACAATCCAAATGGATCTACACTAGTGATACCACAGAGCTACAATCCAAATGGAGCTACACTAGTGATACCACAGAGGTACAATCCAAATGGACCTACACTAGTGATACCACAGAGCTACAATCAAAATGGAACTACACTAATGATACCACAGGGCTACAATCCAAATGGATCTACACTAGTGATACCACAGAGCTACAATCCAAATGGAACTACACTAATGATACCACAGGGCTACAATCCAAATGGATCTACACTAGTGATACCACAGAGCTACAATCCAAATGGATCTACACTAGTGATACCACAGAGCTACAATCCAAATGGATCTACACTAGTGATACCACAGAACTACAATCCAAATGGAACTACACTAGTGATACCACAGAGCTACAATCAAAATGGATCTACACTAATGATACCACAGAGGTACAATCCAAATGGAACTACACTAGTTATACCACAGAGCTACAATCCAAATGGATCTACACTAGTGATACCACAGAGCTACAATCCAAATGGATATACACTAGTGATACCACAGAGCTACAATCCAAATGGATATACTCTAGTGATACCACAGAGCTACAATCCAAATGGATTTACACAAGTGATACCACAGAGCTACAATCCAAATGGATCTACACTAGTGATAACACAGAGCTACAATCCAAATGGAGATACACTAGTGATACCACAGAACTAAAATCCAAATGGATCTACACTAGTGATACCACAGAGCTACAATCCAAATGGAGATACACTAGTGATACCACAGAGCTACAATCCAAATGGAACTACACTAATGATACCACAGAGCTACAATCCAAATGGAACTACACTAGTGATACCACAGATCTACAATCCAAATGGATCTACACTAGTGATACCACAGAGCTACAATCCAAATGGATTTACACTAGTGATACCACAGATCTACAATCCAAATGGATCTACACTAGTAATACCACAGAACTAAAATCAAAATGGATCTACACTAGTGATACCACAGAGCTACAATCCAAATGGAGATACACTAGTGATACCACAGAGCTACAATCCAAATGGATCTACACTAGTGATACCACAGAGCTACAATCCAAATGGATCTACACTAGTGATAACACAGAACTACAATCCAAATGGATCTACACTAGTGATACCACAGAGCTACAATCCAAATGGACCTAAACTAGTGATACCACAGACAAACAATCCAAATGGATCTACACTAGTGATACCACAGAGCTACAATCCAAATGGAACTACACTAGTCATACCATAGAGCTACAATCCAAATGGAGATACACTAATGATACCACAGAGGTACAATCCAAATGGAACTACACTAGTGATACCACAGAGCTACAATCCAAATGGACCTACACTAGTGATACCACAGAGCTACAATCCAAATGGAACTACTCTAGTGATACCACAGAGCTACAATCCAAATGGACCTACACTAGTGATACCACAGAGCTACAATCCAAATGGATGTACACTAGTGATACCACAGAGCTACAATCCAAATGGATTTACACTAGTGATACCACAGATCTACAATCCAAATGGATCTACACTAGTAATACCACAGAACTAAAATCAAAATGGATCTACACTAGTGATACCACAGAGCTACAATCCAAATGGAGATACACTAGTGATACCACAGAGCTACAATCCAAATGGATCTACACTAGTGATACCACAGAGCTACAATCCAAATGGATCTACACTAGTGATAACACAGAACTACAATCCAAATGGATCTACACTAGTGATACCACAGAGCTACAATCCAAATGGATCTACACTAGTGATAACACAGATCTACAATCCAAATGGATCTACACTAGTGATACCACAGAGCTACAATCCAAATGGACCTACACTAGTGATACCACAGACCTACAATCCAAATGGATCTACACTAGTGATACCACAGAGCTACAATCCAAATGGACCTACACTAGTGATACCACAGACCTACAATCCAAATGGATCTACACTAGTGATACCACAGAGCTACAATCCAAATGGAACTACACTAGTCATACCACAGAGCTACAATCCAAATGGAGATACACTAATGATACCACAGAGGTACAATCCAAATGGAACTACACTAGTGATACCACAGAGCTACAATCCAAATGGACCTACACTAGTGATACCACAGAGCTACAATCCAAATGGAACTACTCTAGTGATACCACAGAGCTACAATCCAAATGGACCTACACTAGTGATACCACAGAGCTACAATCCAAATGGATCTACACTAGTGATACCACAGAGCTACAATCCAAATGCATCTACACTAGTGATACCACAGAGCTACAATCCAAATGGATCTACACTAGTAATACCACAGAGCTACAATCCAAATGGAACTACACTAGTGATACCACGGAGCTACAATCCAAATGCATCTACACTAGTGATACCACAGAGCTACAATCCAAATGCATCTACACTAGTGATACCACAGAGCTACAATCCAAATGGATCTACACTAGTGATACCACAGAGCTAAAATCCAAATGGATCTACACTAGTGATACCACAGAGCTACAATCCAAATGGATCTACACTAGTGATACCACAGAGCTACAATCCAAACTGATCTACACTAATGATACCACAGAGCTACAATCCAAATGGAGATACACTAGTGATTAGTGTTGAGCGAGCATGCTCGGCCGATGCTCGGATCGGCTCGAGCATCGCTCTGCTCGGCACATGGCGGTACTCGTACGAGTACCGCATGTGCTCGCCTGCCATGTTCGGGTCTCCTCCCCGCACGTTTTGCGGCTGCTGCGCAGCCAATAAACGTGCAGGGAGGCTCTGACATCGGTGTAATGCCAGCAGCCATGTTGGCTGCTGGCATTACACTGATTGGCTGGCCAGAACCCGTGGTCGGGTGCTGTATAGCACCTGACCATCGAGTTCGGCTCAGTCTTAGCCAGGGAGAGCTGAGGATAGGAAGGGAAAGGCAGTGTAGGGAGGAAAACAAGCAAAATTGTGAAAAAAAAGAACCAAAAGTCCTTTTTAGGACTACTGTGTGTGGGGGCAGCAGGTTATTTTGTGTGTGGGGGAAAAAAAAAAAATATACATATTCTGTTTAGTGTGCACAGTTGCAGATTAGAGCACATTCTGTTTAGTGTGCACAGTTGCAGATTAGAGCACATTCTGTTTAGTGTGCAAAGTTGCAGATTAGAGCACATTCTGTTTAGTGTGCAAAGTTGCAGATTAGAGCACATTCTGTTTAGTGTGCAAAGTTGCAGATTAGAGCACATTCTGTTAAGTCTTTAAACTAAAATATCAAAGTCACATATTCCATTCAGTGTGCGTCGCCGCAGTTTAGCAGCACATTCTGTGTACTGTGCAGAGTTGCAGAATAGGAAGAAATACTGTTAAGTCTTCAAACTAAAATATCAGTCACATATTCCATTCAGTGTGCTTCGCCGCAGTTTAGCAGCACATTCTGTGTACTGTGCAGAGTTGCAGAATAGGAAGAAATACTGTTAAGTCTTCAAACTAAAATATCAAAGTCACATATTCCATTCAGTGTGCTTCGCCGCAGTTTAGCAGCACATTCTGTGTACTGTGCAGAGTTGCAGAATAGGAAGAAATACTGTTAAGTCTTCAAACTAAAATATCAAAGTCACATATTCCATTCAGTGTGCTTCGCCGCAGTGTAGCAGCACATTCTGTGTACTGTGCAGAGTTGCAGAATAGGAAGAAATACTGTTAAGTCTTCAAACTAAAATATTAGTCACATATTCCATTCAGTGTGTGTCACCGCAGTTTAGCAGCCTATTCTGTGTACTCTGCACAGTTGCAGACTAGGAAGAAATACTGTTAAGTTTTCAAACTCAAATATTAAATTCACATATTCCATTCAGTGTGTGTCACCGCCGTTTAGCAGCATATTCTGTGTACTCTGCACAGTTGCAGACTAGGAAGAAATACTGTTAAGTTTTCAAACTCAAATATTAAAGTCACATATTCCATTCAGTGTGTGTCACCGCCGTTTAGCAGCCTATTCTGTGTACTCTGCACAGTTGCAGAATAGGAAGAAATACTGTTAAGTTTTCAAACTCAAATATTAAAATCACATATTCCATTCAGTGTGTGTCACCGCCGTTTAGCAGCCTATTCTGTGTACTCTGCACAGTTGCAGAATAGGAAGAAATACTGTTAAGTTTTCAAACTCAAATATTAAAGTCACATATTCCATTCAGTGTGTGTCACCGCCGTTTAGCAGCCTATTCTGTGTACTCTGCACAGTTGCAGAATAGGAAGAAATACTGTTAAGTTTTCAAACTCAAATATTAAAGTCACATATTCCATTCAGTGTGTGTCACCGCCGTTTAGCAGCCTATTCTGTGTACTCTGCACAGTTGCAGACTAGGAAGAAATACTGTTAAGTTTTCAAACTCAAATATTAAAGTCACATATTCCATTCAGTGTGTGTCACCGCCGTTTAGCAGCCTATTCTGTGTACTCTGCACATTTGCAGACTAGGAAGAAATACTGTTAAGTTTTCAAACTCAAATATTAAAGTCACATATTCCATTCAGTGTGTGTCACCGCCGTTTAGCAGCCTATTCTGTGTACTCTGCACCGTTGCAGACTAGGAAGAAATACTGTTAAGTTTTCAAACTCAAATATTAAAGTCACATATTCCATTCAGTGTGTGTCACCGCCGTTTAGCAGCCTATTCTGTGTACTCTGCACAGTTGCAGACTAGGAAGAAATACTGTTAAGTTTTCAAACTCAAATATTAAAGTCACATATTCCATTCAGTGTGTGTCACCGCCGTTTAGCAGCCTATTCTGTGTACTCTGCACAGTTGCAGAATAGGAAGAAATACTGTTAAGTTTTCAAACTCAAATATTAAAGTCACATATTCCATTCAGTGTGTGTCACCGCCGTTTAGCAGCCTATTCTGTGTACTCTGCACAGTTGCAGAATAGGAAGAAATACTGTTAAGTTTTCAAACTCAAATATTAAAGTCACATATTCCATTCAGTGTGTGTCACCGCCGTTTAGCAGCCTATTCTGTGTACTCTGCACAGTTGCAGAATAGGAAGAAATACTGTTAAGTTTTCAAACTCAAATATTAAAGTCACATATTCCATTCAGTGTGTGTCACCGCCGTTTAGCAGCCTATTCTGTGTACTCTGCACAGTTGCAGAATAGGAAGAAATACTGTTAAGTCTTCAAACTCAAATATTAAAGTCACATATTCCATTCAGTGTGTGTCACCGCAGTTTAGCAGCCTATTCTGTGTACTCTGCACAGTTTCAGACTAGGAAGAAATACTGTTAAGTTTTCAAACTCAAATATTAAAGTCACATATTCCATTCAGTGTGTGTCACCGCCGTTTAGCAGCCTATTCTGTGTACTCTGCACCGTTGCAGACTAGGAAGAAATACTGTTAAGTTTTCAAACTCAAATATTAAAGTCACATATTCCATTCAGTGTGTGTCACCGCCGTTTAGCAGCCTATTCTGTGTACTCTGCACAGTTGCAGAATAGGAAGAAATACTGTTAAGTTTTCAAACTCAAATATTAAAGTCACATATTCCGTGTAAGATGAAGAAGGCGGGTAAAAAGGGACGGGGAAGTGGACGTGATCCTGATAGTTCAGGGCGCGGGTCAGGACGCGGAGAAACTGTGCCTGGTGCCAGAGCACAAGAAAGAAAGACATCCACCATACCTAGCTTCATGTCTAATTTTACAGGGCGTCGCAGGACATCACTCTCGAGGTCCGACCACTGCGAACAGGTGGTCGGTTGGATGACAGCTGATACTGCTTCCAGTCGGTTAAGCACCACCCTGTTTTCCACCAAGTCCACTCTCAGTAGCCAAGAGTCTGGTCAACATAATCCTCACTCTGATCATCCTTCCTCCCACCATACACGGTCTGGTCAAAGAAGTGATCCCACACTGCGATATAGTGAGGAGCTCGTCTCATCACCAATCCTTCATTTGACCCTCTCTCCAAGCACGCTTGCAGAGGAACATGACATCTTGTGCCCTGATTCACAACCTCTAGAGGCTACCCAATCACAAGAAGATGACAGATGTGAACGGCATTTAAGGTCAAAGGAAGTAGTGGATGATGATGATGATGATGAGACACAGTTGCCATTAAATCAACCACTATTTCCGTCTCAAGACCTTGTTGAGGAGAATGTTATACAGTTGTCAATGACTGAGTATGTGGTGGGATCAAGACTTGAGGAGGATGATCAGAGTGAGGAAGTGGAGGAGGACTTGGTGGACGATGAGGTGACTGACCCCACCTGGGAAGGTGTAGAGCCGAGCGATGACAGCAGTCCTGAGGGTGAGCCATCTGCAGCACCGCAACAGGCTGGAAGAGGCAGTGGTGTGGCTACAGAAAGAAGGCGGACCGCACCAAACCGGCCCGCAAATGTTCCACGGAGCACCCCCTTGCGTAAATCTACCTTGCCAAAGGGTAGGTGTTCCGCGGTATGGCGTTTTTTTAAGGAAAGTGCGGACGACAAAAGAATTGTAGTTTGCAACCTGTGCCACACCAGAATGAGCCGAGGCATGAACACTAGAAACCTCACCACCACCAGCATGATCCGACACATGGCATCCAAGCACCGTAGTAAGTGGGAGGAACGCCTGGATCGCCCATCTGTGTCTGCAGGCCACACCACTGCCTCCTCTTCCCCTGTTTTCGTTGCCGGCCAATCGCCTGTCGAAGGCGCAGGCCCGCATACCTCCCGCCCTGCACCTGTACCATCTGAAGCACCATCAGCGACCACATCCACTTCCCTGTCCCAGCGCAGCGTCCAAATGTCGTTACCCCAGGCATTTGAGCGCAAGAGAAAGTACCCAGCCACCCACCCACAGGCCATAGCACTAACCTCACACCTTTCCAAATTACTGGCCATCGAAATGCTGCCATTTAGGCTTGTGGACACTGAGTCCTTCCGCAGCCTGATGGCAGCAGCTGTCCCTCGGTACGCGGTCCCCAGCCGCCACTACTTTTCCCGGTGTGCCATCCCCGCATTACACCACCATGTGTCCCGTAACATCACCCGTGCCCTGACCAACGCAGTTACTGGGAAGGTCCACTTAACGACTGACACATGGACAAGTGCTTGTGGCCAGGGACGCTACATTTCCCTGACGGCACACTGGGTGAATGTCGTGGAGGCTGGGAGCGACTCGGACCCTGGGATGGCACGGGTGCTACCCACGCCGAGGATTGCGGGCCCTACCTCCATCAGGGTTTCCGCCAGCACCTACGTTATTGGCTCCTCCTCCTCCGTTTCCACCTCCGAATTCTCTACACGCAGCGCCACTCCCCCATCAGCCAGTAGCTGGAAGCAGTGTAGCACTGCAGTGGGGAAGCGTCAACAGGCCGTGCTGAAGCTGATCTGCCTTGGGGACAAACAGCACACGGCCTCAGAGCTGTTGCAGGGGATTAGTCACCAGACCGAGCAGTGGCTCTCGCCACTCAACCTGCAACCAGGCATGGTTGTGTGTGATAATGGGCGTAACTTGGTGGCGGCTTTGGAGCTCGGCAAGCTCACACACGTACCATGCCTAGCGCATGTATTTAATTTAGTGGTGCAGCGATTTCTAAAAACCTACCCCAATGTGCATGATCTCTTGACCAAGGTGCGCCGCGTGTGTGCACATTTCCGTAAGTCATCTACAGCTTCGGCCGGCCTGTTGAAGCTGCAGCAGCGCTTACAATTGCCAGCTCACCGGCTGCTGTGTGACGTGAGCACGCGCTGGAACTCCACCTTCCACATGTTGGCCCGGCTTTGTGAGCAGCAGAGGGCAGTAGTGGAGTACCAGCTGTTACACGGTCGTCGCCTCTCCGTTCAACTTCCTGTAATCAGAAGTGAGGAGTGGGAATGGATGTCAGACCTCTGTGAGGTTTTACGCAATTTTGAGGAATCGACACAGATGGTGAGCGGCGATAACGCTATTATCAGTGTCACCATCCCACTTCTGTGTCTACTGAAACGCTCGCTGCTCACAATTAGAACCAACGCTTTGCATGTGGAAGAGGTGGAAATGGGGGAGGAAGAACTTACACAAGGTGATAGCCAGAGCACCCTCACTTCGTCTTCTCAGCGACAATTGGAGGAGGCGGAGGAGGAGGAGGAGGAGGAGGAGGAGGAAGACACGGTTGCCTCCGCTACAGAGGGTAGCCATGGAACTTTAGTTCCATCTCTTCAGCGTGGGTGGGCAGAAGAGGAGGAAGAGGATGAGGATATTGAGAGTCATCCTCCTGGTGAGGACAGCGAAATCTTGACTGTTGGTACTCTGGCACACATGGCTGACTTTATGTTAGGCTGCCTTTCCCGTGACCCACGCGTTATACGCATTTTAAACAACACGGATTACTGGGTGTTCACCCTTCTGGACCCCCGCTACAAAGAGAATTTCTCATCTCTCATTCCTCCGGTGGAGAGGACAAGCAAAATGGTGCAATACCAGAAGGTTCTTGTTGAAAAATTGCTCCAAAATTTTCCATCTGACAACGCTGGCGGCAGAGTACGTGCTACCTTGGCCAACAGAGAAGGGGAGAAAAGGGGAGCACACAGCAGTTCCGAGAAAGGCAGGGCAACACTCTCCAAGGCGTGGGACACCTTCATGACACCCCGCCAGCACCCTCACCCTGATGCGCAGCCTAGTGTCACAAGGAGGGAAAAGTTTTGGAAGATGGTGAAGGAGTACGTAGCAGACCGTGTCAGCGTCCTCAATGATCCCTCTGTGCCTTACAACTACTGGGTGTCCAAGCTGGACACGTGGTATGAACTGGCACTCTACGCCTTGGAGGTGCTGGCCTGCCCTGCCGCCAGCGTTCTGTCTGAGCGGGTATTTAGTGCTGCTGGTGGCATCATAACAGATAAGCTTATCCGCCTTTCCACCGACAATGCTGATAGGTTGACACTTATAAAAATGAACAAGGCCTGGATTTCCCCTGACTTCTCCACTCCACTGGAGGAAAGCCCCGGGGGAACATAAACTCACTTTATATATGTTATTTACAATGATGGGAATACTCTGTATTCCCATTCACCCCTTCCACCCAAAAAACGGGTATATGGTTGACTCTTAATCTTCCCATCCTCCTCCTCCTCTTCCATATGCCCTGTGCTATAATTTTTATATAGGGCCAGCTCACCAGCGGGCCCTGTGATATAATTTTTATATAGGGCCAGCTCACCAGCGGGCCCTGTTTGACAATTTTTATATAGGTCAGCTCACCAGCGGGCCTTCTCATATAATGTTTTATTGGGTCAGCTCTCTAACGGGCCCTCTCATATAATGTTTTATAGCGTCAGCTCACTAGCGGGCCTTCGCATATAATGTTTAGGATGGTCAGCTCTGCAGCAGACCCTCACCCATAATGTTTTAGATGGTCAGCTCAGCGCACGTTTCCCTCTTAATCATGGCCTCAGTTCTGAAAATCAAGGAAATTTTTGGGAGAATTTGCCTCTGCGCACGTTTCCCTCTTAATCATGGCCTCAGTTCTGAAAATCAAGGAAATTTTTGGGAGAATTTGCCTCTGCGCACGTTTCCCTCTTAATCATGGCCTCACTTCAGAAAATCAAGGAAATTTTTGGGAGAATTTGCAGATGATATACAAGTAAATATACAGCAAATATTGTTTGGTAACAATTTTTCGCCTAAAGTCGTTTTTATTTTCCTTTTTGTGTGTTTTATGGTCAGTCTGTAAAAATGGCGTACTACGGGCGAAAGATCGTTCCCAGCAGCGATGTTGGAGTCCAAGATGCATCCAGACATCCTCCCTATGCTGTCCCTGAACCATTTCTATCGTGTTTCCATCCTTTTCTGCCCTTTTCCTATGGACCAGGCACCCTCCCCTCATCAGAGCAGGGGGTGCCTGGTGCAATGCTCGAGTCCTCCCATTGACTTCAATGGGGCTCGGGTGCTCGGCCGAGCACTCGAGCCTCAGGGGGTGCTCGGTCAGAGCACCCGAACACCCGAGCATTGGGGTGCTCGCTCATCACTACTAGTGATACCACAGAGCTACAATCCAAATGGAACTACACTAGTGATACCACAGAGCTACAATCCAAATGGACCTACACTAGTGATACCACAGAGCTACAATCCAAACGGATCTACACTAGTGATACCACAGGACTACAATCCAAATGGAGATACACTAGTGATACCACAGAGATACAATCCAAATGGAGATACACTAGTGATACCACAGAGCTACAATCCAAATGGATCTACACTAGTGATACCACAGAGCTACAATCCAAATGGATCGACACTAGTGATACCACAGAGCTACAATCCAAATGGATCTACACTAGTGATACCACAGAGCTACAATCCAAATGGAACTACACTAGTGATACCACAGAGCTACAATCCAAATGGATCTATACTAGTGATTCCACAGAGCTACAATCCAAATGGATCTACACTAGTGATACCACAGAGCTACAATCCAAATGGATCTACACTATTGATACCACAGAGCTGCAATCCAAATGGATCTACACTAGTGATACCACAGAGCTACAATCCAAATGGATCTACACTAGTGATACCACAGAGATACAATCCAAATGGATCTATACTAGTGATACCACAGAGGTACAATCCAAATGGATATACACTAATGATACCACAGATCTACAATCCAAATGGATCTACAATAATGATACCACAGAGCTACAATCCAAATGGAGATACACTAGTGATACCACAGAGCTACAATCCAAATGGAACTACACTAGTGATACCACAGAGCTACAATCAAAATGGATCTACACTAGTGATTACACAGAGCTACAATCCAAATGGATCTACACTAGTGATTACACAGAGCTACAATCCAAATGGATCTACACTAGTGATACCACAGAGCTACAATCCAAATGGATCTACACTAGTGATACCACAGAGCTACAATCCAAATGGATCTACACTAGTGATACCACAGAGCTACAATCCAAATGGAGCTACACTAGTGATACCACAGAGCTACTATCCAAATGGAGATACACTAGTGATACCACAGAGCTACAATCCAAATGGATCTACAATAATGATACCTCAGAGCTACAATCCAAATAGATCTACACTAGTGATACCACAGAGCTACAATCCAAATTGATCTACACTAGTGATACCACAGAGCTACAATCCAAATGGAACTACACTAGTGATACCACAGAGCTACAATCAAAATGGAACTACACTAATGATACCACAGGGCTACAATCCAAATGGATCTACACTAGTGAAACCACAGAGCTACAATCCAAATGGATCTACACTAGTGATACCACGGAGCTACAATCCAAATGGATCTACACTAGTGATACCACAGAGCTACAATCCAAATGGATCTACACCAGTGATAGCACAGAGCTACAATCCAAATGGATCTACACTAGTGATACCACAGAGCTACAATCCAAATGGATCTACACTAGTGATACCACAGAGCTACAATCCAAATGGAACTACACTAGTGATACCACAGAGGTACAATCCAAATGGACCTACACTAGTGATACCACAGAGCTACAATCAAAATGGAACTACACTAATGATACCACAGGGCTACAATCCAAATGGATCTACACTAGTGATACCACAGAGCTACAATCCAAATGGATCTACACTAGTGATACCACAGAGCTACAATCCAAATGGATCTACACTAGTGATACCACAGAGCTACAATCCAAATGGAACTACACTAGTGATACCACAGAGCTACAATCAAAATGGATCTACACTAATGATACCACAGAGGTACAATCCAAATGGAACTACACTAGTGATACCACAGAGCTACAATCCAAATGGATCTACACTAGTGATACCACAGAGCTACAATCCAAATGGATATACACTAGTGATACCACAGAGCTACAATCCAAATGGATATACACTAGTGATAAAACAGAGCTACAATCCAAATGGATTTACACTAGTGATACCACAGAGCTACAATCCAAATGGATCTACAATAGTGATAACACAGAGCTACAATCCAAATGGAGATACACTAGTGATACCACAGAACTAAAATCCAAATGGATCTGCACTAGTGATACCACAGAGCTACAATCCAAATGGAGATACACTAGTGATACCACAGAGCTACAATCCAAATGGAACTACACTAATGATACCACAGAGCTACAATCCAAATGGAACTACACTAGTGATACCACAGATCTACAATCCAAATGGATCTACACTAGTGATACCACAGAGCTACAATCCAAATGGATTTACACTAGTGATACCACAGATCTACAATCCAAATGGATCTACACTAGTAATACCACAGAACTAAAATCAAAATGGATCTACACTAGTGATACCACAGAGCTACAATCCAAATGGAGATACACTAGTGATACCACAGAGCTACAATAAAATGGATCTACACTAGTGATACCACGGAGCTACAATCCAAATGGATCTACACTATTGATACCACAGAGCTGCAATCCAAATGGATCTACACTAGTGATACCACAGAGCTACAATCCAAATGGATCTACACTAGTGATACCACAGAGATACAATCCAAATGGATCTATACTAGTGATACCACAGAGGTACAATCCAAATGGATATACACTAATGATACCACAGATCTACAATCCAAATGGATCTACAATAATGATACCACAGAGCTACAATCCAAATGGAGATACACTAGTGATACCACAGAGCTACAATCCAAATGGAACTACACTAGTGATACCACAGAGCTACAATCAAAATGGATCTACACTAGTGATTACACAGAGCTACAATCCAAATGGATCTGCACTAGTGATACCACAGAGCTACAATCCAAATGGATCTACACTAGTGATACCACAGAGCTACAATCCAAATGGATCTACACTAGTGATACCATAGAGCTACAATCCAAATGGATCTACACTAGTGATACCACAGAGCTACAATCCAAATGGAGCTACACTAGTGATACCACAGAGCTACTATCCAAATGGAGATACACTAGTGATACCACAGAGCTACAATCCAAATGGATCTACAATAATGATACCTCAGAGCTACAATCCAAATAGATCTACACTAGTGATACCACAGAGCTACAATCCAAATGGATCTACACTAGTGATACCACAGAGCTACAATCCAAATGGAACTACACTAGTGATACCACAGAGCTACAATCAAAATGGAACTACACTAATGATACCACAGGGCTACAATCCAAATGGATCTACACTAGTGATACCACAGAGCTACAATCCAAATGGATCTACACTAGTGATACCACGGAGCTACAATCCAAATGGATCTACACTAGTGATACCACAGAGCTACAATCCAAATGGATCTACACCAGTGATAGCACAGAGCTACAATCCAAATGGATCTACACTAGTGATACCACAGAGCTACAATCCAAATGGATCTACACTAGTGATACCACAGAGCTACAATCCAAATGGAACTACACTAGTGATACCACAGAGGTACAATCCAAATGGACCTACACTAGTGATACCACAGAGCTACAATCAAAATGGAACTACACTAATGATACCACAGGGCTACAATCCAAATGGATCTACACTAGTGATACCACAGAGCTACAATCCAAATGGATATACACTAGTGATACCATAGAGCTACAATCCAAATGGATCTACACTATTGATACCACAGAGCTGCAATCCAAATGGATCTACACTAGTGATACCACAGAGCTACAATCCAAATGGATCTACACTAGTGATACCACAGAGCTACAATCCAAATGGATATACACTAGTGATACCACAGAGCTACAATCCAAATGGATCTACGCTAGTGATACCACAGAGCTACAATCCAAATGGATATACACTAGTGATACCACAGAGCTACAATCCAAATGGATATACACTAGTGATACCACAGAGCTACAATCCAAATGGATCTACACTAGTGATACCACAGAGCTACAATCCAAATGGATCTACACTAGTGATAACACAGAGCTACATTCCAAATGGAGATAAACTAGTGATACCACAGAACTAAAATCCAAATGGATCTACACTAGTGATACCACAGAGCTACAATCCAAATGGAGATACACTAGTGATACCACAGAGATACAATCCAAATGGAACTACACTAATGATACCACAGAGCTACAATCCAAATGGAACTACACTAGTGATACCAAAGATCTACAATCCAAATGGATCTACACTAGTGATACCACAGAGCTACAATCCAAATGGATTTACACTAGTGATACCACAGATCTACAATCCAAATGGATCTACACTAGTAATACCACAGAACTAAAATCAAAATGGATCTACACTAGTGATACCACAGAGCTACAATCCAAATGGAGATACACTAGTGATACCACAGAGCTACAATCCAAATGGATCTACACTAGTGATATCACAGAGCTACAATCCAAATGGAACTACACTAGTGATACCACAGAGCTACAATGCAAATGGATCTACACTAGTGATACCACAGAGCTACAATCCAAATGGATTTACACTAGTGATACCACAGATCTACAATCCAAATGGATCTACACTAGTGATACCACAGAGCTACAATCCAAATGGAGATACATTAGCAGTATAACCAATTTCCCTTCTAAGCTCTATGGTACCATTAGTGTAGGTCTACATAAATTGTAAGCACTCTTGTATTACTAATATAGCTCACTTTCCATTGTAATCTCTATGGTATCTCTAGTGTAGCACCATTCCAACTGTAAGCTCTATTGTATTTCAGTTTTAAGCTATGTGGTGTCACTTGCCTGACTTCACGACACAAAACAGTTCTCCCCTGGGTTAACCTTTCCCTGTACAGGTACTCCTGGCTTAACAGCAACAGTCCCCAGTTGATGTAGAAAAGAGGGATCAGTAAGAAATGGAATATAGTTGGCTTCATAATAATAGAATTCCGGTTAGTCCTCAATGTCATGTGCGTGGACGTAGACAACTGTAATGGTCTCTACGTGGACATAACATCCAAGATTGATTTGAAGATGTTATCTCTTGAACAAATGCACAAAAGCAAAACTCAGAAGGGGCATTATGATTTTATGCCCATAATAAAGCAAGTGGTTTTATTATTAAAAGATGTTAATTCTCCTTTAAAAAGAGGAGAAGGTTTAAAGGTAAATAAAAATATTTGCATGAGGCCGTGATTATCCAGGATATTCAGTCATGTTGTGAAATCTGGAAGGTGAAATGTGCCTGTTCTCCTATGAGTTCCTCATCCTCCCCCCATTTTACATCCTCTTTGGACCCGGATTGTGCAGAGATTATACCTGGTAACTTAATTGTAATTAATGAAATTATTCCATACTGGAGAACACAGACAACAGAGACAGTTTCCTTGTTTGCACAAGAGCCTTGCTCCTGATGTGTGGAACACAAACCTTCACTTCTCACAATTCCTGCTCTGCCACATAATCTGGGCAATACACACAAAGTTACTGTGGAGCAATTCTACACCAAAACAATTATTTTAGAAACGTAGTAACTAGGTCAGTGCTAACACTTGTTCCCAAAAGTTCCTGATTCTCAGACATGAATTCAATAAAATGGAGGCAATATCTGCAAATGCAGAGTATTAACCATTTGAACTCCAGAGAGGTATCCCAACACATTGCTTTGCAACGCGTTGGATACCACTCTAGCTTTCAAAGAGTTAAAACACAGAGACACTTGACATCCATAGTCTGGAGAACAGAATCCATTGTCTATTGGATGTGGGTAAGCGGAAACATAGAGGGAGATCCTTCTCTATGATCTGCCAGGATCCTGTTCTGTCAGCTGGGACATCTAAGTCCCCAAGTGGTAGAAACATGTTTATACATTTAAGAAACGTTCCAGGATCCTTACCCCCATATATTTTTTCTTACAAATAAGTATATTGTCTTTTAACTGTTGCAGTAGTGAGAATTGTATTATTTCATTTTATTTTTTTTTCAATCAGATTTTCTTTCTTCTCTTGCTGCCATATTGTCAGCTGTTCTGGGCCAATAGTGAAGGAAAGCCCACGGCCCCCGTGGACTAGTTATGCTCGTAGACTAATGGAATCATGAGCGTGGCGAGTTTTCCTGTGCTGCCATCTGTTGGTAGAATTTATAGTAACATAGGGCGCAATGCAAGAAATGTGCACTATAGCTATTTACAGTGGACTTTTGATGGCAAAATGATTAGCAGCAAACGTTACTGACTTGTTTTTTCTAATTTAGCAAACATTTGCTCATTTTTAGCAAATAGGTCACAAAAAGTAGGCGTGGCTAAAACGTCCACGTTTCATGAGAGCAGGAGCAACTGCTCCTAATTCAGCAAAGCTATTAGCACACATTTCTGGATAATGTTACCGTTACTTTAAGAGCATGAGCGATTCAGGTTTAAGACATTAATATGTTTCTTGCATCAAAACGTGAGCAATTGACAGTAGGACATACATTTATGGCATTCTAAAAATTAGCTAATGCATCATTTTCTTTCTTTCTGCCCATTTTAACATAGTTGGTGAGACCGAGTCCATACCACATCCTCCCTGATGATCCAGAGGAAGGCAAAAAAAAAACAAAAAACCCTGCTGAAGCCAATTCCAATTAAGTTCCAAATAAGTGAAAACATTATTTCCTGACTCCAAAAGGCAGTGTGATATTTCCCTGGTTCAGCGTCCTATCTGCTTTGAAACAAAATGTCACAACTGTCAATATTGTTCTGAGCTAGAAAGATATTCATGACTTTTTTTGAAAGTATCTGCAAACACAGTATCCCAAATTCCACAATCTTACTGCCCTTACAGTAAAAAAAGCCTGCCTTTGTTTTAGTCAAAAGTACCTTTTCTATAGTCTTAATGGATGCCCCCTTGTATCTTGAAGTAAGTAGCTCCTTGGAGCGTTATTTGGGTTATTTTGTTTCTGCACTTATTCCATTTCAATAATGTATTTTTTAAGAACTGGTGCCCAAAATTGTACTCCATATTCTAGATGAGGCCTAACCAAGGATTTATACAGAGGTAGGATAATATTAGCATCCCTTGCATCTACACCTCTTTTTATGCAGGCTAGTACTCTATTTGCTCTTACAGCAGCTGAGTGACTCTGCACACTGCTGTGAAGTCTATTGTCTATCAGTTCTCCTAAATCTTTCTCTAATGAGGATTCCCCAAGTTGTTTTCCATTTAGTGTATATATAATATGAGTGTTTGTACAGCCCAAATACATAACCTTACATTTATCTGCATTAAATGTCATCTGCCATTTTTCTGCCCATTCACTTAGTGTATCTAAATCCTTCTGTAGAGAAAAAACATCCAGCTCTGTATGTATTTCCTTACATACCTTAGTGTCATCAGCAAAGATTGAGACGCTACTTTCAATTCCTACTTCTAGATCATTAATAAACAAATTTAAAATCATTGAGCCATTGCTGTTCATTACGTTTTGTGTCATTTATGTAATCTGTATTACAATTCACCACTGGCCGTGTTCTATACAGATCACTTGTACCATGCTATCTCTCAAAGTCTATTCGTTGTGTACTTGCTAATTATCTGTATTGTGAACGACCCAATAAAACTTTTTTTCAACTAAAAAACATTCCGCACAGGACTGAGCCCTGTGGCACCCCACTTACAACTTTAACCCCTTACCGGCCAAGGGCATTCTGAGCGGATGTCCCAGGATGTCCCATCAACAGCAATATCCTTGTCCAAATTACTACTTACTGTAACTCATAA
Source organism: Rhinophrynus dorsalis (assembly GCA_037306005.1). Lineage (NCBI taxonomy): Eukaryota > Metazoa > Chordata > Amphibia > Anura > Rhinophrynidae > Rhinophrynus > Rhinophrynus dorsalis. The sequence goes on from CM074724.1 coordinate 4,335,305, forward strand.
AATGCAAGTAAATTAGTCTGACATGATCTGATCTTCGTGAAACCATGCTGATTCCTACTAATGATATTGTTTATCTTCACATAGTTCAGAATAGTGTCAGTTAGCAACCCTTCTAGTATCTTACCCACTATGGAAGTCATAGTTCTGAATACTGTCAGTTAGTAACCCTTCTAGTATCTTACCCACTATGGAAGTCACATAGATCTGAATAGTGTCAGTTAGTAACCCTTCTAGTATCTTACCCACTATGGAAGTCATAGTTCTGAATACTGTCAGTTAGTAACCCTTCTAGTATCTTACCCACTATGGAAGTCACATAGATCTGAATAGTGTCAGTTAGTAACCCTTCTAGTATCTTACCCACTATGGAAGTCACATAGTACTGAATAGTGTCAGTTAGTAACCCTTCTAGTATCTTACCCACTATGGAAGTCACATAGTTCTGAATACTGTCAGTTAGTAACCCTTCTAGTATCTTACCCACTATGGAAGTCACATAGTTCTGAATACTGTCAGTTAGTAACCCTTCTAGTATCTTACCCACTATGGAAGTCACATAGATCTGAATAGTGTCAGTTAGTAACCCTTCTAGTATCTTACCCACTATGGAAGTCACATAGTACTGAATAGTGTCAGTTAGTAACCATTCTAGTATCTTACCCACTATGGAAATCACATAGTTCTGAATAGTGTCAATTAGTAACCCCTCTAGTATCTTACCCACTATGGAAATCACATAGTTCTGAATAGTGTCAGTTAGTAACCCTTATAGTATCTTACCCACTATGGAAGTCACATAGTTCTGAATAGTGTCAGTTAGTAACCCTTCTAGTTTCTTACCCACTAAGGAAGTCACACAGTTCTGAAGAGTGTCAGTTAGTAACCCTTCTAGTACCTTACCCACTATGGAAGTCACATAGTACTGAATAGTGTCAGTTAGTAACCCTAATAGTATCTTACCCACTATGGAAGTCACATAGTTCTGAATACTGTCAGTTAGTAACCCTTCTAGTATCTTACCCACTATGGAAGTCACATAGTTCTGAATACTGTCAGTTAGTAACCCTTCTAGTATCTTACCCACTATGGAAGTCACATAGTTCTGAATAGTGTCAATTAGTAACCCTTCTAGTATCTTGCCCACTATGGAAATCACACAGTTCTGAAGAGTGTCAGTTAGTAACCCTTCTAGTATCTTACCCACTATGGAAGTCACATAGTTCTGTATAGTGTCAGTTGGTAACCCTTCTAGTATTTTACCCGCTATGGAAGTCACCTAGTTCTGAATAGTGTAAGTTATTAACCCTTCTAGTATCTTACCCGCTATGGAAGTCACATAGATCTGAACAGTGTCAGTTAGTATCCCGTCTAGTATCTTACCCGCTATGGAAGTCACATAGATCTGAATACTGTCAGTTAGTAGCCCTTCTAGTATCTTACTCACTATGAAATTCAAACAGTTCTGAAGAGTGTCAGTTAGTAACCCTTCTAGTATCTTACCCACTATGGAAGTCACATAGTTCTGTATAGTGTCAGTTAGTAACCCTTCTAGTATCTTACCCACTATGGAAGTCACATAGTTCTGAATACTGTCAGTTAGTAATCCTTCTACTATCTTACCCACTATGAAGTCACATAGTTCTGAATAGTGTCAGTTAGTAACCCTTCTAGTATCTTACCCACTATGGAAGTCACATACTTCTGATACTGTCAGTTAGTAACCCTTCTAGTATCTTACCCACTATGGAAGTCACAGTTCTGAATAGTGTCAGTTAGTAACCCTTCTAGTATCTTACCCACTATGGAAGTTACATAGTTCTGAATACTGTCAGTTAGTAACCCTTCTAGTATCTTACCCACTATGGAAGTCACATAGTTCTGAATACTGTCAGTTAGTAACCCTTCTAGTATCTTACCCACTATGGAAGTCACATAGTTCTGAATAGTGTCAGTTAATAACCCTTCTAGTATCTTACCCGCTATGGAAGTCACATAGATCTGAATACTGTCAGTTAGTAGCTAGTGATGAGCGAGCATGCTCAGCCGAAGCTCGGTTCGGCTCGAGCATCGCTCTGCTCGGCACATGGCGGTACTCGTACGAGTACCGCATGTGCTCGCCCGCCATGTTCGGGTCTCCTCCCCGCACGTTTCGCGGCTGCTGCGCAGCCAATAAACGTGCGGGGAGGCTCTGACATCAGTGTAATGCCAGCAGCCATGTTGGCTGCTGGCATTACACTGATTGGCTGGCCAGAACCCGTGATCGGGTGCTGTATAGCACCTGACCAGCGAGTTCGGCTCAGTCTTAGCCAGGGAGAGATGAGGATAGGAAGGGAAAGTCAGTGTAGGGAGAAGAAAAGTGTTGGAACACCATATAAAGAACCAAAAGTCCTTTTTAGGACTGTTGTGTGTGGGGGCAGCAGTTATATTTTGTTTGGGGGGGCACAAATTTAAAAAAAAAAACGTCACATATTCCGTTCACTGTGCCTAGCCGCAGATTAGCAGCACATTCTGTTTAGTGTGCAAAGTTGCAGATTAGCAGCACATTCTGTTTAGTGTGCAAAGTTGCAGATTAGCAGCACATTCTGTTTAGTGTGCAAAGTTGCAGATTAGCAGCACATTCTGTTTAGTGTGCAAAGTTGCAGATTAGCAGCACATTCTGTTTAGTGTGGAAAGTGTAAAAAATAAACGTCACATATTCCGTTCACTGTGCCTAGCCGCAGATTAGCAGCACATTCTGTTTAGTGTGCAAAGTTGCAGATTAGCAGCACATTCTGTTTAGTGTGCAAAGTGTAAAAAATAAACGTCACATATTCCGTTCACTGTGCCTAGCCGCAGATTAGCAGCACATTCTGTTTAGTGTGCAAAGTTGCAGATTAGCAGCACATTCTGTTTAGTGTGGAAAGTGTAAAAAATAAACGTCACATATTCCTTTCACTGTGCCTAGCCGCAGATTAGCAGCACATTCTGTTTAGTGTGCAAAGTTGCAGATTAGCAGCACATTCTGTTTAGTGTGGAAAGTGTAAAAAATAAACGTCACATATTCCGTTCACTGTGCCTAGCCGCAGATTAGCAGCACATTCTGTTTAGTGTGCAAAGTTGCAGATTAGCAGCACATTCTGTTTAGTGTGGAAAGTGTAAAAAATAAACGTCACATATTCCGTTCACTGTGCCTAGCCGCAGATTAGCAGCACATTCTGTTTAGTGTGCAAAGTTGCAGATTAGCAGCACATTCTGTTTAGTGTGGAAAGTGTAAAAAATAAACGTCACATATTCCGTTCACTGTGCCTAGCCGCAGATTAGCAGCACATTCTGTTTAGTGTGCAAAGTTGCAGATCAGCAGCATATTCTGTTTAGTGTGCAAAGTTGCAGATTAGCAGCACATTCTGTTTAGTGTGGAAAGTGTAAAAAATAAATGTCACATATTCCTTTCACTGTGCCTAGCCGCAGATTAGCAGCACATTCTGTTTAGTGTGCAAAGTTGCAGATTAGCAGCACATTCTGTTTAGTGTGGAAAGTGTAAAAAATAAACGTCACATATTCCGTTCACTGTGCCTAGCCGCAGATTAGCAGCACATTCTGTTTAGTGTGCAAAGTTGCAGATTAGCAGCAGATTCTGTTTAGTGTGGAAAGTGTAAAAAATAAACGTCACATATTCCTTTCACTGTGCCTAGCCGCAGATTAGCAGCACATTCTGTTTGTTTAGTGTGGAAAGTGTAAAAAATAAACGTCACATATTCCATTCACTGTGCCTAGCCGCAGATTAGCAGCACATTCTGTTTAGTGTGCAAAGTTGCAGATTAGCAGCACATTCTGTTTAGTGTGCAAAGTGTAAAAAATAAACGTCACATATTCCGTTCACTGTGCCTAGCCGCAGATTAGCAGCACATTCTGTTTAGTGTGCAAAGTTGCAGATTAGCAGCACATTCTGTTTAGTGTGGAAAGTGTAAAAAATAAACGTCACATATTCCGTTCACTGTGCCTAGCCTCAGATTAGCAGCACATTCTGTTTAGTGTGCAAAGTTGCAGATTAGCAGCACATTCTGTTTAGTGTGGAAAGTGTAAAAAATAAACGTCACATATTCCTTTCACTGTGCCTAGCCGCAGATTAGCAGCACATTCTGTTTAGTGTGCAAAGTTGCAGATTAGCAGCACATTCTGTTTAGTGTGGAAAGTGTAAAAAATAAACGTCACATATTCCGTTCACTGTGCCTAGCCGCAGATTAGCAGCACATTCTGTTTAGTGTGCAAAGTTGCAGATTAGCAGCACATTCTGTTTAGTGTGGAAAGTGCAAAAAATAAACGTCACATATTCCGTTCACTGTGCCTAGCCGCAGATTAGCAGCACATTCTGTTTAGTGTGCAAAGTTGCAGATTAGCAGCACATTCTGTTTAGTGTGGAAAGTGTAAAAAATAAACGTCACATATTCCGTTCACTGTGCCTAGCCGCAGATTAGCAGCACATTCTGTTTAGTGTGCAAAGTTGCAGATTAGCAGCACATTCTGTTTAGTGTGCAAAGTGTAAAAAATAAACGTCACATATTCCGTTCACTGTGCCTAGCCGCAGATTAGCAGCACATTCTGTTTAGTGTGCAAAGTTGCAGATTAGCAGCACATATTCCGTGTAATATGAAGAAGGCGGGTAAAAAGGGACGGGGAAGTGGACGTGATCCTGATAGTTCAGGGCGCGGGTCAGGACGCGTAGAAACTGTGCCTGGTGCCAGAGCACAAGACAGAAAGACATCCACCATACCTAGCTTCATGTCTCAGTTTACAGGGCGTCGCAGGACATCACTCTCGAGGTCAGACCACTGCGAACAGGTGGTCGGTTGGATTTCAGCTGATACTGCTTCCAGTCGGTTAAGCACCACCCTGTCTTCCACCAAGTCCACTCTCAGTAGCCAAGAGTCTGGTCAACATAATCCTCACCCTGATCATCCTTCCTCCCACCATAGAGGGTCTGGCCAAAGAAGTGATCCCACACTGGGATATAGTGAGGAGCTCGTCTCATCACCAATCCTTCATTTGAATCTCTCTCCAAGCACGCTTGCAGAGGAACATGAGATCTTGTGCCCTGATTCACAACCTCTAGAGGGTACCCAATCACAAGAAGATGACAGAGGGGAACGGCATTTAAGGTCAAAGGAAGTGGATGATGATGATGATGAGACACAGTTGCCATCAAATCAACCACTATTACTGTCTCAAGACCTTGATGAGGAGGATGATACACAGTTGTCAATGATTGAGTATGTGGTGGGATCAAGAAATGAGGAGGATGATCAGAGTGAGGAAGTGGAGGAGGACTTGGTGGACGATGAGGTCACTGACCCCACCTGGGAAGGTGGAGAGCCGAGCGATGACAGCAGTCCTGAGGGTGAGCCATCTGCAGAACCGCAACAGGCTGGAAGAGGCAGTGGTGTGGCTAAAGAAAGAAGGCGGACCGCACCAAACCGGGCCGCAAATGTTCCACGGAGCACCCCCTTGCGTAAATCTCCCTTGCCAAGGGCTAGGTGTTCCGCGGTATGGCGTTTTTTTAAGGAAAATGCGGACGACAAAAGAATTGTAGTTTGCAACCTGTGCCACACCAGAATGAGCCGTGGCACGAACACTAGCAACCTCACCACCACCAGCATGATCCGACACATGGCATCCAAGCACCGTAATAAGTGGGAGGAACGCCCGGATCGCCAATCTGTGTCTGCAGGCCACACCACTGCCTCCTCTTCCCCTGTTTTCGGTGCCGGCCAATCGCCTGTCGAAGGCGCAGGCCCGCATACCTCCCGCCCTGCACCTGTACCATCTGAAGCACCATCAGTGACCACATCCACTTCCCTGTCCCAGCGCAGCGTCCAAATGTCGTTACCCCAGGCATTTGAGCGCAAGCGAAAATACCCAGCCACCCACCCACAGGCCATAGCACTAACCTCACACCTTTCCAAATTACTGGCCATCGAAATGCTGCCATTTAGGCTTGTGGACACTGAGTTCTTCCGCAGCCTGATGGCAGCAGCTGTCCCTCGGTACGCAGTCCCCAGCCGCCACTACTTTTCCCGGTGTGCCGTCCCCGCATTACACCACCATGTGTCCCGTAACATCACCCGTGCCCTGACCAACGCAGTTACTGGGAAGGTCCACTTAACGACTGACACATGGACAAGTGCTTGTGGCCAGGGACGCTACATTTCCCTGACGGCACACTGGGTGAATGTCGTGGAGGCTGGGAGCAACTCGGACCCTGGGATGGCACAGGTGCTACCCACGCCGTGGATTGCGGGCCCTACCTCCATCAGGGTTTCTGCCAGCACCTACGTTATTGGCTCCTCCTCCTCCGTTTCCACCTCCGAATTCTCTGCGCGCAGCGCCACTCACCCATCAGCCGGTAGCTGGAAGCAGTTTAGCACAGTAGTGGGGAAGCGTCAACAAGCCGTGCTGAAGCTGATCTGCCTTGGGGACAAACAGCACACGGCCTCAGAGCTGTTGCAGGGGATTAGTCACCAGACCGAGCAGTGGCTCTCGCCACTCAACCTGCAACCAGGCATGGTTGTGTGTGATAATGGGCGTAACTTGGTGGCGGCTTTGGAGCTCGGCAAGCTCACACACGTACCATGCCTAGCGCATGTATTTAATTTAGTGGTTCAGCGATTTCTAAAAACCTACCCCAAATTGCATGATCTCTTGACCAAGGTGCGCCGCGCGTGTGCACATTTCCGTACGTCATCAACAGCTTCAGCCGGCCTGTTGAAGCTGCAGCAGCGCTTACAATTGCCAGCTCACCGGCTGCTGTGTGACGTGAGCACGCGCTGGAACTCCACCTTCCACATGTTGGCCCGGCTTTGTGAGCAGCAGAGGGCAGTAGTGGAGTACCAGCTGTTACACGGTCGTCGCCTCTCCGTTCAACTTCCTGTAATCAGAAGTGAGGAGTGGGAATGGATGTCAGACCTCTGTGAGGTTTTACGCAATTTTGAGGAATCGACACAGATGGTGAGCGGCGATAACGCTATTATCAGTGTAACCATCCCACTTCTGTGTCTACTGAAACGCTCGCTGCTCACAATTAAAACCGACGCTTTGCATGTGGAAGAGGTGGAAATGGGGGAGGAAGAGCTTACACAAGGTGATAGCCAGAGCACCCTCACTTCGTCTTCTCAGCGACAATTGGAGGAGGCGGAGGAGGAGGAGGAGGAGGAAGACACGGTTGCCTCCGCTACAGAGGGTAGCCATGGAACTTTAGTTCTATCTCTTCAGCGTGGGTGGGCAGAAGAGGAGGAAGAGGATGAGGAGATTGAGAGTCATCCTCCTGGTGAGGACAGCGAAATCTTGCCTGTTGGTACTCTGGCACACATGGCTGACTTTATGTTAGGCTGCCTTTCCCGTGACCCACGCGTTATACGCATTTTAGACAACATGGATTACTGGGTGTTCACCCTTCTGGACCCCCGCTACAAAGAGAATTTCTCATCTCTCATTCCTCCGGTGGAGAGGACAAGCAAAATGGTGCAATACCAGAAGGTTCTTGTCGAAAAATTGCTCCAAAATTTTCCATCTGACAACGCTGGCTGCAGAGTACGTGCTACCTTGGCCAACCGAGAAGGGGAGAAAAGGGGAGCACACAGCAGTTCCGAGAAAGGCAGGGCAACACTCTCCAAGGCGTGGGACACCTTCATGACACCCCGCCAGCACCCTCACCCTGATGCGCAGCCTAGTGTCACAAGGAGGGAAAGGTTTTGGAAGATGGTGAAGGAGTACGTAGCAGACCGTGTCAGCGTCCTCAATGATCCCTCTGTGCCTTACAACTACTGGGTGTCCAAGCTGGACACGTGGTATGAACTGGCACTCTACGCCTTGGAGGTGCTGGCCTGCCCTGCCGCCAGCGTTCTGTCTGAGCGGGTATTTAGTGCTGCTGGTGGCATCATAACAGATAAGCGTATCCGCCTTTCCACCGAAAATGCTGATAGGTTGACACTTATAAAAATGAACAAGGCCTGGATTTCCCCTGACTTCTCCACTCCACTGGAGGAAAGCCCCGGGTGAACATAAAGTCACTTTAGATATGTTATTTACAATGATGGGAATACTCTATTCCCATTCACCCCTTCCACCCAAAAAACGGGTATATGGTTGACTCTCTTCCATATACCCTGTGATATAATTTTTATATAGGGCCAGCTCACCAGCGGGCCCTGTGATATAATTTTTATATAGGGCCAGCTCACCAGCGGGCCCTGTGATATAATTTTTATATAGGGCCAGCTCACCAGCGGGCCCTGTTTGACAACTTTTTGTATAGGTCAGCTCACCAGCGGGCCTTCTTATATAATGTTTTATTGGGTCAGCTCTCTAGCGGGCCCTCTCATATAATGTTTTATAGCGTCAGCTCACTAGCGGGCCTTCGCATATAATGTTTAGGATGGTCAGCTCCGCAGCAGACCCTCACCCATAATGTTTTAGATGGTCGGCTCAGCTGCAGACCCTCATTCCTAATGTTTTAGATGGTCAGCTTAGCGGCATGCCCTCGCCCCTAATGTTTTAGAGGGTCACCAGCAGGCTATTAATCCTAATTTTTCAAGGGTGTGTATGATGCCCTCCTTTATGTGTAATAAAGGGTGTATTGGAGTGACATTTCAGTCTAATTTTTGGCAGCCCCTTCACTTAGTGCATAGGCTTTATGAGTGTTGGACCACTACCTGAACTATTGTACCACAATGTGAATGAGGCCCTCCATTTTGTGATATACAGGCTGTATCGGAGTGCCTCAGGTCCTCCCATTGAATTAAATAGGGCTGGGGTGTTCGACAGAGCAGAAGGTAGTTCTTGGCTTCATCCACTAAGTCACTTCGTCACTTTTACTGAATGGATCAGACCCCACTGTTCCGACTATAAATTTTGGACTTAACAAGGGCAAACGGACATGTTGTAAAACCTGTGGTAGCTGCGGCCTCTGTTCCTGAATGCTGTACCTTACCCGGGCCATAACCACGTTGAACACCTGCTTTACTCTGCGCACGTTTACCTCTTAATCATGGCCCCAGTTCCGAAAAATCAATGAAATTTTTTGCAGAATTTGCAGATGATATACAAGTAAATATACAGCAAATACTGTTTGGTAACAATTTTTCGCCTAAAGTCGTTTTTATCTTCCTTTTTGTGTGTTTTACGGTCAGTCTGTAAAAATGGCGTACTACGGGCGAAACATCGTTCCCAGCAGCTACGTTGGAGTCCAAGATGCATCCAGACATCCTCCCTATGCTGTCCCTGAACCATTTCTGTGGTGTTTCCATCATTTTCTGCCCTTTTCCTATGGACCAGGCACCCTCCCCTCATCAGAGCAGGGGGTGCCTGGTGTAATGCTCGAGTCCTCCCATTGACTTCAATGGGGCTCGGGTGCTCGGCCGAGCACTCGAGCCTCCGGGGGTGCTCGGCCAGAGCACCCGAACACCCGAGCATTGGGGTGCTCGATCATCACTATTAGTAGCCCTTCTAGTATCTTACTCACTATGAAATTCACATAGTTCTGAATAGTGTCAGTTAGTAACCCTTCTAGTATCTTACCCGCTATGGAAGTCACATAGATCTGAATAGTGTCAGTTAGTAACCCCTCTAGTATCTTACCCACTATGGAAGTCACATAGTTCTGAATACTGTCAGTTAATAACCCTTCTAGTATCTTACCCACTATGGAAGTCAAGCTCACTGGTCTATAATTTCCTGGTTTGGATCTTGCTTCTTTTTTAAACAATGGAACTACATCAGCTTTCCTCCAATCACAGGGCACTATGCCTGATGAAAGTGAATCAATAAATATTAAGTATGATGGTCTTGCTTTTACTGAACTAAGTTCTTTAAGTACCCTTGGGTGTATACCATCAGGTCCAGGTGCTTTATTCACTATAACCCTTTCCAGTCTCTTTTGGACCTTGTCCTCAGTAAGCCATGTACATGATGGAGGAAATTCCATTGTTTTGTCTATTTGCCCATAGCCCGTCATTGCTGCTTTCTTTGTATATACTGAAGCAAAAAATGTATTTAGGGTGTCAGGCATAGCCTTATCCTCACTAATCAGTTTCCCTGTCTCAGTCCTAAGAGGACCAATATCAGCCTTAACTTTTTTCTTGCTCTCATTTGCAATATTTCTCTCATTTTCAATTCTAGCTAGCTTAATTGCTTGGCTGTGACTGTTTCCATCCCACTACCAAAAGCGGGCAACACTAGCTTACAGCATCAGGTGACAGACAGTAATTGTGCCTCTGGTTCTGGTAATATGATTAAAAGGTGGCGTCAGCAGCAGGATAGCCTATACCATCAGCATTCTACTTTGTGCATGCAGAGTTTTGACAGACAGTCCCACAAAGCTGTAGATGTTTTAAGTAAGCTAGAGCAGATGATAGAGGAATGGCTTTTACTCCGCTCCTTAAAAGTTGTTTTTTGTGTCTCTTCTGATAAGGGCTCCAACATAATTGCTGCTTTAAGAATAGTGTTATGGAGCATGCGACCAGCTTTACCCATGTACTAAATTTAGTTGGGACCAGTTTCCTGGCAGAATCTGAAACCCTCAGAGAGATGCTTACTATTGCCTGAAAAATCTTTGCCCATTTTAGTTGCTCCTGCAGTGCACACAACACTCTTTATTCTATACAAGAGCGTAACAACCTGGTCTATCACCAGCTGAAAATGGAGGTCGTACCAGGTTTAATTCCACAATGTATATGCCACAGCGTTTCTACAAGGACAATAAGGCCATTATTGAGTACGCCATGCAAAAGTGGAAGGCTTTAGATGGAGCCTTTTTTGACACCTGGCCAAGGGCAACTAATGTGTGGTGTATATGAGCTGCTGAAACCCTTTGAGGAGGCTACTGGTGAGTCGCATAGGGCCAGGAATTAGTGAAATTCTACCACTGATATTTTTATTACAGATATGGTGCTGGAGGCACATCTCTTTGGGACTTTCTGGTTGGTAACTGACACACAGGAACACCATGTAGCTCATAGAAGTGTTCCCACTGAATGCGAGATGGTTCCTGCATACTTGCAAGATAGCTAAGTTCTAAGCAGAAACAATGATCCCATGGAGTACTGACAAACAAAGCACTCTGTATAGCCAGCACTGACACGTAATGCAGTGGGAACATTTACTTGTCCTCCAGCAGTCGTTGAGTCTGAATGGGTTTTCAGTGCAGTTGGTTACATTATCAATGAATGTATGACATAGACATCAAGCAGAAATATTGTGAGACTAACATTCTTAAAAATGTACCAACATCTCACACCATATGAGTATCGGGTACCATAAACCACACATGACAGAGAAAGCCAAGTCAAATGTATTAACAGCAGCACAGACTGTGAGATGTGAGGAAGGGTTGCTGCCATCTACCACACATGGGACCACTGCTATGACCAATAAGTAATACCCACATCTATTATATACTGGTCTTCTTGTACCTCCCACATCTATTATATACTGGTCTTCTTGTACCTCCCACATCTATTATATACTGGTCTTCTTGTACCTCCCACATCTATTATATACTGGTCTTCTTGTACTTCCCACATCTATTATATACCGGTCTTCTTGTACTTCCCACATCTATTATATACTGGTCTTCTTGTACCTCCCACATCTATTATATACTGGTCTTCTTGTACCCACATCTATTATATACTGGTCTTCTTGTACCTCCCACATCTATTATATACTGGTCTTCTTGTACCCATACATATTATATACTGGTCTTCTTGTACCCACTTTTATTATATACTGCTTTTCTTGTACCCACATATATTATATACTGGTCTTTTTGTACCCACATATATTATATACTGGCTTTCTTGTACCCATATATATTATATACTGGCTTTCTTGTACCCATGTATATTATATACTGGTCTTCCTGTACCCACTTATATTATATACTGCTTTTCTTGTACCACATATATTATATACTGGTCTTTTTGTACCCACATATATTATATACTGGCTTTCTTGTACCCATATATATTATATACTGGCTTTCTTGTACCCATGTATATTATATACTGGTCTTCCTGTACCCACATATATTATATACTGGTCTTCTTGTACCCATATATATTATATACTGGTTTTCTTGTACCCATATATATTATGTACTGCTTTTCTTGTACTCACATATATTATATACTGGCTTTCTTGTACCCATATATATTATGTACTGATTTTCTTGTACCCATACATACTATATACTGGTCTTTTTGTACCCACATATATTATATACTGGCTTTCTTGTACCCATATATATTATATACTGGCTTTCTTGTACCCATGTATATTATATACTGGTCTTCTTGTACCCACTTATATTATATACTGGTCTTCTTGTACCCACTTATATTATATACTGCTTTTCTTGTACCACATATATTATATACTGGTCTTCTTGTACCCACATATATTATATACTTGTTTTCTTGTACCCACATATATTATATACTGGTCTTCTTGTACCCACATATTTTATATACTGGTCTTCTTGTACCCACATATATTATATACTGGCTTTCTTGTACCCACATATATTATATACTGCTTTTCTTGAACCCACATATATTATATACTGCTTTTCATGTACTCACATATATTATATACTGGCTTTCTTGTACCCATATATATTATGTACTGGTTTTCTTGTACCCATATATATTATGTACTGCTTTTCTTGTACTCACATATATTATATACTGGCTTTCTTGTACCCATATATATTATGTACTGATTTTCTTGTACCCATATATATTATGTACTGGTCTTCTTCTACCCACATATATTATATACTGGTCTTCTTGTACCCATATATATTATATACTGGTCTTCTTGTACCCACATATATTATATACTGCTTTTCTTGTACCCATATATGTTATATACTGGTCTTCTTGTACCCACTTATATTATATACTGCTTTTCTTGTACCCACATATATTATATACTTGTTTTCTTGTACCTACATATATTATATACTTGTCTTCTTGTACCCATATATTATATACTGGTCTTCTTGTACCCATACATATTATATACTGGTTTTCTTGTACCCACTTATATTATATACTGGTCTTCTTGTATCCATATATATTATATACTGATTTTCTTGTACCCACTTATATACTGGTCTTCTTGTACCCACATCTATTATATAATGGTCTTCTTGTACCCACATCCTATATAACAATTCGCTAAGTTGTGTGTAACGCCCGACATGCGCAGTAGACACTGATGCGTGCGGCAGTCACGCGCAGTACAGACTGCCCGCGCTGCGGCTGACACAGAGCTGGGCGCTCCGAAGGAGCGTCCAGCTCTGTATCAGCAGTGGCGCGGGCAATCTCTACTGCGCGTGACTGCCCCACGACCGGCTGCCAGAGGCACTGTGGCCCGTGTAACGGGCTGTTCAACTAGTATATTATATACTGTTCTTCTTCTACCCACATCTATTATATACTGGTCTTCTTGTACTCACATATATTATATACTGGTCTTCTTCTACTCACATATATTATATACTTGTTTTCTTGTACCCACATATATTATATACTGTTCTTCTTGTACACACATATATTATATACTGGTTTTCTTGTACCCACTTATATTATATACTGGTCTTCTTGTACCCACATATATTATATACTGGTCTTCTTGTACTCATATATATTATATACTGGTCTTCTTCTACCCACATATATTATATACTGGTTTTCTTGTACCCACATATATTATATACTAGTCTTCTTGTACCCACATATATTTTATACTGGTCTTCTTGTACCCATATATATTATATACTGGTCTTCTTCTACCCACATAGATTATATACTGGTCTTCTTGTACCCACTTTTATTATATACTGGTTTTCTTGTACCCACATATATTATATACTGGTCTTCTTGTATCCACATATATTATATACACTTGTTTTCTTGTACCCACATATATTATATACTGGCTTTCTTGTACCCACTTATATTATATACTGGTCTTCTTGTACCCACTTATATTATATACTGCTTTTCTTGTACCACATATATTATATACTGGTCTTCTTGTACCCACATATATTATATACTTGTTTTCCTGTACCCACATATATTATATACTGGTCTTCTTGTACCCACTTATATTATATACTGGTCTTCTTGTACCCACTTATATTATATACTGCTTTTCTTGTACCACATATATTATATACTGGTCTTCTTGTACCCACATATATTATATACTTGTTTTCTTGTACCCACATATATTTTATACTGGCTTTCTTGTACCCACATATATTATATACTGGTCTTATTGTACCCACATATATTATATACTGGCTTTCTTGTACCCACATATATTATATACTGCTTTTCTTGTACCCACATATATTATATACTGCTTTTCTTGTACTCACATATATTATATACTGGCTTTCTTGTACCCATATATATTATGTACTGGTTTTCTTGTACCCATATATATATTATGTACTGGTCTTCTTCTACCCACATATATTATATACTGGTCTTCTTCTACCCATATACATTATATACTGGTCCTCTTGTACCCACATAAATTATATACTGGTCTTCTTGAACCCACATATATTATATACTGTTTTTCTTGTCCATGCAGAGCTGGGGTTCAGTGTTCCTGGGTCTGTGGCCAGGGGCTCAGGGTCCAAAGCCAGTCTATAAGGGGGATCTTCCTGGGGCAATTGTGTCTCTGGCCTCTGTGCATCAGAGTGTGGGGAGAGAGAAGCATATCTCCCCCTTTCAGTTGGGCCACTGCCCCAGAGGAACAGGAGAGGATGTTTGTCCCACTCTCCTGGGCTGGGGCAACATTCTGGGACACATTCCCACCCCCCAGGCAGAGCTCAGGAAATTCAGGGGCCCCAGCAACATCCCTGATGAGGACGGTGGTCCCACTCACCAGATCAGGGCCCAAAGGGGAATTGATGGGGAGCGCCTTCTTGGGGCTTCTGGTGAGCTTGCTCCCACTCACCAGTGTCAGGGCAAAACAAGGGGTGGTGTGCTCACTCCTACACACCACAGCAGGGGGTCCACAGGACCCGGTGAATTTGCTCCCATCCACCAAGCCAGGGGTCACAGGGAAAGGGAACACAATCGTTGGGCTGGGGATGAGGACTGTTGATCCACTAATCCCAGCCAAGGTTTCACATGACCTGGTGCGCTCGCTCCCACGCACCAAGCCAGGGGTTACAGGGGGACTGGAGAGCTCGCTCCTACTCTCCAGCATGTGGAACTTGGGGCAACATCCAGGGTTTCCAGGGGCAGTAGCAGCACTGCAGAGTGGCAGCCTGCTGTACCTCTCTTCTTCTTGGCCCCTCACATCAGGGCCATCTCTTGTCTTCTGGAGGAGGGCAGTCTCAATCCTCCTCGCAATCTTAGTCACATACCTGGAGAAGACACTCTTCCCCTTCTCCAGGGCAGTAGCAACAGGGGACGGACTGGGGCTGCTGGTGGGGACCTGCATCTCCTTCACCACAGCAGGGGTTTCCCAGACCCTGGTGAGCTCGCTCCCACTCACCAGGTCAGGGTTTACAGGGGGGCTGATGG
Source organism: Rhinophrynus dorsalis (assembly GCA_037306005.1). Lineage (NCBI taxonomy): Eukaryota > Metazoa > Chordata > Amphibia > Anura > Rhinophrynidae > Rhinophrynus > Rhinophrynus dorsalis. Next base: position 4,350,892 of record CM074724.1, read on the forward strand.
GGCACTCTTCTCCACCCATCAGTTCACACAACAAATTCACAGGAGGGCCAGCAGCGCTGCTCTCTTCAGGTCCGCTGGGGACCTCCTCTTGTAGGCCATCACTTTCCAGGGCCTTCTCTGCCTTGAGGGAGACCGCAGTCCCATCCCTCAAGGCGGCATCCTCTGTGGCCCTGGAGAGCACATACCGCTCCACTTCCAGGGCGTTTTCCAACCCCACAGGGGGCATCATCTTGGGGCTGCTGGTGAGCTCTTCCACACTCACTACAGCAGGGGGGTCATAGGGACTGATGGGCTCTCTCCCACCCATCAGTTGGGACATACAATCGCTGCTGGTGGGGACCTGCATCTCATCCACCGCAGCTGGAAAGACAGGGGAAGGGGCAACATGCCTATCAGGGGAGACGTCTGTCCCATCCCCTGATGCAGAGGCATCTTCTTGGTTGAGAAGGAACGAATTCCCACTCCTCAGCTCAGGCAACACACAGTCCAGGGGCAAAGGGGTATCAGGAAGGACAATTTTCCCACTTCCTGATGCAGGGGCAACAACAGGGGCACTGGTGAGGAACGAATTCCCACTCACCAGTGTGGAGTGAACAGGGGTAAAACAATCCTGGCCCTCAAAGTCGCTGAAGTCCTCCTCAGATGCGTTACCCCCCCAGTCTTCTTCTTCCTCTCTTGGTATCCCCTGAACTTTCTGTAACCAGCCCAGGTACATTCTCTCCAGGTTCCACTCGCATCCTGCCAGGATGTCCAAATTTCCCTGGCAGTCCTCAGGAATGTATCCCCCAAAACGGTCCTCTCTCTTGTCCCGAATCTCCCAGTATCTGCTGGAGTCAGGGCAGCCAAAACTAGAGTCCATGTTGTAGGCGTTCCATACCAGCCCTTCGATGTCCCATCGCAAGCGGCCTGGGCACCAGTCGAAGAGACCCTCAGATCCATATTCCTGGTCCAGGTGCTTAACAAAGTCCCAGTACTCCTCCTGTACTCTGAGCTCCTCTGTAATGCACGCATCCAACTCTGGGACGAAGTCGTAGATAACATCACCCAGCCAGGTCCACCACTGTACTCGGATGGTGTTGTAGCGGTCCTTGTATGCTCCCAGAGTGTCCGCCAGCACTGCTTCGTCCGCCATGTCGTCTCCGATGCAGCCTATGTCGAAGGAGAAATCCCACCACTAGCCACCAATATAACGGAAGCTGAGAAGGGACCGCGTCGCCTTCCGCCGTCGTTCCCGGGTCTCTCCTTCTCAACGCCAGATAAGCGCCGTCGGATGCACCAGTTGAAGTATGGACAGTCACTGGAAACAGCCGCAGGATCGCTGGAAGCAGGGAAGCAGGGAAGAGTCCACGTCGCCGCCTGACAGTCCACGAAGTTAGGTTGCAGGAAACTGGCAGCAGGCAGTCGACGATTCAGGATACTTGGCGCAGATGGGTATCAGAGTGGATACTTTAGACCATGAGCAATACAAGACTCCAGGACTCCTTGTTCACTCCAAAACAGAGCTCATTTTATTATCACAAACCACAGATATTTATATACAGTACAGTACATTGGATCACATGGGGAACCTGATACAATAGGGAACATGAATAAATCATAACACATCAGACAAAAGGCAAGGGCTGACACAATGAGAGCATTCACAGAGGTAATCAACTCACAACATATAATACAAAGGGCTGGCAACAGAGTTTCAGGCTATACAATAGGTGACTCACAGACTGAGGGGTGTGAATGGATTAACACACAGCAGGGGGTCTCAGGACAGTTCTCACTCCAAGGACTTGAGTGGCTAGAATATACATTCCCTTAACAATGGCCAGGAGTTGAATAATTAAGCAAAAGGCTTGGGAGTCTGCAATACATATTGAAATAATTAACCCCTCACTGCCTATTCCCTTGGAGTAAACCCTCAAACATACTACATACAATAACTAAAACGTTCGCCATACATTAAACATACTATGTGATCCAAAGTCTATGAATTTAAGTCTTTCTCTTAGGGAATAGCTGGCCAGTTTGTACGCCAAGGCACAGCACAGAGTCCAAACAGTAATAAATGTCCATAGTCTTTGAATAAATAGTTTGAGGTCCAGACAAGGGCTCAGTAACGGGTAGGATCCGTTACACCCGCCCCCTACTCGCGGTTAAGCCCTGCCCACTTTTAACCCAAATTGCCCCATTTGTCTCTCCACATCAGCACCACATAACTCCCCTCCAGAGACAACACAAGTCAAAGTTCCCAGGTATGAACACACTTCCCACTGCTATTTAACTCTGACATGCCTCTCTATACCTTAACCCTTTGAGTGCCAGAGAGGTGCACAACTCATGCACGAATGTGTTTCTGTGCATATATGTTGCGTGTGTGTGTACGTCTCTGCTACATATTTGTGTGCATGTGTGCATCTCCAGTGTGTGTGCATGTCTTTTGCATGTCTCTGCCACTCACTGTGTGTGTGTGTCTGCCTGTGTGTTGCATATGTCTGTGTTTATCAGTGTGTCTACATTTCACACACGTGCGCCCAACGGTCATAACATGATGGCCAACGCCGTCCCACATAGTGTATAAGCGCCCAACATGTGTCACTTAACCCTTTCACTGCCAGAGGACTATACAACTCATTACACAGCAATATGTTGTGTACCTCTCTCACTCTCAGAGTTAAAGTGCTTCACTCCAACCAACTGCTACACTAGGTGTGTATAATGCAGTAACCCTAGAGCCCTGTATTTCATGCCTACTTCACTGTCTATGTACAGTCATTTCTCCCCCTCACCCATTACTTTACTGTAACACTTCACTGTCCCTCCTCTCCTCAATCTCTCATCTCCTCCTCCCTTGTCACCCCCACTCACCTATCCCCTTGCCATTCATCCATAGTCCCAATCTCGCCATTTTACTCCCACATCACTATTACATTATCTATCACTGCATCTGTCACTTAACCCTCTGTCTGCCAACCTATTTCTTCAAATGTACTGCAGTATCCACTGCTGTAATCTAAATTATTCCTTTACTCACAAACATCTTCTCACTGTGACCTTCACCAAGTACATAGCACACTCACTTCAACTGTAAGGATACAGGGCCTTATTCATCAAGTAACACAGGTCACTCACTTCAACTGTAAGGATACAGGGCCTTATTCACCAAGTAACACAGCACACTCACTTCAACTGTAAGGATACAGGCCCTTATTCACCAAGTAACACAGCACACTCACTTCAACTGTAAGGATACAGAACCTTATTATCAAGTAACACAGCACACTCACTTCAACTGTAAGGATGCAGAACCTTATTATCAAGTAACACAGCACACTCACTTCAACTAGGCTTGCCATCCAGCCGGTATTTTACCGGCACAGCCGGTAATTAGGACCTTAGAGCCGCTGCCGGTATATCTACCGGTATTTGTTTGTGCGACGTGTCCAGAGTCAGTCTCCTCCACTCAGCCCTATATGCCAGCTGCTCATGTGGCTCGCTTAAAGTCTTCAGCATCCACGCACCATCACCAGCCAATGAGTGAAGAGTATTTGGACATCAATGGTCCTCATTGGCTGGCTGTTGTGTCATGCTTGCCTGGTGTATGTGTGTGAGTCTTGTGACTGACAACGGGGAGTCAGGGATTGCGGCAGTATGCAGGCTCTGTGAGAGTGTCAGTGCTCAGAGACTGTGGTGCACTGTGCACAGGAGGCAGTCTGGTCGGAATCCACTGGACCACTCCATGTCTGCGGCCTACACAGTTCAGCTCATCCTCGGTCTCTCCTGCTCCCCGGCTCCAGCCCTGGCAGAACTTGGAAGTAAAAAGCACCGCCCTCAGCACGCACACACTTCCAGGTATGATGTGACAGAGGTCGGTAGAAGGCCAGAAGAAGCGGGCCTAGTGTTAATAATCCCTTATTGGTAGGCACTCAGTTGTCCTTGGCCAAGTGTAGGCAACCTACAGCTCTTCACCTATAGCTGACTGGTGGAGAGGATGGGAGCCGTTTTTTAACAAAGTTAAACCATCCCCAAACATGTATTTACAACTTAAAAAAGTGCTACAGCCCATCTGCGAAAACAGTATGTAACTGATGACCTTTATGATGGTCGCTCTGCTTTATTTTACAAAGATACATATGGTTACTGAGACAGTTCAGAGCATTTCTGTGATGAATCTTAGCAATAACAGATAATGTCACCGCTACAATTGTCTTAATGGGATGTAGATATTTGTGTATTTAAGATCTTAGTGATTTGTACAGGTAACACAATGTGCATCTATGTCACACCTGTAGTACACATGTACTGAGCGAGAAAAGTAAGTAAATGTGTCCTGTCTGTGTACAAACACTGGGCCTTATATATACAGGCAAAGTAGATCTGTTCTGGGCAAACCATCTGCACTATAGAGGACAAATAGGGCCTTCAATGCAGCGCAATGTATTCCAGTATTCAAGCAACTTGACTAGGCCTCAAAGGCTTAATTGGGAGGTCTGATCACCTTTGTGTGTAGGGGATCCTTCACCACTCTGGCCTGGGAGAGCTTAGTTTGAGAGAGAGAGAGAGACAGAGATTGCTTAATCTGAGAGAGACAGAGAGTGCTTAGTCTGAGAGAGACAGAGTGTTTAGTCTGATAGAGAGAGACAGAGAGTGCTTAGTCTGAGAGAGAGAGAGAGTGCTTAGTCTGAGAGAGAGAGAGTGCTTAGTCTGAGAGAGAGAGAGTGCTTAGTCTGAGAGAGACAGAGAGCGCTTAGTCTGAGAGAGAGAGTGAGTGCTTAGTCTGAGAGAGAGTGAGTGCTTAGTCTTAGAGAGAGTGAGTGCTTAGTCTTAGAGAGAGTGAATGTTTAGTCAGAGAGAAAGAGAGTGCTTAGTCTGAGAGAGACAGAGAGTGCTTAGTCTGAGAGAGTGAGTGCTTAGTCTGAGAGAGAGAGTGAGTGCTTAGTCTTAGAGAACGTGAGTGCTTAGTCAGAGAGAGAGAGAGTGCTTAGTCTGAAAAAGACAGAGAGTGCTTAGTCTGAGAGAGAGTGAGTGCTTAGTCTGAGAGAGAGAGTGCTTAGTCTGAGAGAGAGAGAGTGCTTAGTCTGAGTGAGAGTGCTTAGTCTGAGTGAGAGTGAGTGCTTAGTCTGAGTGAGAGTGTGTGCTTAGTCTGAGTGAGAGTGCTTAGTCTGAGAGTGGTCATGCAACTTTGAGTGGTTCTGCCCCTTTTTTGGCTCCTCCCTTTTGTGACTCTGCCCTCACACAGCTATGGCCGGTATTTTTTTTTAGGAAAAGGTGGCAATCCTAACTTCAACTGTAAGGATACAGGGTCTTATTCATCAACTAACACAGCACACTCACTTCAACTGTAAGGATATAGGGCCTTATTCATCAAGTAACACAGTGCACTCAATTCAACTATAAGGATACAGGGCCATATTCACCAAGTAACACAGCACACTCACTTCAACTGTAAGGATACAGGGCCTTATTCATCAAGTAACACAGCACACTCACGTCAACTATAAGGATACAAGACCTTATTCATCAAGTAACACAGCACACTCACTTCAACTGTAAGGATACAGGGCCTTATTCACCAAGTAACACAGCACACTCACTTAAACTGTAAGGATACAGGGTCTTATTCACCAAGTAACACAGCACACTCACTTCAACTGTAAGGATACAGGGCCTTATTCACCAATTAACATAGCACACTCACTTCAACTGTAAGGATACAGGGCCTTATTCATCAAGTAACATAGCACACTCACTTCTACTGTAAGGATACAGGGCCTTATTCATCAAGCTGAAGAGCTGCAATTAAAACATTTTTTACAACTCTTATCAGCATATCTACATCACCACTGCGTCTGTCACACACTTTCTACATATCTGACATACGTCATGTATGTGTGTGTCTCTCTGTATGTATGCGTTTCACAGTGTGTGACACTCTCTGTCTCTTTAAGTACGTGTCTGTAACACTGCGTATGTCTGTTCACACAATGTCTCTCTGTGTAAATAATATGACGGGCAACGCCGTCCCACATTGCTAGTTTTACATATTTCTGGTCAGCGCCATCACAGGGTCTGACCATGGTGCAGTTGGTTCAGCTAAGAAATGTTCTAGTTTCGTTGAGCATATTTCCCTAAAGTCTCAAAGCGTGTTAATGTAGTAAATATAAGCAGATGATCTGCTGCATCACATAAAATCTTCATTGAGTGAATATAAATTTGCACAAATACCAAAAATTATTTTATTTCTTGGTAAAAAAATCGGTCATATTCCAGCTGTCTAAAGTTACTTTTCCTTTGGGTATGTTATCATGAACATGAAATTGAGTGTTTGGAAGTTAGGCCAGCTTCTATTTGTTCAAGCAGTTAAATAAACCTGCCTTGTTCAATTAGAAAAAATGGTGAGAACCCAACCCCTGAAGTCTTCTTCTGAGATTTATTGTAGTTCTGTCTGTTCTGCTGCACATGCCTGCTGCCTGAGATCCATGTCTCAGGTTATCTGCACTGCTGTTATTAACCTAACCACAATCTCCTGAACTTTAAATAATTACAGCTCCGGCCTGCCTGGATTCTTGTATAGAGTCTATTCCTTGTGTTTCCTTGTGAGAGTCTTTTTATTTAAGGAATCTGTTGGGTGAGAGCCTTGTTTCTGTCTGTCTGCGTAGAAGTTACTAGTTGATGAGAGCTCACTCTCTCTGAGTCCTCTGTCTGGCGTTACTAGTGGGCGAGCTCTACTCCTGTCTAGAAGATACCAGTAGGAGAGAGCTGTCTGTGTGTCTGGAAATTACTAGTGGCTGAGAGCTCACTGTCTGACTGTGAGTTACTAGTGGTTGAGAGCTCTATCTCTATCTGTCTGGAAGTTACCAATGGGTGATAGCTCTCTCTATGTCTGGAAGTTACTAGTAGGTGAGAGTGCTCTTTCTGTCTGGAAGTTATTGGTGAGTGACATCTATCTGACTGGAAGTTACTAGTAGGTGAGATATCTCTGTCTGACTGGAAGATACTAGTAGGTGAGATATCTCTGTCGGGCTGGAAGTTACTAGTAGGTGAGATATCTCTGTCTGACTGGAAGTTACTAGTAGGTGAGATATCTCTGACTGGAAGATACTAGTAGGTAAGATATCTCTGTCTGACTGGAAGTTACTAGTAGGTGAGATATCTCTGCCTGACTGGAAGATACTAGTAGGTGAGATATCTCTGTCTGACTGGAAGATACTAGTAGGTGAGATATCTCTGTCTGACTGGAAGATACTAGTAGGTGAGATATCTCTGTCTGACTGGAAGTTACTAGTAGGTGAGATATCTCTGCCTGACTGGAAGATACTAGTAGGTGAGATATCTCTGTCTGACTGGAAGATACTAGTAGGTGAGATATCTCTGTCTGACTGGAAGATACTAGTAGGTGAGATATCTCTGTCTGACTGGAAGTTACTAGTAGGTGAGATATCTCTGAATGGCTGGAAGTTACTAGTAGGTGAGATATCTCTGTCTGGCTGGAAGTTACTAGTAGGTGAGATATCTCTGTCTGGCTGGAAGTTACTAGTAGATGAGATATCTCTGAATGGCTGGAAGTCACTAGTAGGTGAGATATCTCTGTCTGGCTGGAAGTTACTAGTAGGTGAGATATCTCTGACTGGCTGGAAGCTACAAGTAGGTGAGATATCTCTGTCGGTGTGGAAGTTACTAGTAGGTGAGATATCTCTGCCTGTGTGGAAGTTACTAGTAGGTGAGATATCTCTGCCTGTGTGGAAGTTACTAGTAGATGAGATATCTCTGTCTGACTGGAAGTTACTAGTAGGTGAGATATCTCTGAATGGCTGGAAGTTACTACTAAGTGAGATATCTCTGGCTGGAAGTCACTAGTAGGTGAGATATCTCTGAATGGCTGGAAGTTACTAGTAGGTGAGATATCTCTGACTGGCTGGAAGCTACAAGTAGGTGAGATATCTCTGTCTGTGTGGAAGTTACTAGTAGGTGAGATATCTCTGTCTGACTGGAAGTTACTAGTAGGTGAGATATCTCTGCCTGTGTGGAAGTTACTAGTAGGTGAGAGAGCTCTGTCTATGTGGAAGTTACTAGTAGGTGAGATATCTCTGTCTGGCTGGAAGTTACTAGTAGGTGAGATATCTCTGAATGGCTGGAAGTTACTAGTAGGTGAGATATCTCTGTCTGACTGGAAGTTACTAGTAGGTGAGATATCTCTGTCTGTGTGGAAGTTACTAGTAGATGAGATATCTCTGAATGGCTGGAAGTTACTAGTAGGTGAGATCTCTGTCTGGCTGGAAGTTACTAGTAGGTGAGATATCTCTGACTGGAAGTTACTAGTAGGTGAGATATCTCTGTCTGTGTGGAAGTTACTAGTAGGTGAGATATCTCTGTCTGTCTGGAAGTTACTAGTAGGTGAGATATCTCTGTCTGACTGGAAGTTACTAGTAGGTGAGATATCTCTGTCTGGCTGGAAGTTACTAGTAGATGAGATATCTCTGACTGGCTGGAAGCTACAAGTAGGTGAGATATCTCTGTCTGTCTGGAAGTTACTAGTAGGTGAGATATCTCTGTCTGTGTGGAAGTTACTAGTAGGTGAGATATCTCTGTCTGTGTGGAAGTTACTAGTAGATGAGATATCTCTGTCTGGCTGGAAGTTACTAGTAGATGAGATATCTCTGTCTGGCTGGAAGTTACTAGTAGATGAGATATCTCTGACTGGCTGGAAGCTACAAGTAGGTGAGATATCTCTGAATGGCTGGAAGTTACTAGTAGGTGAGATCTCTGTCTGTGTGGAAGTTACTAGTAGGTGAGATATCTCTGTCTGTGTGGAAGTTACTAGTAGATGAGATATCTCTGAATGGCTGGAAGTTACTAGTAGGTGAGATATCTCTGACTGTGTGGAAGATACTAGTAGGTGAGATATCTCTGACTGGCTGGAAGTTACTAGTAGATGAGATATCTCTGACTGGCTGGAAGATACTAGTAGGTGAGATATCTCTGGCTGGAAGTTACTAGTAGGTGAGATATCTCTGTCTGACTGGAAGATAATAGTAGGTGAGATATCTCTGTCTGACTGGAAGATACTAGTAGGTGAGATATCTCTGTCTGACTGGAAGTTACTAGTAGGTGAGATATCTCTGGCTGGCTGGAAGATACTAGTAGGTGAGATATCTCTGCCTGACTGGAAGTTACTAGTAGGTGAGATATCTCTGGCTGGCTGGAAGATACTAGTAGGTGAGATATCTCTGTCTGACTGGAAGATACTAGTAGATTAGATATCTCTGTCTGACTGGAAGTTACTAGTAGGTGAGATATCTCTGTCTGACTGGAAGATACTAGTAGATTAGATATCTCTGTCTGACTGGAAGTTACTAGTAGGTGAGATATCTCTGGCTGGAAGATACTAGTAGGTGAGATATCTCTGTCTGACTGGAAGTTACTAGTAGGTGAGATATCTCTGAATGGCTGGAAGTTACTAGTAGGTGAGATATCTCTGTCTGACTGGAAGTTACTAGTAGGTGAGATATCTCTGTCTGACTGGAAGTTACTAGTAGGTGAGATATCTCTGACTGGAAGTTACTAGTAGGTGAGATATATCTGTCTGACTGGAAGATACTAGTAGGTGAGATATCTCTGTCTGTGTGGAAGTTACTAGTAGGTGAGATATCTCTGACTGGAAGATACTAGTAGGTGAGATATCTCTGACTGGAAGATACTAGTAGGTGAGATATCTCTGTCTGACTGGAAGATACTAGTAGATTAGATATCTCTGTCTGACTGGAAGTTACTAGTAGGTGAGATATCTCTGTCTGACTGGAAGTTACTAGTAGGTGAGATATCTCTGTCTGACTGGAAGATACTAGTAGATGAGATATCTCTGTCTGACTGGAAGATACTAGTAGATGAGATATCTCTGTCTGACTGGAAGTTACTAGTAGGTGAGATATCTCTGGCTGGAAGATACTAGTAGGTGAGATATCTCTGTCTGACTGGAAGTTACTAGTAGATGAGATATCTCTGACTGGAAGATAATAGTAGGTGAGATATCGCTGTCTGACTGGAAGATACTAGTAGGTGAGATATCTCTGCCTGACTGGAAGATACTAGTAGGTGAGATATCTCTGCCTGACTGGAAGTTACTAGTAGGTGAGATATCTCTGTCTGACTGGAAGTTACAAGTAGGTGAGATATCTCTGGCTGGAAGATAATAGTAGGTGAGATATCTCTGTCTGTGTGGAAGTTACAAGTAGATGAGATATCTCTGAATGGCTGGAAGTTACTAGTAGATGAGATATCTCTGACTGGAAGTTACTAGTAGATGAGATATCTCTGGCTGGAAGATAATAGTAGGTGAGATATCTCTGTCTGACTGGAAGATACTAGTAGGTGAGATATCTCTGTCTGACTGGAAGTTACTAGTAGGTGAGATATCTCTGTCTGACTGGAAGATACTAGTAGGTGAGATATCTCTGTCTGACTGGAAGATACTAGTAGGTGAGATATCTCTGTCTGACTGGAAGTTACTAGTAGGTGAGATATCTCTGTCTGACTGGAAGATACTAGTAGGTGAGATATCTCTGTCTGACTGGAAGTTACTAGTAGGTGAGATATCTCTGTCTGACTGGAAGTTACTAGTAGGTGAGATATCTCTGTCTGTGTGGAAGTTACAAGTAGATGAGATATCTCTGACTGGAAGTTACTAGTAGGTGAGATATCTCTGAATGGCTGGAAGTTACTAGTAGATGAGATATCTCTGACTGGAAGTTACTAGTAGATGAGATATCTCTGGCTGGAAGATACTAGTAGGTGAGATATCTCTGGCTGGAAGATAATAGTAGGTGAGATATCTCTGTCTGACTGGAAGATACTAGTAGGTGAGATATCTCTGTCTGACTGGAAGTTACTAGTAGGTGAGATATCTCTGTCTGACTGGAAGATACTAGTAGGTGAGATATCTCTGTCTGACTGGAAGATACTAGTAGGTGAGATATCTCTGTCTGACTGGAAGTTACTAGTAGGTGAGATATCTCTGTCTGACTGGAAGATACTAGTAGGTGAGATATCTCTGTCTGACTGGAAGTTACTAGTAGGTGAGATATCTCTGTCTGACTGGAAGTTACTAGTAGGTGAGATATCTCTGTCTGTGTGGAAGTTACAAGTAGATGAGATATCTCTGACTGGAAGTTACTAGTAGGTGAGATATCTCTGTCTGACTGGAAGTTACTAGTAGGTGAGATATCTCTGTCTGACTGGAAGTTACTAGTAGGTGAGATATCTCTGTCTGTGTGGAAGTTACAAGTAGATGAGATATCTCTGACTGGAAGTTACTAGTAGGTGAGATATCTCTGTCTGGAAGATAATAGTAGGTGAGTTATCTCTGTCTGACTGGAAGATAATAGTAGGTGAGATAGCTCTGTCTGTGTGGAAGTTACTAGTAGGTGAGATATCTCTGTCTGGCTGGAAGTTACTAGTAGATGAGATATCTCTGACTGGCTGGAAGTTACTAGTAGGTGAGATATCTCTGTCTGACTGGAAGATACTAGTAGGTGAGATATCTCTGTCTGACTGGAAGTTACTAGTAGATGAGATATCTCTGTCTGGCTGGAAGTTACTAGTAGGTGAGATATCTCTGTCTGACTGGAAGATACTAGTAGGTGAGATATCTCTGTCTGACTGGAAGTTACTAGTAGGTGAGATATCTCTGTCTGACTGGAAGATACTAGTAGGTGAGATCTCTGACTGGCTGGAAGTTACTAGTAGGTAAGATATCTCTGTCTGACTGGAAGATACTAGTAGGTGAGATATATCTGTCTGACTGGAAGTTACTAGTAGATGAGATATCTCTGTCTGGCTGGAAGTTACTAGTAGGTGAGATATCTCTGTCTGTGAGGAAGTTACTAGTAAGTGAGATATCTCTGTCTGACTGGAAGATACTAGTAGGTGAGATATCTCTGTCTGACTGGAAGATACTAGTAGGTGAGATATCTCTGTCTGACTGGAAGATACTAGTAGGTGAGATATCTCTGTCTGACTGGAAGATACTAGTAGGTGAGATATCTCTGTCTGGCTGGAAGTCACTAGTAGGTGAGATATCTCTGTCTGGCTGGAAGTCACTAGTAGGTGAGATATATCTCTCTGGCTGGAAGTTTCTAGTGGGTGTTAAGCAAATTGAGTTTCTTGTCTCCAGGTTATATTTCCCCTTTAACACTATAGTTGGTAGACACAATAGCTGGACCAGATCTCCCAGTAGGCAGATTAGGTGATAGATAGATAGATAGATAGATAGATACATAGATATGAGATAGATAGATAGATAGATAGATAGATAGATAGATAGATAGATAGACAGACTGAGAAAAAACAGACAGTGTGGGGCAGAGAGGGAGTGGGTAAGAATGGACAGAGATGGGCTAGAGAGTGCAGGGATAGAATAGGAAGTTCGGGGATGGGAGAGAAAGGACTGGAATGGTGCTAGACTGAAAAACTGTGGGAGGAAGGAGAGGGATTGGAGAAGGAAGGTGAGAGACTAGAAGAAAAATTTGAGAAACTGGTGGAAGAAATAAGTAGAGACTGGGGTAGGAAGGTTGAAGTGGGGTGAAAAGAAACAGGATGTGAATGAAGTAGAGGGCAGAGGAGGAATAACTGAAACTAGAGAGAAAAGGCAAGAAGGAGAGAAAGTGTGGGAGGGAGGAGAATAAGTAGTGGGAGGAAGCAGAGAGACTGGTGAGAAGAAGAAGGAGTACACTGTCTGGCACCTCAGCCTCATTGTACTGTCCACCTGGAAGTCACCGAATGAATCATATACACTGTCTGATACACCAGCCTAGCTCCACTGTCCACTGGAAGTCACATAATCATATATACACCAGCCTTGTTCCACTGTCCACTAGAAGCCACAGAATCATATATACACTGCCTGATACACCAGCCTTGTTCCACTGTCCACTAGAAGTCACAGAATCATATATACACCAGCCTTGTTCCACTGTCCACTAGAAGTCACAGAATCATATATACACCGCCTGATACACCAGCCTTGTTCCACTGTCCACTAGAAGTCACAGAATCATATATACACCGCCTGATACACCAGCCTTGTTCCACTGTCCACTAGAAGTCACAGAATCATATATACACCGCCTGATACACCAGCCTTGTTCCACTGTCCACTAGAAGTCACAGAATCATATATACACCGCCTGATACACTAACATTGTTCCACTGTCCACTGAAAGCCACATAATCATATATACACTGTTTGATACACCAACCTTGTTCCACTGTCCACTAAAAGTCACAGAATCATATATACACTGTCTGATACACCAGCCTTGTTCCACTGTCCACTAGAAGTCACAGAATCATATATACACCGCCTGATACACCAGCCTTGTTCCACTGTCCACTAGAAGTCACAGAATCATATATACACTGTCTGATACACCAGCCTTGTTCCACTGTCCACTAGAAGTCACAGAATCATATATACACTGTCTGATACACCAACCTTGTTCCACTGTCCACTAGAAGTCACAGAATCATATATACACTGTCTGATACACCAACCTTGTTCCACTGTCCACTAGAAGTCACAGAATCATATATACACCGCCTGATACACCAGCCTTGTTCCACTGTCCACTAGAAGTCACAGAATCATATATACACCGCCTGATACACCAACCTTGTTCCACTGTCCACTAGAAGTCACAGAATCATATATACACTGTCTGATACACCAACCTTGTTCCACTGTCCACTAGAAGTCACAGAATCATATATACACCGCCTGATACACCAGCCTTGTTCCACTGTCCACTAGAAGTCACAGAATCATATATACACCGCCTGATACACTAACCTTGTTCCACTGTCCACTAGAAGTCACAGAATCATATATACACTGTCTGATACACCAGCCTTGTTCCACTGTCCACTAGAAGTCACATAATCATATATACACTGTCTGATACACCAGCCTAGCTCCACTGTCCACTAGAAGTCACAGAATCATATATACACCGCCTGATACACCAACCTTGTTCCACTGTCCACTGAAAGCCACATAATCATATATACACTGTCTGATACACCAGCCTAGCTCCACTGTCCACTAGAAGTCACAGAATCATATATACACCGCCTGATACACCAGCCTTGTTCCACTGTCCACTAGAAGTCACAGAATCATATATACACCGCCTGATACACTAACCTTGTTCCACTGTCCACTAGAAGTCACAGAATCATATATACACCGCCTGATACACCAGCCTTGTTCCACTGTCCACTAGAAGCCACAGAATCATATATACACCGCCTGATACACCAGCCTTGTTCCACTGTCCACTAGAAGCCACAGAATCATATATACACTGCCTGATACACCAGCCTTGTTCCACTGTCCACTAGAAGCCACAGAATCATATATACACTGTCTGATACACCAGCCTAGTTCCACTGTCCACTGAAAGCCACATAATCATATATACACCGCCTGATACACTAACCTTGTTCCACTGTCCACTAGAAGTCACAGAATCATATATACACTGCCTGATACACCAGCCTTGTTCCACTGTCCACTAGAAGTCACAGAATCATATATACACCGCCTGATACACCAGCCTTGTTCCACTGTCCACTAGAAGTCACAGAATCATATATACACCGCCTGATACACCAGCCTTGTTCCACTGTCCACTAGAAGTCACAGAATCATATATACACCGCCTGATACACCAGCCTTGTTCCACTGTCCACTAGAAGTCACATAATCTTATATACACTGTCTGATACACCAGCCTAGCTCCACTGTCCACTAGAAGTCACAGAATCATATATACACCGCCTGATACACCAACCTTGTTCCACTGACCACTGAAAGCCACATAATCATATATACACTGTCTGATACACCAGCCTTGTTCCACTGTCCACTAGAAGCCACATAATCTTATATACACCGCCTGATACACCAGCCTTGTTCCACTGTCCACTAGAAGCCACATAATCATATATACACCGCCTGATACACTAGCCTAGCTCCACTGTCCACTAGAAGTCACAGAATCATATATACACTGTCTGATACACCAGCCTTGCTCCACTGTCCACTAGAAGTCACAGAATCATATATATACCGCCTGATACACTAACATTGTTCCACTGTCCACTGGAAGCCACATAATCATATATACACCGCCTGATACACCAGCCTTGTTCCACTGTCCACTAGAAGTCACAGAATCATATATACACCGCCTGATACACCAGCCTTGCTCCACTGTCCACTAGAAGTCACAGAATCATATATACACCGCCTGATACACCAGCCTAGCTCCACTGTCCACTGAAAGCCACATAATCATATATACACTGTCTGATACACCAGCCTAGTTCCACTGTCCACTAGAAGTCACAGAATCATATATACACTGTCTGATACACTAGCCTTGTTCCACTGTCCACTAGAAGCCACATAATTTTATATACACTGCCTGATACACCAGCCTTGTTCCACTGTCCACTAGAAGCCACATAATCTTATATACACCGCCTGATACACCAGCCTAGCTCCACTGTCCACTAGAAGTCACATAATCATATATACACCGCCTGATACACCAGCCTAGCTCCACTGTCCACTAGAAGTCACATAATCATATATACACCGCCTGATACACCAGCCTTGTTCCACTGTCCACTAGAAGTCACATAATCTTATATACACTGCCTGATACACCAGCCTAGCTCCACTGTCCACTAGAAGTCACATAATCATATATACACCGCCTGATACACCAGCCTTGTTCCACTGTCCACTAGAAGTCACAGAATCATATATACACCGCCTGATACACCAGCCTTGTTCCACTGTCCACTAGAAGCCACATAATCTTATATACACCGCCTGATACACCAGCCTAGCTCCACTGTCCACTAGAAGTCACATAATCATATATACACCGCCTGATACACCAGCCTTGTTCCACTGTCCACTAGAAGTCACATAATCTTATATACACTGCCTGATACACCAGCCTAGCTCCACTGTCCACTAGAAGTCACATAATCATATATACACCGCCTGATACACCAGCCTTGTTCCACTGTCCACTAGAAGTCACATAATCATATATACACCACCTGATATACCAGCCTTGTTCCACTGTCCACTAGAAGTCACAGAATCATATATACACCGCCTGATACACCAGCCTTGTTCTACTGTCCATTGGAAGCCACATAAATATATATATACACTTTCTGATATACCAGCCTTGTTCCACTGTCCCCTGGGAGCGACAGAACCATATATACACATGGCCTATACCACAGCCTTGTTCAAATGGTAGCTACATAAACAAACATACATTTTCAGCCACCTCACCCATGTTCCACTGTCCATTGGTAGTCACTGAACTGCACATACATGATCTGAAACCCCAGCCTTGTTTCACAGTCCACTGGTGGCCACAGAATCACACATACACTTTCTGCCACCTTGGCTTTTTTCCTCTGTCCCACTAGAATCACACCCGTCTCATATTCAGCCGTGTTCCACTGTTAGTCGAGGGATCTACACATATTGTGGCTACCTATTCCAAAGTGTAATCCCTTAATAACCCATAAAAATACCCACTCCAGATAGAAAGCTTACTGATCTTTACTTTACAGACTGATATTGTGTTTACAATACAATTAATTAGTGTTTCATTGGTACACAACAGAAAACAGTTGGCTTACGACATATGCAATTTTCTCATCCCCACTAACCAACATATACTTATTTATTTTTAAGGGACTGACATTATCCCTCTGCATCTCTTTTGCCTTTTTTATAATGGCACTAGAGAGCTAAAATGTGATGCTCTTGAGTGGTGACTAGCCGGAGAACAGGCCATTGTGCTTTTGTTCGTGCTGAGAGCCTCTCACATAATTTTTAGCTTGTTTCTGTGAAACACTTAGGGTCTCTCCCTAAATGTACAGGGTAATCCAGATGTGGACCCCTTGCTCTCAGTGCCAAGCGAAGCTAGCTGCACCTCACTGATAAGACCCAAAATAAGGTTGAAATGTATGTCTGGGGTCAGCTGGGTTTTCTGTGCAAAGGGGACTTGCCCATCATTTTGGTAATGGACAGCCCTTATGGGTGGGTTTAGTCTAATATGTATGTGGAAAATTCTCCTCTGTAATGGCACTAGAGAGCTAAAATGTGATGCTCTTGAGTGGTGAATAGCCGGAGAACAGGCCATTGTGCTTTTGTTTGTGCTCAGAGCCCCTCACATCATTTTTGGCTTGTTTCTGCCAAACATTTAGGGTCTCTCCCTAAGTGTAAAGGGTAATCCAGATGTGGACCTGTTGCTCTCAGTGCCTAGGGAAGCCAGCTGCACCTCACTGATGAGACCAAATAAGGCCGAAACGTACGTCTGGGGTTAGCTGTTTTTTTTCCCGTGCAGAGGGGACTTGCCCATCAATTTGGTACTGGACTGCCATTATGGGTGGGGTTAGTCTAATATGTATGTGAAGATTTCTTCTCTGTAATGGCATTAATGAGCTAAAATGTGATGTTCTTGAGCAGTGACTAGCCGGAGAACAGGCCATTGTGCTTTTGTTCATGCTCAGAGCCTCTCATATCATTTTTGGCTTGTTTCTGCGAAACACTTTAGGTTTCTCCCTAAGTGTAAAGGGTAATCCAGACATGGACCCATTGCTCTCAGTGAATAGGGAAGCCAGTTGCACATTACTGATGAGGCCCAAATAAGGCCGAAACGTACGTCTGGGGTTAGCCGTTTTCTTCTGTGCAGAGGGGACTTGCCCATCGTTTTGTTACTGGACCGCCCTTATGGGCGGGGTTAGTCTAATACGTATGTGGAAATTTCTCCTCTATAATGGCACTAGAGAGCTGAAATGTGATGCTCTTGAGCTGTGAGTAGCCAGAGAACAGGCCATTGTGCTTTTGTTCGTGCTCAGAGCCTCTCACATCATTTTTGACTTGTTTCTGTGAAACACTTAGGGTCTCTCCCTAAGTGTAAAGGGTAATCCAGACGTGGACCCCTTGCTCTCAGTGCCTAGGGAAGTCAGCTGCACGTCACTGACGAACCCAAATAAGGCTGAAACGTATGACTGGGGTTAGCTAGTTTTTCTGTGCAGAGGAGACTTGCCCATCATTTTGAAACTGGACCGCCCTTATGGGTGGGGTTAGTCTAATATGTATTTGGAAATTTCTTCTCTGTAATGGCACTAGAGAGCTAAAATGTGATGCTCTTGAGCGGTGAGTAGCCGGAGAACAGGCCGTTGTGCTTTTGTTCATGCTCAGAGCCTCTCACATCATTTTTGGCTTGTTTCTGCGAAACACTTAGGGTCTCTCCCTAAGTGTAAAGGGTAATCTACATGTGGACCCCTTGCTCTCAGTGCCTACGGAAGGTAGCTGCACCTCACTGATGAGGCCCAAATAAGGCTGAAAGGTATGTCTGTGGTTATCTGGGTTTTCCGTGCAGAGGGGACTTGCCCATCATTATGGTCCTGGACCGCCCTTATGGGTGGGATTAGTCTAATATGTATGTGGAAATTCCTCCTCTATAATGGCACTAGAGAGCTAAAATGTGATGCTCTTGAGCGGTGACTAACAGTAGAACAGGCCATTGTGCTTTTGTTCGTTCTCAGAGCCTCTCACATCATTTTTGGCTTGTTCCTGCAAAACACTTAGGGTCTCTCCCTAAGTGTAAAGGGTAATACAGACGTGGACCCCTTGCTCTCAGTGAGTAGGGAAGCCAGCTGCACCTTACTGACGAGGCCCAAATAAAGCCGAAACCGAAAGAGGGGACTTACCCATCGTTTTGTTACTGGGCTGTCCTTATGGGCAGGGTTAGTCTAATATGTATGTGAAAATTTCTTCTCTGTAATGTCACTAGACAGCTGCATTGTGATGCTCTTGAGCGGTGACTAACCGGAGAACAGGCCATTGTGCTTTTGTTCGTGCTCAGAGCCTCTCACATCATTTTTTACTTGTTTCTGTGAAACACTTAGAGTCTCTCCCTAAGTGTAAAGGGGAATTCAGACGTGGATCCCTTGCTCTCAGTGCCTAGGGAAGCCAGCTGCACGTCACTGACGAGGCCCAAATAAGGCTGAAATGTACATCTGAGGTTAGTTGGTTTTTCTGTGCAGAGGGGACTTGCCTATCATTTTGGTACTGAACCCCCCTTATGGGCGGTATTAGTCTAATATGTATGTGGACATTTCTTCTCTGTAATGGCACTAGAGAGCTAAATGTGATGCTCTTGAGAGGTGACTAGCTGGAGAACAGGCCATTGTGCTTTTGTTCTCAGAGCCGCTCACATCATTTTTGGCTTGTCTTTTTTATATTGAAAGCTTTTAGAAGCTGTTGGGGGATTGATCTTGCTCTCATTTTTCACTTTCTAACTTAATCGCTAATGTTATGTTATTTAAATACCTCAAATGCCGACACTATCACTTATGAATTACATGTTATAAAAAGCCACTTTTTGGCTTCCGTGGTGGATATACTTAACACTGCCTACATTTAGCAACTAGGGATGGGCTAAATGTTTTTACCAGTAACAAGAGGAAGAGAAGTAAAATGACATTTCCCAGTGTGCAGGACATTTTTTATGAAAAGTGGCATTTTTCTACCTTGATCAATACATTAAAATCACTAATAGGAATGACCCCCCCACACACACACACACACACAAACACATAGTTTCTCTTGTATTCCTGATTTGATGGTATAGAAGTGGTGTGCCATATCTTTTCTGTCTGTGTTTTTGAGAGGAAGAATTTGGATGCTAGAGGAGATAGGCAAAGAAAGGGAAGCTGCACTGACCACATGTGGCAATGTGGTGGACACCAATCAAATGCAGGGAATCGGGTAGCATCTGGAGAAAGTCCATCCAGCAAAATATACAAAGCTGATGGCAGGAGAGAATTCATTATTATTATATTTTGGTTTTTTTTAAATCAAAATTTTTATTGAGAAAAGGTGGTTTATAAAAGTACAGTGGATAACGGCAGTCGTTTCAAACAATTATGACTCGGGTTGGGCAATATAATAAATATGGAGATAGATGGAGACTAAAAGAGAAAGATTAACACCCAGGATCTGGTACTTTGGAATGAGGTAGAATACACCATCTGAGAGAGGAATAGGATAAATAGAGGAACGGTACCCAGGAGAAAATGGGGGGCGGTAAGATGAGAGAAGAGAGATAGAGAGGAAAAATAGTTTGGTGAAAGTAGAAGAAGGAATAGGGAAAGGTGGAGGCTGGGATGACTGTGTTGGGGAGTACAAAGAATTCATTGTTTTTATTAAATACTAGCAGTGTGGGACGGAGTTGTCTGTCTGTCTTTGTTTATGAAAGTTCTGTAAAATGCATGTGATCACGTTCTGTTTTAGCTGCCCCCCCCCCAGCTGACTTGTACTGCCATAGTGTCCCCATAGTGACACACACACATCCCATACTGAGACACACATACACCTATAGTGAGACACACACACATCCCGTAGTGACACACATATACACATCCCATAGTGAGACACACATGCCATAGTGACACACATATACACATACCGTAGTGAGACTCACACGCATGCCATGGTGAGACACACATATACACATCCCATATATAGACACATACACATGCCATAAAGAGACACACACCCACGCCATAGTGAGACACACACACACGTCATAGTGAGACACACACACACACACTCCATAGTGATACACACATATACACATCCCATACAGATACACCCCCCCATAATGAGACACACACATATACACATCCCATACAGATACACACCCCCATAGTGATACACACACATGCACACCCTATAGTGAGACAGAGAGATACACATCCCATGCAGAGACACATACCCATACACATGGCATAGTGATACACACACACACACACACATCCCATAGTGAGATACACACATATACACATCTCATAGTGATATACACACACACACACATCTCATAGTGAGATACACACATGTACACATCTCATAGTGATATACACACACACACATCTCATAGTGAGATACACACATATACACATCTCATAGTGATATACACACACACACACACATCTCATAGTGAGATACACACATGTACACATCTCATAGTGATATACACACACACACACATCCCATAGTGATATACACACACACATCCCATAGTGAGATACACACATGTACACATCTCATAGTGATATACACACACACATCCCATAGTGAGATACACACATGTACACATCTCATAGTGATATACACACACACACATCTCATAGTGAGATACACACATATACACATCTCATAGTGATATACACACACACACACATCTCATAGTGAGATACACACATGTACACATCTCATAGTGATATACACACACACACACATCCCATAGTGATATACACACACACATCCCATAGTGAGATACACACATGTACACATCTCATAGTGATATACACACACACATCCCATAGTGATATACACACATATACACATCTCATAGTGATATACACACACACATCCCATAGTGAGATACACACATGTACACATCTCATAGTGATATACACACACACACATCTCATAGTGAGATACACACATGTACACATCTCATAGTGATATACACACACACACATCTCATAGTGAGATACACACATATACACATCTCATAGTGATATACACACACACACACACATCTCATAGTGAGATACACACATATACACATCTCATAGTGATATACACACACACACACATCTCATAGTGAGATACACACATATACACATCTCATAGTGATATACACACACACATCCCATAGTGAGATACACACATATACACATCTCATAGTGATATACACACACACACACACACACATCTCATAGTGAGATACACACATATACACATCTCATAGTGATATACACACACACACACATCTCATAGTGAGATACACACATATACACATCTCATAGTGATATACACACACACATCCCATAGTGAGATACACACATGTACACATCTCATAGTGATATACACACACACACACATCTCATAGTGAGATACACACATATACACATCTCATAGTGATATACACACACACACACACATCTCATAGTGAGATACACACATGTACACATCTCATAGTGATATACACACACACACACATCTCATAGTGAGATACACACATATACACATCTCATAGTGATATACACACACACATCCCATAGTGAGATACACACATGTACACATCTCATAGTGATATACACACACACACACATCTCATAGTGAGATACACACATGTACACATCTCATAGTGATATACACACACACACACATCTCATAGTGAGATACACACATATACACATCTCATAGTGATATACACACACACATCCCATAGTGAGATACACACATATACACATCTCACAGTGATACACACACACACATATAACCATCCATAAGTGTATATTTGTTATTAATTTGCAATGCATTGCCTACCCCTCTGGCAGTGAAACAGTTAATGCAATGTACTCTTTTTTTCCCCACTGGGCTTCAAGGGTTAATATCAGATCTGTGAGTGATGGTATTTCAAAAGTTCCCAGCTATGGCCATAGTGATACACACACACAGACACACACACACATATACATACATACATACACACACACACACACACACACATACATACATACATACACACACACACACACACACACACACACACACACACACACACATACACACATACATACATATAGATCTCATAGTGAGACACACACACACATTCCATACTGAGACACACATTCAGATCTCATAGTGAGAGACACACACACACACACATACACATACAGATCTCATAGTGAGACACACACACACACACACACACATATACACATACACATACAGATCTCATAGTGAGACACACACACACACACACACACACACACATACATACATACATACAGATCTCATAGTGAGACACACACACATACTCCATACTGAGACACACATACAGATCTCATAGTGAGAGACACACACACACACATAGTCCATACTGAACACATACACATACACACATATTCCATAGTGAGACACACATACAGATCTCATAGTGAGACACACACACACACATATTCCATAGTGAGACACACACACACACACACACACATATACACATACACATACAGATCTCATAGTGAGACACACACACACACACACACACACACACATACATACATACATACAGATCTCATAGTGAGACACACACACACATATTCCATACTGAGACACACATACAGATCTCATAGTGAGAGACACACACACACACATAGTCCATACTGAACACATACACATACACACATATTCCATAGTGAGACACACATACAGATCTCATAGTGAGACACACACACACACACACACATATTCCATAGTGAGACACACATACATATCTCATAGTGAGACACACACACACACACACATATTCCATAGTGAGACACACATACAGATCTCATAGTGAGACACACACACACACACACACACACATACATATTCCATACTAAGACACACATACACATGTCATACTTAGACACACATACACAACCCATAGTGACACACACATACACATTCCATACTGAGACTTACACAGTGTCCCCATAGTGTGAGACATACATACACAACAGTGGTCTTGAGTCCTATGTGATGACACACAGAGCAGGTCAGGGTATTTCTCCCAGCAGCACAACTTCCTGTATAGTGGAGGAGGTGGAGTGGTTGCTAGGCAACCAGCAGACATGGCTCTGTGCAGGTAGGAAAGGTTGTAGGGAGGGGAATCAAGTGAAGTAAGAGTTATTTGGCTGTTATTTTGTTGGAGGAGATCACACTGTGTGGTGTAAACCTGTAGTCATTAGTAGGAGTGCAGCCATGTGTCAGTAGGGAAACAGAAACACAGTGACAACCTTAACCCTTTGACTGCCGAAAGGAATCCCATGCATTGGGTTGTAATGTGTGGGATCCCTTTATGGCACTGTGTGTTTGATGCTGTGTGTGTGTTTGGGGTATGTGTGTGTGTTTGATGTTATGTTTGGTGCTATGTGTTTGTTTGATGCTATGTTTGTGCTATGTGTGTGTTTGGTGGTGTGTGTGTGTGTTTGATGCTGTGTGTGTTTGGTGGTGTGAGTATTTGTTTGGTGCTGTGTGAGTGGAGTATGTGTGTATTAGGTTGGTGTAGGAGCAAGTGGCAGCCATTTTGTTTTTTTCCTCAGTTGGATAGTGATGGACAGGCTGGAGAGTGGGAGTGGCCCAACTCCCTGCAGTACTGCAACTCCTGTGAAAATCACACCCACATTGAATTACCCAATGGGAGCAGTAACTCCGCCTTATGGTCACCCCTGGGTGTGTGTGTCTCCTGAGGAGACATAAATTATGTAATGAGCCATTTTTTTCTATGTGTGTAACTTATGAAATGAGCCTTTCTCTTTTATATATATAGATTGTAACTTGTGAGCCATGGTAGGTATTTCGCACCCAACACTACCACCCAGTGACTTTTATTTACTAGGCTGGGCAAAGACCCTTGTGACCGACACAGCAGCACCTGAGTCCATGGGGGATGGTTTAACATTGTTTTCATAAATGCCAAAGTGGTGATTATAGTTGTGAGTAATATGAGAGCAGATGTGTGATTATTCCCAGTCCTTCTCCTCTTGCACAGTGTTTACACACATGCTCACATTGCTGATGGCAAATTCACAGTTCCTTCTAGTTATCAAGAGAAATAACACTATTCGAGAACCCATGATTTTAGAGGAGGTGCAGGAGGAGAATCATGATTGGCCAACTTCTTCTCACCAGATGCACCTGAAGTGGAGGAGGGCTTGTTTTGGTGCTGCTTCCTCCCCAGTCTAGGACCATTATCACACCACTATCTGTCTGATGTCATCTTTGATACCACTGGTTTCTCCACCACCTCAGTCTAAGGGGATGATGATCCCAGTACCATTAGCAGCCTAATCATATTGCTCAGATGATTCAGCAGCAGGAAGCACATCACTGTTCACTAGCAAACACCATAATGTCACTGGTGAGTGAGATACAACAAGTGTGGCTGTGCCAAGGAGGAAGAGAAGGCAGAACCTGAAATGTATACACACACGTCCAAATGGTCAGCTATTTAATATATATTAAAGCTGACAGCCTCACTTGTGGAGAATATATATCTTCTCCACCCAATATTCACCCTCCTGGGTCACAATCTCTTCCACTTGTGGGGAATATATATCATCTTCACTCAGTATTGACCTTCTTGGATCACGATATCTGTCCGAAGATTCTTCTTGTATCAGTGTTAACAGTGAATAAATCGAACCCTTATTCCAAGTGGGGTGATAAAATGAATGATGGATGCAAAATAAATTAAAATAATGAAAATTAAAACTAAAAAACTCTTCTACAAAGAATGTACGAATGCTATTTATTAAATGGTAATGTATAAAAACAATTAAACTATGCAGCTAAAGCGTTTCGTGGATATACGCCCGCTTTATCAAAGCCTGTGTGTGTATATCATTCTTGTTGTATTTCCGTTTGGAGAGAGTGTGGGGTGGAGGAGCTGATTAGTGTACAGTTAACTGTTTCTGGGACAGGAAATTATCACCAGGGAAGCATTGTTGCTGTCTGTCATATACGTGACCGATAGCCATCAATTTTGAGAGTACCCACGAGGGGGGTGATTTTTGTTGGTGGAGTCATAATCCCAAGACCTCATTGCACTAGGGAGCGTCCTTGTTCTCTCCTGTTTTTTTCATCGTTCTAGAGAACAACAGCGATGTTCTTTCCACACTTCAGAGTTTATAACCAAGAAGCCCTTGTACCAATTTGTGTGGTGTAGTGGTGTTTTTCTTACCTCTGTAGAAGCCCACTGCTTGTTAACCCCTTCCCGACAATGGACGTACATGTACGTCCCACAAAAACTGTCACTTAGTGACAGAGACGTACATGTACGTCCCGGAAGTCCGGGTCCCCACGTGGCGGCGCCGTCCAGGGACTCCAGAATAATGTAAAAAAAAAAATTCTTAGCCGGGCATTAAGTAACGGCCGCGTGTGTGCGTGGCCGGTCACTAAGTGGTTAAAGGGGAACATTCTTATGTGAAAAAGTTTTGCCCATGGGCTTAAAATAGTCCAACTACATTAGCCTTGGTATTTTTTTGCAATTTTACCTACCTACTATTTAAAGGGATAGTAATACTTCGTTTTAACTTTATTTTATTTTGTAGGCATTAAAAAAACATGAAGAATGATATAAATCTTATCTCTCAAACCTTTATGGTTTGAGAGATATTCACAAGGAAAGTTTCCCCTCCCGCCCCTTTTACCTAGTGTAAGCCATCTCTTCTCAGATGTGGAATCCAGTCCATAGACCAGACAGGTAACAGAAGGGGACAATCTTCTTCCTATGAGAACAATGAAAGCCCTCTCCCTTTTACCTAGTGTAAGCCATCTCTTCTCAGATGTGGAATCCAGTCCATAGACCAGACAGATAACAGAAGGGGACAATCTTCTTCCTATGAGAACAATGAAAGTCCTGCCCCTTTTACCTAGTGTAAGACATCTCTTCTCAGATGTGGAATCCAGTCCATAGACCAGACAGATAACAGAAGGGGACAATCTTCTTCCTATGAGAACAATGAAAGCCCTGCCCCCCTTGACAAGTTTTTCAGCTTTTTCCATTATCTTAATTGAAGATTGTCCCTCTCTGCAGTCTACCTGTGCACCTCCCTTCTGATCTGGCTGAACGGGGGGGGGGGGGTACTTTGCTTGTGAATATCTCTTAAACCATAAAGGTTTGAGAGATAAGACTTATATCGTTCTTCATGGTTTTTTTTTAATGCCTACAAAATACAATAAAGAGAAAACGAAGTATTACTATCCCATTAACCTATGGAGAACTGACATGTGCCACTTCCGCATTGTGCGGCACAATGGACCAGGACTTCCCACCTCCCTCACAAATGCCCCAGGGAGCGCGTTCACATTCCCTTCGTAGTTGTATGTATGTGGGCTAACGTTACAGCAAGCTCCGTTTACCATTCTACTGAGCTTGCAAGTAGCAATAGCATGGTAAACGGAGCTTGCTGTAACGTTAGCCCACATACATACAACTACGAAGGGAAGTATGAACGTGCCCAATGGGGCAGCTGGGAGGGAGGCGTGAAGTGCTGGTCCATTGTGCCTCACATACCGTGTGCCGCAGAATGCGGTAATGGCGCATTTCAGTTCTCCATAGCTTAACCCCTTAAGGACCCATGACGGTCCGGGACCATCATGGCTTGTTTTCAGTTAAAGGGATAGTAATACTTTTTTTAAACTTTATTTTATTTTGTAGGCATTAAAAAAACACGAAGAACAATATAAGTCTTATTTCTCAAACTTTTCTGGTTTGAGAGATATTCACAAGCAAAGTTTCCCCTCCCGCCCCTTTTACCTAGTGTAAGCCATCTCTTCTCAGATGTGGAATCCAGTCCATAGACCAGACAGATAACATCAGGGGACAATCTTCTTCCTATGAGAACAATGAAAGCCCTGCCCCACTTGACAAGTTTTTCAGGTTTTTCCCTTATCTTAATTGAAGATTGTCCCTCTCTGCAGTTACCTGGGCACCTCCCTTCTGATCTGGCTGAACAGGGGGGGGATACTTTGGTTGTGAATATCTCTTAAACCATAAAGGTTTGAGAGATAAGACTTATATCGTTCTTCATGTTTTTTAATGCCTACAAAATAAAATAAAGTTAAAACGAAGTATTGCTATTAGTGATGAGCGAGCATGCTCGGCCGATGCTCGGATCGGCTCGAGCATCGCTCTGCTCGGCACATGGCGGTACTCGTACGAGTACCGCATGTGCTCGCCCGCCATGTTCGGGTCTCCTCCCCGCACGTTTCGCGGCTGCTGCGCAGCCAATAAACGTGCGGGGAGGCTCTGACATCAGTGTAATGCCAGCAGCCATGTTGGCTGCTGGCATTACACTGATTGGCTGGCCAGAACCCGTGATCGGGTGCTGTATAGCACCTGACCAGCGAGTTTGGCTCAGTCTTAGCCAGGGAGACATGAGGATAGGAAGGGAAAGTCAGTGTAGGCAGAAAAAAAGCGCGTTTGAACAACAAAAAGACCCAAAAGTCCTTTTTAGGACTACTGTGTGTGGGGGCAGCAGATATATTTTGTTTTGGGGGGCAGAGTTTAAAAAAAAAACGTCACATATTCCGTTCACTGTGCCTAGCCGCAGATTAGCAGCACATTCTGTTTAGTGTGCAAAGTTTCAGATTAGCAGCACATTCTGTTTAGTGTGCAAAGTTGGAGATTAGCAGCACATTCTTTTTAGTGTGCAAAGTTGCAGATTATCAGCACATTCTGTTTAGTGTGCAAAGTGTAAAAAATAAAAGTCACTTATTCCGTTCACTGTGCCTAGTCGCAGATAAGCAGCACATTCTGTTTAGTGTGCAAAGTTGCAGATTAGCAGAACATTCTGTTTAGTGTGCAAAGTGTAAAAAATAAAAGTCACATATTCCATTCACTGTGCCTAGCCGCAGATAAGCAGCATATTCTGTTTAGTCTGCAAAGTTGCAGATTATCAGCACATTCTGTTTAGTGTGCAAAGTGTAAAAAATAAAAGTCACTTATTCCGTTCACTGTGCCTAGCCGCAGATAAGCAGCACATTCTGTTTAGTGTGCAAAGTTGCAGATTAGCAGAACATTCTGTTTAGTGCGCAAAGTGTAAAAAATAAAAGTCACATATTCCATTCACTGTGCCTAGCCGCAGATAAGCAGCATATTCTGTTTAGTGTGCAAAGTTTCAGATTATCAGCACATTCTGTTTAGTGTGCAAAGTGTAAAAAATAAAAGTCACTTATTCCGTTCACTGTGCCTAGCCGCAGATAAGCAGCACATTCTGTTTAGTGTGCAAAGTTGCAGATTAGCAGAACATTCTGTTTAGTGTGCAAAGTGTAAAAAATAAAAGTCACATATTCCATTCACTGTGCCTAGCCGCAGATAAGCAGCATATTCTGTTTAGTGTGCAAAGTTGCAGATTATCAGCACATTCTGTTTAGTGTGCAAAGTGTAAAAAATAAAAGTCACTTGTTCCGTTCACTGTGCCTAGCCGCAGATAAGCAGCACATTCTGTTTAGTGTGCAAAGTTGCAGATTTGAAGCAGATTCTGTTTAGTGTGCAAAGTGTTAAAAATAAAAGTCACATATTCTGTTCACTGTGCCTAGCCACAGATAAGCAGCACATTCTGTTTAGTGTGCAAAGTGTTAAAAATAAAAGTCACATATTCTGTTCACTGTGCCTAGCCGCAGATAAGCAGCACATTCTGTTTAGTGTGCAAAGTGTTAAAAATAAAAGTCACATATTCTGTTCACTGTGCCTAGCCGCAGATAAGCAGCACATTCTGTTTAGTGTGCAAAGTTGCAGATTTGCAGCACATATTCCGTGTAATATGAAGAAGGCGGGTAAAAAGGGACGGGGAAGTGGACGTGATCCTGAAAGTTCAGGGCGCGGGTCAGGACGCGTAGAAACTGTGCCTGGTGCCAGAGCACAAGAAAGAAAGACATCCACCATACCTAGCTTCATGTCTCAGTTTACAGGGCGTCGCAGGACATCACTCTCGAGGTCAGACCACTGCGAACAGGTGGTCGGTTGGATTTCAGGTGATACTGCTTCCAGTCGGTTAAGCACCACCCTGTCTTCCACCAAGTCCACTCTCAGTAGCCAAGAGTCTGGTCAACATAATCCTCACCCTGATCATCCTTCCTCCCACCATAGAGGGTCTGGTCAAAGAAGTGATCCCACACTGGGATATAGTGAGGAGCTCGTCTCATCACCAATCCTTCATTTGAACCTCTCTCCAAGCACGCTTGCAGAGGAACATGAAATCTTGTGCCCTGATTCACAACCTCTAGAGGGTACCCAATCACAAGAAGATGACAGAGGTGAACGGCATTTAAGGTCAAAGGAAGTGGATGATGATGATGATGAGACACAGTTGCCATCAAATCAACCACTATTACTGTCTCAAGACCTTGATGAGGAGGATGATATACAGTTGTCAATGACTGAGTATGTGGTGGGATCAAGAAATGAGGAGGATGATCAGAGTGAGGAAGTGGAGGAGGACTTGGTGGACGATGAGGTGACTGACCCCACCTGGGAAGGTGGAGAGCCGAGCGATGACAGCAGTCCTGAGGGTGAGCCATCTGCAGCACCGCAACAGGCTGGAAGAGGCAGTGGTGTGGCTACAGAAAGAAGGCAGACCGCACCAAACCGGCCCGCAAATGTTCCACGGAGCACCCCCTTGCGTAAATCTCCCTTGCCAAGGGCTAGGTGTTCCGCGGTATGGAGTTTTTTTAAGGAAAGTGCGGACGACAAAAAAATTGTAGTTTGCAACCTGTGCCACACCAGAATGAGCCGAGGCATGAACACTAGAAACCTCACCACCACCAGCATGATCCGACACATGGCATCCAAGCACCGTAATTAGTGGGAGGAACGCCCGGATCGCCAATC
The DNA here is from genome assembly GCA_037306005.1 of Rhinophrynus dorsalis. Taxonomy (NCBI): domain Eukaryota; kingdom Metazoa; phylum Chordata; class Amphibia; order Anura; family Rhinophrynidae; genus Rhinophrynus; species Rhinophrynus dorsalis. The sequence goes on from CM074724.1 coordinate 4,381,443, forward strand.
TGTGTCTGCAGGCCACACCACTGCCTCCTCTTCCCCTGTTTTTGGTGCCGGCCAATCGCCTGTCGAAGGCGCAGGCCCGCATACCTCCCGCCCTGCACCTGTACCATCTGAAGCACCATCAGCGACCACATCCACTTCCCTGTCCCAGCTCAGCGTCCAAATGTCGTTACCCCAGGCATTTGAGCGCAAGCGAAAATACCCAGCCACCCACCCACAGGCCATAGCACTAACCTCACACCTTTCCAAATTACTGGCCATCGAAATGCTGCCATTTAGGCTTGTGGAGACTGAGTCCTTCCGCAGCCTGATGGCAGCAGCTGTCCCTCGGTACGCAGTCCCCAGCCGCCACTACTTTTCCCGGTGTGCCGTCCCCGCCTTACACCACCATGTGTCCCGTAACATCACCCGTGCCCTGACCAACGCAGTTACTGGGAAGGTCCACTTAACGACTGACACATGGACAAGTGCTTGTGGCCAGGGACGCTACATTTCCCTGACGGCACACTGGGTGAATGTCGTGGAGGCTGGGAGCGACTCAGACCCTGGGATGGCACAGGTGCTACCCACGCCAAGGATTGCGGGCCCTACCTCCATCAGGGTTTCCGCCAGCACCTACGTTATTGGCTCCTCCTCCTCCGTTTCCACCTCCGAATTCTCTGCGCGCAGCACCACTCACCCATCAGCCGGTAGCTGGAAGCAGTGTAGCACTGCAGTGGGGAAGCGTCAACAGGCCGTGCTGAAGCTGATCTGCCTTGGTGACAAACAGCACACGGCCTCAGAGCTGTTGCAGGGGATTAGTCACCAGACCGAGCAGTGGCTCTCGCCACTCAACCTGCAACCAGGCATGGTTGTGTGTGATAATGGGCGTAACTTGGTGGCGGCTTTGGAGCTCGGCAAGCTCACACACGTACCATGCCTAGCGCATGTATTTAATTTAGTGGTTCAGCGATTTCTAAAAACCTACCCCAATTTGCATGATCTCTTGACCAAGGTGCGCCACGTGTGTGCACATTTCCGTAAGTCATCAACAGTTTCAGCCGGCCTGTTGAAGCTGCAGCAGCGCTTACAATTGCCAGCTCACCGGCTGCTGTGTGACGTGAGCACGCGCTGGAACTCCACCTTCCACATGTTGGCCCGGCTTTGTGAGCAGCAGAGGGCAGTAGTGGAGTACCAGCTGTTACACGGTCGTCGCCTCTCCGTTCAACTTCCTGTAATCAGAAGTGAGGAGTGGGAATGGATGTCAGACCTCTGTGAGGTTTTACGCAATTTTGAGGAATCGACACAGATGGTGAGCGGCGATAACGCTATTATCAGTGTAACCATCCCACTTCTGTGTCTACTGAAACGCTCGCTGCTCACAATTAAAACCGACGCTTTGCATGTGGAAGAGGTGGAAATGCGGGAGGAAGAGCTTACACAAGGTGATAGCCAGAGCACCCTCACTTCGTCTTCTCAGCGACAATTGGAGGAGGCGGAGGAGGAGGAGGAGGAGGAGGAAGACACGGTTGCCTCCGCTACAGAGAGTAGCCATGGAACTTTAGTTCCATCTCTTCAGCGTGGGTGGGCAGAAGAGGAGGAAGAGGATGAGGAGATTGAGAGTCATCCTCCTGGTGAGGACAGCGAAATCTTGCCTGTTGGTACTCTGGCACACATGGCTGACTTTATGTTAGGCTGCCTTTCCCGTGACCCACGCGTTATACGCATTTTAGACAATACGGATTACTGGGTGTTCACCCTTCTGGACCCCCGCTACAAAGAGAATTTGTCATCTCTCATTCCTCCGGTGGAGAGGACAAGCAAAATGGTGCAATACCAGAAGGTTCTTGTTGAAAAATTGCTCCAAAATTTTCCATCTGACAACGCTGGCGGCAGAGTACGTGCTACCTTGGCCAACCGAAAAGGGGAGAAAAGGGGAGCACACAGCAGTTCCGACAAAGGCAGGGCAACACTCTCCAAGGCGTGGGACACCTTCATGACACCCCGCCAGCACCCTCACCCTGATGCGCAGCCTAGTGTCACAAGGAGGGAAAAGTTTTGGAAGATGGTGAAGGAGTACGTAGCAGACCGTGTCAGCGTCCTCAATGATCCCTCTGTGCCTTACAACTACTGGGTGTCCAAGCTGGACACGTGGTATGAACTGGCACTCTACGCCTTGGAGGTGCTGGCCTGCCCTGCCGCCAGCGTTCTGTCTGAGCGGGTATTTAGTGCTGCTGGTGGCATCATAACAGATAAGCGTATCCGCCTTTCCACCGAAAATGCTGATAGGTTGACACTTATAAAAATGAACAAGGCCTGGATTTCCCCTGACTTCTCCACTCCACTGGAGGAAAGCCCCGGGGGAACGTAAAGTCACTTTATATATGTTATTTACAATGATGGGAATACTCTGTATTCCCATTCACCCCTTCCACCCAAAAAATGGGTATATGGTTGACTCTCTTCCATATACCCTGGGATATAATTTTTATATAGGGCCAGCTCACCAGCGGGCCCTGTGATATAATTTTTATATAGGGCCAGCTCACCAGCGGGCGCTGTTTGACAATTTTTGTATAGGTCAGCTCACCAGCGGGCCTTCTCATATAATGTTTTATTGGGTCAGCTCTCTAGCGGGCCCTCTCATATAATGTTTTATAGCGTCAGCTCACTAGCGGGCCTTCGCATATAATGTTTAGGATGGTCAGCTCCGCAGCAGACCCTCACCCATAATGTTTTAGATGGTCGGCTCAGCGCACGTTTCCCTCTTAATCATGGCCCCAGTTCAGAAAAATCGAGGAAATTTTTGGGAGAATTTGCCTCTGCGCACGTTTCCCTCTTAATCATGGCCCCAGTTCAGAAAAATCTAGGAAATTTTTTGCAGAATTTGCCTCTGCGCACGTTTCCCTCTTAATCATGGCCCCAGTTCAGAAAAATCGAGGAAATTTTTGGGAGAATTTGCCTCTGCGCACGTTTCCCTCTTAATCATGGCCCCAGTTCAGAAAAATCGAGGAAATTTTTTGCAGAATTTGCCTCTGCGCACGTTTCCCTCTTAATCATGGCCCCAGTTCCGAAAAATCGATGACATTTTTTGCAGAATTTGCAGATGATATACAAGTAAATATACAGCAAATACTGTTTGGTAACAATTTTTCGCCTAAAGTCGTTTTTATCTGCCTTTTTGTGTGTTTTACGGTCAGTCTGTAAAAATGGCGTACTACGGGCGAAACATCGTTCCCAGCAGCGATGTTGGACTCCAAGATGCATCCAGACATCCTCCCTATGCTGTCCCTGAACCATTTCTGTGGTGTTTCCATCATTTTCTGCCCTTTTCCTATGGACCAGGCACCCTCCCCTCATCAGAGCAGGGGGTGCCTGGTGTAATGCTCGAGTCCTCCCATTGACTTCAATGGGGCTCGGGTGCTCGGCCGAGCACTCGAGCCTCCGGGGGCGCTCGGTCAGAGCACCCGAACACCCGAGCATTGGGGTGCTCGATCATCACTAATTACTATCCCTTTAAGGACCGCCTGATGCTTGTACGTCAGGCTTCCCTTCAGTCAGCTAGAATGCTGAGTTCGGGAAAGGGGAGGGAGAGGGAACTTTAGGAGCGATTATCTCTCAAACCATAAAGGTTTGAGAGATGACACTGGGGGCAATACGTTTATTTTTAATAGGACTTCAATACAGGAGTTAGTAATTATTAAGTATTACTATCCCTTTAACCACAGAAGTTCCCAATGCATTGTAAACCAATGCTTTAGAGAAGGGGTTAAGAGCTATAGTTTGCTATGATAAAGTCCTTTATTAACCTTTTAAGGACCAGAAAAGTGTGCAATGTATTGCAAAGCTTCTTAACCCTTAGTGTGCCAGAGAGCTATCTAGCACATTACATTGCAATGCACTGGATTCATCTCTAGAACTCACAGAGTTAAAGGGCTAGCAGCAGGTGCAGGCCCAACTCTAGATTAAGTATTAAACGATGCATATAATAACGATTACATAAGTGATTCATTTATTACGAAAGATAAACTCTACACCCTCTGACATTTCCTCCTGAAACAAAGAGAAAACAAATAATTAAATCAGGATGATGAAGGATGGAGCCGGTCCAGGACTGGAGTGAGTACAATCACACGTTATAGAGAGGTGCAGTCACTCATACAGGATGCTCTCTATAAAACTTGTCCAAGGATAATGATGTGTTGGAAGGTGTCTGACTTTTGTGCCAGTTTTGGAAAATACTGCGTCATAATGAAAACATGTTTACTGTAAGAACACGGGTAAAACAGAGGTCATTGGTCTGGAGAAGAAGGACTTGTCCCTCTGCCCTTCTGTACAACTTAGAGAAATCAGTGCTTGTACAAATACAGACAAGCAGGACTTCTCCCTCTGCTGTTATGTACAAGTTAGGGCCAAAGCAGGTCCCTTAAAGGGACAGTATTACTTCAAAATCACTATACCTCATATTGTAGACCTTAATAAGCTGAGTTAAATGACACCAGCGGCATCTCTCAAACCTTTATGGTGTAAGAGATAGCTGCTTTCACAGTTTCCTCTCCCCTGACGTCAGTGTTCTGCTGCCAGCAGGGGAATCCAGTCTCTGAATCAAGAGGAGGCTCTTCAGCAGAGCCGATATCTCATTATGGAAGGAAAAATGATTCATTGAAACAGTCTTCTACGTGTGCATGGTAACCAGGATGCAACATTTTGCATCCTGTATTTCTACGGCTAACACGGTACCAACTCTCATCTATGCTTGGTAACCAAGCACACGTAGAAGACTGTTTCAGTGAATCATTTTTCCTTCCATAACGAGATATCAGCTCTGTTTAAGACCCTCCGCCTGTCCCGGGACCAGATTCCCCTGCTGGCAGCGTTCTGAGAGGAAACTTTGAAAGCGGCTATCTCTTATACCATAAAGGTCTGAGAGATGCCGCTGGTGTCATTTAACTCCGTTTATTAAGGGCTACAATATGAGGGATAGTAATTTTGAAGTAATACTATCCCTTTAAAGCAGAATGTTCATGGTAATAACTTTTGCCTCCAATATATTTCTAACGTAGCGATAGGCAAAGTCTTACTGTCTTTAACCCTTTGAGTGCCAGAGGGTTGTGTACCCCTCTGGCACTCAAAGGGTTAAGCTCAATAAAACCAGGTTATTGCTGAAAAAAACACATCTTCGACAGAAACCAGAGAACAGACAGCGCAGACATCTTGGAGGAAAAGTACCTCTGAGTCTGCGCGGTCTGCCCCATTCTCTGCCAGCACTGGTGAGTGGTAACGTTCCTTACCGGAAAGGACTGACCGCACAGACCCACGGGGCTCGTCTTGTAATCTCTGTGCAGCCCAAAGCCTGCAATAACCTGGATTTATTGCACTTAAAGACAATAAGACTTTGCCTATCACTAGGTTAGACATATACTGGGGGGCACTGTTATTAACATGAAAGTTCCACTTCAACCTTCCATGGGCACTAGGCACGCACCTAGGTTGTCTTGTGGATAATCCGGCCCTGTGTGTGATTTAGTGATATTACTGGTTGTACACACACACACAGGCAAGCATGGCTATAACTGTGAACTCTACAGATCTGCCCAGGCGACTCCTGTTTTAACTCTTTGAGTGCCAGAGTGGTACGGAATGCATTACAAAGCAGGTAAGTGCTTCTGTTACACACAGTAATTATATAGATACACCGGACTGCTGTATGATGGACTCCTACCTAGGTAAGTGCTTCTGTTACACACAGTAATTATATAGATACACCTGACTGCTGTATGATGGACTCCTACCTAGGTAAGTGCTTCTGTTACACACAGTAATTATATAGATACACCTGGCTGCTGTGTGATGGACTCCTACCTAGGTAAGTGCTTCTGTTACACACAGTAATTATATAGATACACCTGACCGCTGTATGATGGACTCCTACCTAGGTAAGTACTTCTGTTACACACAGTAATTATATAGATACACCTGACTGCTGTATGATGGACTCCTACCTAGGTAAGTGCTTCTGTTACAGTAATTATATAGATACGCCTGACTGCTGTGTGATAGACTCCTACCTAGGTAAGTGCTTCTGTTACACACAGTAATTATATAGATATACACCTGACTGCTGTGTGATGGACTCCTACCTAGGTAAGTGCTTCTGTTGCACACAGTAATTGTAGAGATACGCCTGACTGCTGTGCGATAGACTCCTACCTAGGTAAGTGCTTCTGTTACATACAGTAATTATATACATACACCTGACTGCTGTGTGATGGACTCCTACCTAGGTAAGTGCTTCTGTTACACACAGTAATTATATAGATACGCCTGACTGCTGTGTGATGGACTCCTACCTAGGTAAGTGCTTCTGTTACACACAGTAATTATACAGATACACCTGACTGCTGTGTGATGGACTCCTACCTAGGTAAGTGCTTCTGTTACACACAGTAATTATATAGATACGCCTGACTGCTGTATGATGGACTCCTACCTAGGTAAGTGCTTCTGTTACACGCAGTAATTATATAGATATGCCTGACTGCTGTGTGATAGACTCCTACCTAGGTAAGTGCTTCTGTTGCACACAGTAATTGTAGAGATACGCCTGACTGCTGTGCGATAGACTCCTACCTAGGTAAGTGCTTCTGTTACACACAGTAATTATATAGATACACCTGACTGCTGTGCGATGAACTCCTACCTAGGTAAGTGCTTCTGTTGCACACAGTAATTATATAGATACACCTGACTGCTGTATGATGGACTTCTACCTAGGTAAGTGCTTCTGTTACACACAGTAATTATATAGAGACACCTGACTGCTGTGTGATGGACTCCTACCTAGGTAAGTGTTTCTGTTACACACAGTAATTGTAGAGATACACCTGACTGCTGTGCGATGGACTCCTACCTAGGTAAGTGCTTCTGTTACACACAGTAATTATATAGATACGCCTGACTGCAGTGCGATGGACTCCTACCTAGGTAAGTGCTTCACTTGCACACAGTAATTATAGAGATACGCCTGACTGCTGTGCGATGGACTCCTACCTAGGTAAGTGCTTCTGTTGCACACAGTAATTATATAGATATACAACTGACTGCTGTATGATGGACTCCTACCTAGGTAAGTGCTTCTGTTACACACAGTAATAATATAGATACACCTGACTGCTGTGTTATGGACTCCTACCTAGGTAAGTGCTTCTGTTACACACAGTAATTGTATAGATACGCCTGACTGCTGTGTGATGGACTCCTACCTAGGTAAGTGCTTCTCTTGCACACAGTAATTATATAGATACGTCTGACTGCTGTGTGATGGACTCCTACCTAGGTAAGTGCTTCTGTTACACACAGTAATTATATAGATATACAACTGACTGCTGTATGATGGACTCCTACCTAGGTAAGTGCTTCTGTTACACACAGTAATAATATAGATACACCTGACTGCTGTGTGATGGACTCCTACCTAGGTAAGTGCTTCTGTTACACACAGTAATTATATAGATACGTCTGACTGCTGTGTGATGGACTCCTACCTAGGTAAGTGCTTCTGTTACACACAGTAATTATATAGATACACCTGACTGCTGTATGATGGACACCTACCTAGATAAGTGCTTCTGTTACACACAGTAATAATATAGATACACCTGACTGCTGTGTGATGGACTCCTACCTAGGTAAGGGCTTCTGTTACACACAGTAATTATATAGATACGTCTGACTGCTGTGTGATGGACTCCTACCTAGGTAAGTGCTTCTCTTGCACACAGTAATTATATAGATACACCTGACTGCTGTATGATGGACACCTACCTAGGTAAGTGCTTCTGTTACACACAGTAATAATATAGATACACCTGACTGCTGTGTGATGGACTCCTACCTAGGTAAGTGCTTCTGTTACACACAGTAATTATATAGATACACCTGACTGCTGTGTGATGGACTTCTGCCTAGGTAAGTGCTTCTCTTGCACACAGTAATTATATAGATACACCTGACTGCTGTGTGATGGACTCCTACCTAGGTAAGTCCTTCTGTTACACACAGTAATTATATAGATACACCTGACTGCTGTGTGATGGACTCCTACCTAGGTAAGTGCTTCTGTTACAGACAGTAATGATATAGATACACCTGACTGCTGTGTGATGGAGTCCTACCTAGGTAAGTACTTCTGTTACACACAGTAATTATACAGATACACCTGACTGCTGTATGATGGACTCCTACCTAGGTAAGTCCTTCTGTTACACACAGTAATTATATAGATACACCTGACTGCTGTGTGATGGACTCCTACCTAGGTAAGTCCTTCTGTTACACACAGTAATTATACAGATACACCTGACTGCTGTGTGATAGACTCCTACCTAGGTAAGTGCTTCTGTTACACACAGTAATTATATAGATACACCTGACTGCTGTATGATGGACTCCTACCTAGGTAAGTGCTTCTGTTACACACAGTAATTATATAGATGTACCTGACTGCTGTGTGATAGACTCCTACCTAGGTAAGTGCTTCTGTTACACACAGTAATTATATAGATACACCTGACTGCTGTATGATGGACTCCTACCTAGGTAAGTGCTTCTGTTACACACAGTAATTATACAGATACACCTGACTGCTGTGTGATGGACTCCTACCTAGGTAAGTGCTTCTGTTACACAGTAATTATATAGATACACCTGACTGCTGTGTGATAGACTCCTACCTAGGTAAGTGCTTCTGTTACACACAGTAATCATATAGATACACCTGACTGCTGTATAATGGACTCCTACCTAGGTAAGTGCTTCTGTTACACACAGTAATTATACAGATACACCTGACTGCTGTGTGATGGACTCCTACCTAGGTAAGCGCTTCTGTTACACACAGTAATTATATATATACACCTGATTGCTGTGTGATGGACTCCTACCTAGGTAAGTGCTTCTGTTACACACAGTAATTATATAGATACACCTGACTGCTGTGTGATAGACTCCTACCTAGGTAAGTGCTTCTGTTACACACAGTAATTATATAGATACACCTGACTGCTGTGTGATAGACTCCTACCTAGGTAAGTGCTTCTGTTACACACAGTAATTATATAGATACACCTGACTGCTGTGTGATAGACTCCTACCTAGGTAAGTGCTTCTGTTACACACAGTAATTATATAGATACACCTGACTGCTGTGTGATAGACTCCTACCTAGGTAAGTGCTTCTGTTACACACAGTAATTATATACATACACCTGACTGCTGTGTGATAGACTCCTACCTAGGTAAGTGCTTCTGTTACACACAGTAATTATATAGATACACCTGACTGCTGTGTGATGGACTCCTACCTAGGTAAGTGCTTCTGTTACACACAGTAATTATATAGATACACCTGACTGCTGTGTGATAGACTCCTACCTAGGTAAGTGCTTCTGTTACACACAGTAATTATATACATACACCTGACTGCTGTATGATGGACACCTACCTAGGTAAGTGCTCCTAAGCAGCAAAGATATTCTGTCTACAGAGTAATATTATATAGATACTCTGTACGATGAGCTATTGTCATCCACTAAAGCATGCAAAGGGTTAACCGCATCTTATTAATTCAGTAGTTGTGTACTTTACAGATCATAGTCCTATATATTCTGCTACAGAAATTTGGCAGGAAGATCTGTGAACCATTACAGAACTCTAACCATGGCATACAGATCTGCAGAGCTTTACATAACCGTAACCTGGCATAGAGATCTGCAGAGCATTACATAACTGGTCTCTGGCATGCAGATCTGCAGAGCTTTACAGAAATGTACCCTGGCACAGAGGTCTGCAGAGCATTACATAACCGTAACCTGGCATAGAGAGATATTGGAAGCACAATTAATAATGCTTACACTGGCATAGAGATGATCAGAGAGTGAAATACGTCTTTCCCTGGAATATAGGTCTACAGAGCATTACACAATGTTCTCCCTAACATACAGGTCTACAGAGCATTACACAATGTTCTCCCTAACATACAGGTCTACAGAGCATTACACAATGTTCCCCTAGAATATAGGTCTACAGAGCATTACACAATGTTCCCCTAGAATATAGGTCTACAGAGCATTACACAATGTTCCCCTAGAATATAGGTCTACAGAGCATTACACAATGTTCCCTGGAATATAGATCTACAGAGCATTACACAATGTTCCACTAGAATATAGATCTACAGAGCATTACACAATGTTCCCTACAATATAGATCTACAGAGCATTACACAATGTTCCACTAGAATATAGGTCTACAGAGCATTACACAATGTTCCCCTAGAATATAGGTCTACAGAGCATTACACAATGTTCCCCTAGAATATAGGTCTACAGAGCATTACACAATGTTCCCCTAGAATATAGGTCTACAGAGCATTACACAATGTTCCCCTAGAATATAGGTCTACAGAGCATTACACAATGTTCCACTAGAATATAGGTCTAAAGAGCATTACACAATGTTCCCCTAGAATATAGGTCTACAGAGCATTACACAGTGTTCCCCTAGAATATAGGTCTACAGAGCATTACACAATGTTCCCCTAGAATATAGGTCTACAGAGCATTACACAATGTTCTCCTAGAATATAGGTCTACAGAGCATTACACAATGTTCTCCTAGAATATAGGTCTACAGAGCATTACACAATGTTCCACTAGAATATAGATCTACAGAGCATTACACAATGTTCCCCTAGAATATAGGTCTACAGAGCATTACACAATGTTCTCCTAGAATATAGGTCTACAGAGCATTACACAATGTTCTCCTAGAATATAGGTCTACAGAGCATTACACAATGTTCCCCTAGAATATAGGTCTACAGAGCATTACACAATGTTCCACTAGAATATAGATCTACAGAGCATTACACAATGTTATCCTAGCATATAGGTCTACAGAGCATTACACAATGTTCTCCTAGCATATAGGTCTACAGAGCATTACACAATGTTCCACTAGAATATAGGTCTACAGAGCATTACACAATGTTCCCCTAGAATATAGGTCTACAGAGCATTACACAATGTTCCCCTAGAATATAGGTCTACAGAGCATTACACAATGTTCCACTAGAATATAGGTCTACAGAGCATTACACAATGTTCCCCTAGAGTATAGGTCTACAGAGCATTACACAATGTTCCACTAGAATATAGGTCTACAGAGCATTACACAATGTTCCACTAGAATATAGATCTACAGAGCATTACACAATGTTTCCCTAGAGTATAGGTCTACAGAGCATTACACAATGTTCCCTAGAATATAGGTCTACAGAGCATTACACAATGTTCCACTAGAATATAGGTCTACAGAGCATTACACAATGTTCTCCTAGAATATAGGTCTACAGAGCATTACACAATGTTCCACTAGTATATAGGTCTACAGAGCATTACACAATGTTCTCCTAGAATATAGGTCTACAGAGCATTACACAATGTTCCACTAGAATATAGATCTACAGAGCATTACACAATGTTCCCCTAGAATATAGGTCTACAGAGCATTACACAATGTTCCCCTAGAATATAGGTCTACAGAGCATTACACAATGTTCCACTAGAATATAGATCTACAGAGCATTACACAATGTTTCCCTAGAGTATAGGTCTACAGAGCATTACACAATGTTCCCTAGAATATAGGTCTACAGAGCATTACACAATGTTCCACTAGAATATAGGTCTACAGAGCATTACACAATGTTCCACTAGAATATAGGTCTACAGAGCATTACACAATGTTCCACTAGAATATAGGTCTACAGAGCATTACACAGTGTTCCCCTAGAATATAGGTCTACAGAGCATTACACAGTGTTCCCCTAGAATATAGGTCTACAGAGCATTACACAATGTTCCACTAGAATATAGGTCTACAGAGCATTACACAGTGTTCCACTAGAATATAGGTCTACAGAGCATTACACAATGTTCTCCTAGAATATAGGTCTACAGAGCATTACACAATGTTCCCTACAATATAGATCTACAGAGCATTACACAATGTTCCACTAGAATATAGGTCTACAGAGCATTACACAATGTTCCCCTAGAATATAGGTCTACAGAGCATTACACAATGTTCCCCTAGAATATAGGTCTACAGAGCATTACACAATGTTCCCCTAGAATATAGGTCTACAGAGCATTACACAATGTTCCACTAGAATATAGGTCTAAAGAGCATTACACAATGTTCCCCTAGAATATAGGTCTACAGAGCATTACACAATGTTCTCCTAGAATATAGGTCTACAGAGCATTACACAATGTTCTCCTAGAAAATAGGTCTACAGAGCATTACACAATGTTCTCCTAGAATATAGGTCTACAGAGCATTACACAATGTTCCACTAGAATATAGATCTACAGAGCATTACACAATGTTCTCCCTAACATACAGGTCTACAGAGCATTACACAATGTTCCCCTAGAATATAGGTCTACAGAGCATTACACAATGTTCCCCTAGAATATAGGTCTACAGAGCATTACACAATGTTCCCCTAGAATATAGGTCTACAGAGCATTACACAATGTTCCCTGGAATATAGATCTACAGAGCATTACACAATGTTCCACTAGAATATAGATCTACAGAGCATTACACAATGTTCCCTACAATATAGATCTACAGAGCATTACACAATGTTCCACTAGAATATAGGTCTACAGAGCATTACACAATGTTCCCCTAGAATATAGGTCTACAGAGCATTACACAATGTTCCCCTAGAATATAGGTCTACAGAGCATTACACAATGTTCCCCTAGAATATAGGTCTACAGAGCATTACACAATGTTCCCCTAGAATATAGGTCTACAGAGCATTACACAATGTTCCACTAGAATATAGGTCTAAAGAGCATTACACAATGTTCCCCTAGAATATAGGTCTACAGAGCATTACACAGTGTTCCCCTAGAATATAGGTCTACAGAGCATTACACAATGTTCCCCTAGAATATAGGTCTACAGAGCATTACACAATGTTCTCCTAGAATATAGGTCTACAGAGCATTACACAATGTTCTCCTAGAATATAGGTCTACAGAGCATTACACAATGTTCCACTAGAATATAGATCTACAGAGCATTACACAATGTTCCCCTAGAATATAGGTCTACAGAGCATTACACAATGTTCTCCTAGAATATAGGTCTACAGAGCATTACACAATGTTCTCCTAGAATATAGGTCTACAGAGCATTACACAATGTTCCCCTAGAATATAGGTCTACAGAGCATTACACAATGTTCCACTAGAATATAGATCTACAGAGCATTACACAATGTTATCCTAGCATATAGGTCTACAGAGCATTACACAATGTTCTCCTAGCATATAGGTCTACAGAGCATTACACAATGTTCCACTAGAATATAGGTCTACAGAGCATTACACAATGTTCCCCTAGAATATAGGTCTACAGAGCATTACACAATGTTCCCCTAGAATATAGGTCTACAGAGCATTACACAATGTTCCACTAGAATATAGGTCTACAGAGCATTACACAATGTTCCCCTAGAGTATAGGTCTACAGAGCATTACACAATGTTCCACTAGAATATAGGTCTACAGAGCATTACACAATGTTCCACTAGAATATAGATCTACAGAGCATTACACAATGTTTCCCTAGAGTATAGGTCTACAGAGCATTACACAATGTTCCCTAGAATATAGGTCTACAGAGCATTACACAATGTTCCACTAGAATATAGGTCTACAGAGCATTACACAATGTTCTCCTAGAATATAGGTCTACAGAGCATTACACAATGTTCCACTAGTATATAGGTCTACAGAGCATTACACAATGTTCTCCTAGAATATAGGTCTACAGAGCATTACACAATGTTCCACTAGAATATAGATCTACAGAGCATTACACAATGTTCCCCTAGAATATAGGTCTACAGAGCATTACACAATGTTCCCCTAGAATATAGGTCTACAGAGCATTACACAATGTTCCACTAGAATATAGATCTACAGAGCATTACACAATGTTTCCCTAGAGTATAGGTCTACAGAGCATTACACAATGTTCCCTAGAATATAGGTCTACAGAGCATTACACAATGTTCCACTAGAATATAGGTCTACAGAGCATTACACAATGTTCCACTAGAATATAGGTCTACAGAGCATTACACAATGTTCCACTAGAATATAGGTCTACAGAGCATTACACAGTGTTCCCCTAGAATATAGGTCTACAGAGCATTACACAGTGTTCCCCTAGAATATAGGTCTACAGAGCATTACACAATGTTCCACTAGAATATAGGTCTACAGAGCATTACACAGTGTTCCACTAGAATATAGGTCTACAGAGCATTACACAATGTTCTCCTAGAATATAGGTCTACAGAGCATTACACAATGTTCCCTACAATATAGATCTACAGAGCATTACACAATGTTCCACTAGAATATAGGTCTACAGAGCATTACACAATGTTCCCCTAGAATATAGGTCTACAGAGCATTACACAATGTTCCCCTAGAATATAGGTCTACAGAGCATTACACAATGTTCCCCTAGAATATAGGTCTACAGAGCATTACACAATGTTCCACTAGAATATAGGTCTAAAGAGCATTACACAATGTTCCCCTAGAATATAGGTCTACAGAGCATTACACAATGTTCTCCTAGAATATAGGTCTACAGAGCATTACACAATGTTCTCCTAGAAAATAGGTCTACAGAGCATTACACAATGTTCTCCTAGAATATAGGTCTACAGAGCATTACACAATGTTCCACTAGAATATAGATCTACAGAGCATTACACAATGTTCCCCTAGAATATAGGTCTACAGAGCATTACACAATGTTCTCCTAGAATATAGGTCTACAGAGCATTACACAATGTTCTCCTAGAATATAGGTCTACAGAGCATTACACAATGTTCCCCTAGAATATAGGTCTACAGAGCATTACACAATGTTCCACTAGAATATAGATCTACAGAGCATTACACAATGTTATCCTAGCATATAGGTCTACAGAGCATTACACAATGTTCTCCTAGCATATAGGTCTACAGAGCATTACACAATGTTCCACTAGAATATAGGTCTACAGAGCATTACACAATGTTCCCCTAGAATATAGGTCTACAGAGCATTACACAATGTTCCCCTAGAATATAGGTCTACAGAGCATTACACAATGTTCCACTAGAATATAGGTCTACAGAGCATTACACAATGTTCCCCTAGAGTATAGGTCTACAGAGCATTACACAATGTTCCACTAGAATATAGGTCTACAGAGCATTACACAATGTTCCACTAGAATATAGATCTACAGAGCATTACACAATGTTTCCCTAGAGTATAGGTCTACAGAGCATTACACAATGTTCCCTAGAATATAGGTCTACAGAGCATTACACAATGTTCCACTAGAATATAGGTCTACAGAGCATTACACAATGTTCTCCTAGAATATAGGTCTACAGAGCATTACACAATGTTCCACTAGTATATAGGTCTACAGAGCATTACACAATGTTCTCCTAGAATATAGGTCTACAGAGCATTACACAATGTTCCACTAGAATATAGATCTACAGAGCATTACACAATGTTCCCCTAGAATATAGGTCTACAGAGCATTACACAATGTTCCCCTAGAATATAGGTCTACAGAGCATTACACAATGTTCCACTAGAATATAGATCTACAGAGCATTACACAATGTTTCCCTAGAGTATAGGTCTACAGAGCATTACACAATGTTCCCTAGAATATAGGTCTACAGAGCATTACACAATGTTCCACTAGAATATAGGTCTACAGAGCATTACACAATGTTCCACTAGAATATAGGTCTACAGAGCATTACACAATGTTCCACTAGAATATAGGTCTACAGAGCATTACACAGTGTTCCCCTAGAATATAGGTCTACAGAGCATTACACAGTGTTCCCCTAGAATATAGGTCTACAGAGCATTACACAATGTTCCACTAGAATATAGGTCTACAGAGCATTACACAGTGTTCCACTAGAATATAGGTCTACAGAGCATTACACAATGTTCTCCTAGAACATAGGTCTACAGAGCATTACACAATGTTCCCCTAGAATATAGGTCTACAGAGCATTACACAATGTTCTCCTAGCATATAGGTATACAGAGCATTACACAATGTTCTCCTAGAATATAGGTCTACAGAGCATTACACAATGTTCCACTAGAATATAGATCTACAGAGCATTACACAATGTTCCACTAGAATATAGATCTACAGAGCATTACACAATGTTCCCCTAGAATATAGGCCTACAGAGCATTACACAATGTTCCCCTAGAATATAGGTCTACAGAGCATTACACAATGTTCCCCTAGAATATAGGTCTACAGAGCATTACACAATGTTCCCTAGAATATAGGTCTACAGAGCATTACACAATGTTGCCCTAGAATATAGGTCTACAGAGCATTACACAATGTTCCCTAGAATATAGGTCTACAGAGCATTACACAATGTTCCTCTACCATATAGGTCTACAGAGCATTACACAATGTTCCTCTACCATATAGGTCTACAGAGCATTACAACAGTTTTTCACTAACAGAAATCTACCATTCTAACTTCAGTGACAGTGTTCGAATAAAAAATATCTAATGTAACATGACTATTATAGTGCCAGTGGGCCAGATTTAAAGGTTTGCGTTAAAATAGCCGGTAGGGCCTAAGTGAATACCGGCCGACATAACAAGATGTCTAACCCGGTATTTAAAGGTCCTACCAGCTAAAAGCACAACGGACATTAGGCCACAGAAATGGTCTTGTGGCTAAACATCCATTTTGTTGTGATAAGTTCCCAAAAAGACACTAAATAGCAGCAATATTGGGAACTTCAAAGCAAAAATGTTAACTATCTGTGCCTGACACACTGCCAAGCACCAATCGTTAACTTGGATGTTATCCACTGTCTGTCTCCTTCTGTCTTCATTCTTTCTTTTCTTCTTTCTTGTATCTTCTGTCTTTTCTTCTTTCTTCTATCTGTAAATAGAAAAAGAATGGTATAAGTACAATGCTGAAATATCCGGCATACTAATACATAGTTTAAACCTTTGAGTGCCAGAGGGGTACGCAACCCATTGCAAAGTAATGTGCTGTGTACCTTTCTGGGGCTCAAATGTGTTAAAGCATGTATTACTACTGTCCAGTACCATAGATATGCTGCCAGTTATTAATATATGATGTCCAAGTTGTTCCAAATAATTTCTCCAGTAATGCCATGATAAAATAATTCTTACGTTCAACAAAATACTTAGCTTAGTTGTTTCTATCTCCGCCCCTGTGTGCGGCCGTGAAGGCGGCTGAGGAGACAGTAATATTCTGCACAGCCCCCCCTCCCAACTTCTTCCTTGTGGGCCGATGCCTGTTACACATTTAAGGAAGTGAAACTGAGACTGCCTTTATATATAGACAGTCTCAGTTCCAATTCCCTCACAGCCATTGGCTGAGATGTGCTTACGCACTGACTGGCTGGGATGTGTGTAACCGCATCTCACCCAATGGCTGTGAGGGAATTAGATCAGAGACTGTCTATATATAAAGGCACAAGGAAGACGTTTCGGGGGGCTGTGCAGCATATTACTGTCTCCTCAGCCGCCTCCATGGCCACACACAATGGCAGAGACAGCAACAACTAAGCTAAGTATTTTGTTGAACTTATTTTATCATGGCATTACTGGAGAAATTATTTGGAATAACTGTACATAGTATATTGATAACTGGCAGCATATTTATGGAACCAGACAGTAGGAATCCATGCTTTAACCCTTTTGATCCCAGAGAGGTATGCAACGCATTGCTTTGCAATGCATTGCATACCCTTCTGGCACTCAGGGTGTTAAACTATGTATTAGTATGCCAGATATTTCAGCACTGTAATTGTATGGGAAGCACGGAAGCTTCATATTATGCTAATCTTTCTCCACTGCTCCACTCAGCAGCAAAGAAAACTTAATTGTTGCAAACAGACAAAACAAGAACTGAAAACCATCATACTCCTCCCCCAGTTAACCCTTCCCACAATCCCTTGAACTGTAATGCAGCCTTAAGCTCCTCCTCTTTCTTTGCTGCTCCCTCAGGATCAGGTCATGTATTAATTTTCCGTGCCTTTTTTGATATCTATAATTGATATTTTATCTGTACTTATGTGCCTTATTTAATTGACATGTGTTTAATGTAGTCTTATTTTCAATTGTACTGCACTGTTCATCTTGTAGGATTCCTACTTTTCTATTATGTACATTTTTGCATTGCTCACAGGATCCGACTCCGAACAGCCCAGGTCCGAAATTCGTTTAAACTTTCGGAAGTTTCGGCAATCGACACATTTCCAAAAGTTTTGACTACTTTTGACCAGGACATTTTGTACTTCCTGTGCGCGCTCAATTACTTTCCCTCCATAATTTTCCCTCCATGTCTCTAGTCCAATTCCATTCTCCGTTTCATGCACTACTTCCCTCTTTTGTCTGTATTCCAATAGCCTTCTTCGTTTCATGATGGGGGTTGGACTAATGACACAGTCACACAGACAGACAGCCTGCATTTCCTCATTGGGTTGTTGGAGCTCAGAGAGAGAAGAGATTAGAGAGTGTACAGTTGTTGTGTAGGCAGGCAGGTAGCATTAGGCTAGGCATAGGTAGGCAGCCAGCATTAGTTCCAGTTATTTCCACTGCAAGAACAAGTAATATTTGTTCCTGTGCAAAATATAAAAAAATATTAGGTATTTGTTCGAATACAGGGCCGGCCCTTACATGGGTCCCAGTGGGTCCATGGACCCAGGCGGCACTTTGACAGGGGCAGCAATTTGCCGTCCCATAGCATGTTTATTTTGTGCTCTTCCGCCATTTCTGTGTTGCAGGGTGTCCCATCAGTGTGACTGTCAGCAGCCGGGCAGCCCTATGCTCACTCAGTGGTGATGCCTGCTGGCTGCTTCAGTGATGTGAATTATGTGATAGTGAAACATTATGCCTATTTTGTATTGTTTATCGCCCACCTAAAGTCAAGACTTGAGTAAATAGGTCTACCATCCCAGATTTGCTAGAGAGGTTTTACAAATACAGGAGGGTGCCCCCTGTACAAAATGAGTCTAAACATTTGGGATCCCTAGTATGAGTGCACAACAGTGCATGATGTGTCCTGAACAGGATTGCTGTGAGGTGTCTCCACCCAGAAGGTGCTGGCCGGGCTGAGCTTCAACATTGCGACAAGTGACCAACTAAGAGCACCGTGCCGTGCAGCCATAGCATCACCCCCTCCTACTCTCCGGGTCCCGCTGACTGGCAATAACAGGTGAGTCACTAAGAGATCTGAAGCCTTTCTGGAAGTCCTTTCACTTGGAAAGGGGCTAGGTATTACTTGGGGGAGTTGCCTCGTGTGTAAATAATTTCTAGGTGGGAGATGAATGTGCATCACTTATGTGTTTCCTAACAGTAGTTAGAATACAACTCCCATCATCCCCTGATTATGACATTGGGAAATGCCCAGCAATTACCGTAGAGCCCTGTATTGCACACTCACGGAAAACGGTGATATTGCTATACTAAGACAATGCTGTGGACCCCTCTTTAGTATAGATGTCAAGCATTTTTTTTATTTCTCTCCTGTGTTGCAGTTTGTTCACAACAGAATGTCTCAATTTTTCTTTTTAACCCTTTGAATGCCAGAGTGGTATGCAACGTATTGCTTTGCAATGCATTGCGTACCACTCTGGCACTCAAAGGGTTAACACATTACATCTATCACATTACAATCATTGATGTTTATTCTTGATGTAGTATGAAACTCTACAATGTATATACACATAGAGTTATCTGATATGAGGGGAAATCAGGATAGGAAAACGAGAGAGAGGAATTTGGGTACTAAAGAAGGACAGTAGGGTAGGAGGCTGGTACCAGAAAATGAAACCTTAATCTTTACCCATGTACTAACATAGAATGTGACATGTAGTTTGTCCATATTCGAGTCGACCACTTATGTTGAGTAGGATGTGACAGGCATGGGTTTTCGATGTCGAGCATATGCTAAATTGAATGACAGGCATGAGGTTTCGATGTTCGAACATATGCTAGATTGAAGGACAGGCGTGGGGTTTCGATGTTCGAACATGATAAATTGAATGACAGGCATGGGTTTTCGATGTTCGACGTTTGCATTGTGACTGGCATCCCATGCTAGAGTAGAGGCATGCACAGACTTTCAATGTATGACAATGTCCGTTTTTGGGATGGATCTTTTTCTAAATGCACACCCTGTCTGCAAATAATGATAGCAGCGTGCACGGAGGCGCACTGCTATAATTTAACCCATGTTAAATTCGGCCGAATAATTCGGAATGGATCAGAATTTCGTCCGAATCAAATAGGCCCGGTCCGAAATTAGGATAATCCGAATTAGAAAAAAAAAAATTCGTCCGAATTCGAATTTTACCGAAAATTTTGCCCGTGCACAAGTCTAATCTGTATTGTACGTTTTCGTGAGGCTTGTGTTCCCTCTGCTCTGGGCTTCTGTGTGCCCTATCATCTTTGTTATTTTTTGTGTTTCCTGCATTGTGTGCCTGCCCGTTTCTGGGCTTGTACTCTACTGTACTGCCTGGGCTCTTCACCTGGTGTCCCCCTTTTCCTTCCTTTTGCTCCTTTACCCCTGAGTGCCCTTTTTGCCTGATTGTGATTTTCGTTGGGCGCTTTGCCTTTGGAGCTCCTTGTTGCCCACTTCCCTGTGCGCCTGTTAGGAAGACGCACCGGTTCACTTTGTTTAAGCCGAAACGCATCACTGTGCATGCACGGTTCGGCTCTTGAGTGTTTTACAAAATGTGAGAGGCTTCTGAGGACAAACAACAGCACAATGGCCTGTTATACAGATAGTCACCGCTCAGAAACAACACGTTTTAGTGCCATTACAGAGGAGAAATTTCCATGTACGGCCCAAAATTTCCATGTACGGCCCAAAAGGGCAGTTCAGTTCCAAAATGACAGACAAGTTCCCTCTGAACGGGAATGCCAGCTAACCCCAGAAATACGTTTAGGCCGTGTTGGGCCTTGTCAGGAGGGTGCAGATGGATTCCCTAGGCACTGAGAGCAAGGGGTCTACTATCATGGTGCCTGTGATTCTGCCTGAGCGACATTCTTACTTCCGGGTTTACCTTAGCTGCTTCTTATTGGCTCAGGGTTTTAAACCCCTGTCAGGGCTTGCCTTTATATATGCCCTCCTGTCACTATACAGGTGCCCTTTCGTGGTGTTCCTGACCAGACGTTTGTTGCTGTGTTCCTGTCCCGTGTATGATCCGGTTTCGTCTGACCTTGCTCCTGTCTTCGCTGCCCATTTTGTTTACGACCCTAACTACGATTCCCGCGACCGATTCTGTTGACTACCGCTCTCTGTGTACCGATCCAGGCTTTGGCTGACTACCGCTCTCTGTGTACCGATCCAGGCTTTGGCTGACTACCGCTCTCTGTGTACCAATCCAGGCTTTGGTTGACTACTGCTTTCTGTGTACCGATCCAGACTTTGGCTGACTACCACTCTCTGTGTACCGATCCAGGCTTTGGCTAACTACCGCTCTCTGTGTACTGATCCAGGCCTTGACTGACTTCCGCTCTCTAGAGTACCGTTTCTGCATTGGCTACTCTCCTAGCATTAGCTTTACCTCTAGTGTCCATGTTGGCTCCGGTCTTGTGTCCTATAGCCATTTGCTCTATGGTAGCCCAGTTGCTCTCCATACAGCCTGTGCCTTACCGGTCACTTTTGGTTGCACTACCTTTCAGCCTGCACCTTTCTGTTGGCTCCGGTTGCGCTGCTATACAGCCTGTGCCTTAGCGGTTATCTCTGGTTGCACCACCTTTCAGTCTGTGCCTCACTGTTGCCTCCGGTTGTGCTACTATACAGCCTGTGCCATACCATTATCTCCGGTTGCCCTACTAGCTACCGGTACCTTTCTGTTGCCTCAGGTTGCGCTGCTGTACTGCCTGTGCCTTACATTTGCCTCCGGTTGCGCTATACTCAGCCTGTACATTACTGTTGCCTCCAGTTGCGCTGTTCGATCTGTGCCTTACGATTGCCTCCGGTTGCGCTACTATACAGCCTGTGACTATTCCGGTTGCCTCCGGGCATAACCTCCGAGTAAGTATATCTGAGCCATCACGTGGGCTGCCTACACCTGGCTTTCTGGGCAAGTCCGGTAGTCACAACTGTCTCCCTGTTCCATTGGGGATTTCTGCCCTGCAGTACTTACCTCACCTAGGGCACCTCCTGGCCAGTACTGCTGAGGTTTTGTTCCAGTTCCTGTTCTAGTTCTACGCTCTGCATTACAATTGTTTGGTACATACCTGTCTCTGTTGTACCCTGACCTGTGTCAGATCCAGAAGAGCTTATCCTGTGTCTGGGTCTGGGTCTGGACCTGTGAAGGGCATTTCTGTTCTTTATTAATTAATTAATTAATTAATTATTTAATAAAGCTGCATTGTTTTACCTTAACCAAATTGTCTGAGCGTTCTTTAAAACCGTGACAGTCCACGTCTGGATTACCCTTCACACTTAGGGAGACCCCCTAAGAGTATTCAAAATACACATACATAATGTGAGAGGCTTCTGAGGATGAACAACAGCACAATGGCCTGTTCTACAGCTAGTTACCTCACAGAAGAATCAAATTTTAGCTTTCTAGTGCCATTACAGGGAAGAAATTTCCATATACATATTAGATTAATCGCATCCACCTGGTCCAGTTCCAAAATGACAGGCAAATCCCCTCTGCATAGAAATATCAGCTAACCCCCGATGTATGTTTCTGCGTTGTTATGCTTCGTCAGGAAGGTGCAGCTGGTTTCCCTAGGCACTAAGATCAAGGAGTCCACTTCTGGATTACCCTTCACTCTTAGGGAGACCCCCTAAGAGTATTCAAAATCAGCATACAAAATGTGAGAGTCTCTGAGGATGAACAACAGCACAATGGCCTGTTCTACGGCTAGTCAGCACTCAGAAGCATCACATTTTAGCTCTCTAGTGCCATTACAAAGCAAAAATGTCCATGTACATATTAGACTAATCCCGCCCAAAAGGGCGGTCCAGTTCCAAAATGACAGACAAGTCCCCTCTGCTCAGGAACACCAACTAACCCCCGACATACATTTCAGCCTTGTTGGGCCTCAACAGGAGAGTGCAGCTTGATTCCCTAGGTACTGAGAGCAAGTAGTCCACTTCTGGATTACCCTTCACTTTTAGGGAGACCCCCTAAGAGTATTCAAAATCAGCATAAAAAAACGTGAGAGGCTTCTGAGGACGAACAACAGCACAATGGCCTGTCCTACTGATAGTCACCACTCAGAAGCATCACATTTTAGCTCTCAAGTGATATTATAGAGCAAAAATTTCCATGTACATATTAGACTAAGCTCATCCAAATAGGCAGCCCAGTTCCAAAATGACAGGCAAGTCCACCAGCTAAACCCCTGACATACATTTCTGCCTTGTTAGACCTTGTCAGGAGAGTCCAGCTGGATTCCCTAGGCACTGAGAGCAAGGGGTCCATGTCTGAATTACCCTTCACTCTTAGGGAGACCCCCTAAGAGTATTCAAAATCAGCATACAAAATGTGAGAAGCTTCTGAGGACAAACATTAGCACAATGGCCTGTCCTACGGCTAGTTGCCTCTCAGAAGCATCACCTTTTTGCTCTCTGGTGCCATTACACAGGAGAAATTTCCATGTACATATTAGACTAATCCCACCCAAAAGGGTGGTCCAGTTCCAAAATGACAGGCAAGTTCCCCCTGCACGGGAACACCAGCTGCATCCTCCTGATGAGGCCCAACAAGGCTGAAACGTACGTACGTAGCTGGTGTTTCCGTGCAGAGAGGACTTGCCTGTCTTTTTTTTTTTTTTTTTTTTTAAACGAGCATCAAAGTTCCATAAAAGGTCCAAAGTCCTCTTAGCAAAAGCGACATCCCTTAGAGTAAATTTGGAGATATCCCAACAAATAGGAGAAAGAAGAATAGAGGAAAGGCGAGAGAGGGAGGAATCCCGGCGAGGGGAAGAGGAACAGGAGAAAGGGTAAAACAGAGCAGACCAGACAGACCTGCCCTGTATTGTAGAGAAGGCATAGAACCAAAACATGAAAACTGCACAAATTGTCAGGTGAAGAAACACAAAGTACATTGAATGCCAGTCGGGGGGGGGGGGTAAATGACACTGGGTGGCAGACAGAGCCCATGAAAAGGGTAAGAAGTGTTATCCGGAAAGACAGGTGCAGCCAAACCTGGAATGGCAGTAGAAAAGCACTGCAAGGACAACAATAACTGTATACATAGACCTCCTTGGGCTTAATGAAGGAGCAAACGAGGAAAAGCACAGGGCCCCCACCAAGCGAGGGCCCAGGACTGCCCCCAGAGCACCAAGGTGACAATTCCCACACTCCGCAGTCGACAGCCGACTCAAAAAGCCAAAGAGAGCAAGAAGTCACGGCAATCGACCACCGAGCGGCCGGAGAGCCCCCTAGAATAGTAGCACCAAAAGGAGGACAGTCCTGAGAAGGGGCATAAACAAAGGGGGAGGATGGGAACAACAATACACAAAAAATAAGCAGTAATATAAATCTTAACATGGCAAGACTAAACAGTAGTGTAAACCGTGGCAAGATATGAACAATAGATACATTACAGTAAGCAGGCCAACATTGGGAAGGTCCATCAAGTGGTTGCAGCAGCTACCGGGCCACTCGAGACTAGTTTAGACCATTTGCTCTGAAACGGGATCCATCTGTCCCGTTGTGGTAGAGAGCTGCGGCTAGGCAGGGCCCTCCCCGGAAGGTTGTTCAAGTCCGGCACCAGAGAGAAGTCTAACAGTTTGCAGAATTCCTGTACCTCCAGAGGCCGTCTGATGGAATGTGAACCCCCAATGGTAGGGAATGTTCCAGTTACGAAGCTCATCAGTTAGGGGCTTCAGTTGTCGGCGTTTTTGCAAGGTACGCGGGGACAAGTCCTGGAACAAGGTGATCTGGGCTTCTCCATACAGCAGTGGGCTAGAGGTTCTAGCAAGTGCCATAATGTGATCCTTCTGTGCATAAGAGTGTAGGCAGCAAACTACATCCCTAGGGCGGTCATCCAACTGACTGCGGGGTCTCGGGGCACGGTGAGCCCATTCAAGCTTGACCGAAGCGCCAGGGACCTCCAAAAGTTTGCCAAATAAATCTTGCAGTACTTGGGCAATCGAAACTGGGGCACCATTTCGGGTAACCCCCGGACACGAATATTGGACCTCCAGCTCCGATTTTCAAGATCATCCAGCTGAGATTTAAGAAAGTCAATAGCCTCCTCCTAATAATCCAGATGACGCTGGACATTGTCCTGCACTTCTAGGATAGACTCCTGCTTTTCTTCTAGATCGTTCACTCTCATGCCCAAATTATGGCGATCCGATTTAAGATCAGCTATGTCCATCTTTATGGAATCCCGGACAGAAAACATAAGGAGCTCCATATCGCCCATCGTGGGTAAATCAGACCTGGATGAGGATGGCAACAACATATCAGGACTCTCGGGGCCTACCGCCGCGTCCATAGTGCGTATCGGTATGGGAGTGATCAGAGAGTCTGTGCCGTTTTGATCGAGCTTCGTGCGCCATTCATAAAATGTCCCGATGGGAAGAGATTTCTTCCTCCTGTTAGGCATTAATGAGAGCAGGTGCCAGG
The DNA here is from genome assembly GCA_037306005.1 of Rhinophrynus dorsalis. Lineage (NCBI taxonomy): Eukaryota > Metazoa > Chordata > Amphibia > Anura > Rhinophrynidae > Rhinophrynus > Rhinophrynus dorsalis. The sequence goes on from CM074724.1 coordinate 4,407,224, forward strand.
TAAGGTAGCGGGTCAGCAGGAGCTGTCTTTCGGCTATGAGAGTGCTAACAAAGGAGAAAACCGAAGATAGGGCTCTGGAGCACTAGTATCACACGTCTGCCATCTTCAGCGTCCAGACACGCCCCCTTGCCTGTCATTTTTTTTTAATTGGACCGCCCTTTTGGGTGGGATTAGTCTAGTATGTATGTGGAAATTTCTTCTCTGTAATGGCACTAGAGAGCTAAAATGTGTTGCTTCTAGGTGGTGACTAGCTGTAAACAGGCCATTGTGCTTTTGTTTGTCCTCAAAAGCCTCTCACATTTTGTATGCTTATTTTGAATACTCTTAGTGAGCCTCCCTAAGAGTGAAGGGTAATCCAGACGTGGACCTCTTGCTCTCAGTGACTAGGGAATCAAGCTGCACCCTCCTGATAAGGCCCAACAAGGCTGAAATGTATGTTGGGGGTGGGGGTAACTGGTGTTTTTGTTCAGAAGGGATTTGTCCATCATTTTTAAACTGAACTGCCCTTTTGGGTGGGATTAGTCTAATATGTATGGGGAAATTTCTCCTCTGTAATGGCACTAGAGATCTTAAACATGATGCTTCTGAGCGGTGACTAGCCATGGAACAGACCATTGTGCTGTTGTCCGTCCTCAGAAGCATCTCACATCTTTTATGCTTATGTTGAGTCTTTTGCCCTTACTTCTTCCACTTCGTGCCGGCGTTCAGTTCAGCGTGGCACATATGAGGGGTGGCATCCAGCTTGTGGAGTGCTTCAACTCGCGGATCGGCTGGTACTGGAATCGGTTGACTCCTTTGCTTCCAGTTACTGTGACACCTTTTTATGTTCCCTCTTTGGTGCCTATTGTCCCTACATGTTGGTATCTCTGTGCTCTACTGCCATTTTTCCATTTAGCGGTTCTCTTAGCCCATCTGTTACCCTGTTTGGTGCCTCCTATCCCTCAATATCAGTTTTATAAATCATTTCAGCCCCTATCAGTGCTTTGTATTTTAGTACTACAGATACGTTTATACATATTGGTATTTTCACTCTATATATTATACTAGCAATGTGGGACGGCGTTGCCCGTCATGTTATGACCGTTGGGCGCACGTGTGTGAAATGCAGACACACTGATAAACACAGACATATACAACACACAGGCAGACACATACCATACATCCCAAGTGTCCCTCTTTAGGAGGGACAATCCCTCTTTGAGGGCCAAATCCCTCTGTCCCTCTTTCCCACCCTTTTGTCCCTCTTTTTAGGAGGTCAGACTGTGTGCAGGGCAGCTCCACCTATAGGCGACGTAGGCGCCGGCCCAGGGTGCACACGTACTGGGGGCGCGGGAATGCAGCGGAGAAGAGCTGCACCCGCACACACACCACGCCGGGAACCACAACACAGTCAGGTCTGTGTCGCTACAGCGCTCCCTCATCTGGTCGGATCTTTAGTAATGCAGAGCGTGCTGGGAGTCATGATCTCCCGCCGCGCTCTGCATTACTGAAGAGAAGACTGCGCGGGAGCTACAGGTATGTGATGGGGGGCAAGTTGGAGCTGAGGGGGCATAGTGGAGCTGAGGGGGCAAGTTGAAGCGGATGTGGGGCAAATTGGAGATGATGGGGGCAAGTTGGAGCTGTTAGGGGAAAGCTGGAGCTGAGGGGGCATAGTGGAGCTGGTGTGGGCAAGTTGGAGCTGATGGGGGCAAAGTGGAGCGGATGAGGGTCAAAGTGGAGCCGAGGGGGGGGCAAGTTGGAGCTGAGGGGGGGCAAAGTGGAGCGGATGGGGGGCAAGTTGGAGCGGATGGGGGGCAAAGTGGAGCAGATGGGGGGCAAGTTGGAGCGGATGGGGGCATAGTGGAGCTAGTGGGGGCAAGTTGGAGTTGGTGGGGGCAAGTTGGAGTGGATGGGGGGCAAGGTGGAGCTGATGGGGGTAAGTTGGAGAGGATGGGGGTCAAAGTGGAGCTGATGGGGGCAAAGTGGAGCTGAGGGGCCAAAGTGGAGCTGGTGGGGGCACGTTAGAGCTGATGGGGGGCAAAGTGGAGCTGATGGGGGCAAGTTGGAGTGGATGGTGGCAAAGTGGAGCTGGTGGGCCAAAGTGAAGCTGATAAGGGGCAAGTTGGAGCTGGTAGGGGGCATCTCTTACAGGCATCTCCAGACCAGGGGCAGACTGGCCCAGGGGGCAGAGAGAGGACAATCATGAAAAGAGGTGGGGTATAAGTAGGCAGGGTATAAAGGGGTGGGACACAAGGGAAATGGGCGGCAAAATTAGGTTTTGCCTAGGGTGGCAAAAATCCTTGCACCAGCCCTGACTGTGTGGCGTGTTTTACTTTGCTCTCCAGCAATAAAGCAATACACTTCAGTATATGTGTTTATACATTAGTCTGTGCAAATAAAATACTTTGGTCTTGCACTAAATCATTTATTCAGTTACATAAATAGCCAGTAATAGGTCATGAAATAACCTAAAAATTCTTACTAATGCCCCGCCCACCAGCCACGCCCCCAACAATATCACCTAAAACTACAGTGTCCCTCTTTGGCCATGTGAAATGTTGGGAGGTATGCACATACACACAGTGAGCGGCAGAAACATGCAAAAGACACACACACACACACACAGACACACTGGAGATGCACACATGGACACACATATGTAACAGAGATGTACACAAACACACACGCAACATATATGAGCAGAAACACATGTACTCATGAGTTGTGCACCCCTCTGGCAGTCAAAGGGTTAAGATATACAGAGGCATGTCAGAGTTAAATAGCAGTGGGAAGTGTGTTCATACCTGGGAACTTTGATTTGTGTTGTCTCTGGAGGGGACTGATGTGGTGCTGATGTGGAGAGACAAATGGGGCAATCTGGGTTAAAAGGGGCGGGGCTTAATCGTGAGTAGGGGGCGGGGCTTAACATAAATGTGGAAAAGTGTTAGTAATAGGCTGGGGAAGGAGGAGAAGTGGGAGAGAAATGCAAGTTTACAATGTGAGGGGTTTGAACACACTCCCTGAGGGGTAAAACTTGATACACAACCCTGTGGCAGTCAGTGGGTTAAGTGTGAATCTCATGGCTGTCTGTCCTGTGTCTTGCATGCCAAATGATGACAGTGAAGAAATAATTGAGCAATGAGGGCCTACCTTAACCCTTTGAGTGACATTTTGTTCTTCTGGTGCTGCACTACAGGTCCTGCTGAGGCCACTGGGAGTCAGGGTGAGTGAGTGTGTGTGTGTGTGTGTCAGCCATAATTATTTCTGGCTTTGTGTGTGTATGTGGTGCTGTGTCTATGAGTGGGGGCATGTGTGTTTGGTGCTGTGTGAGTGGGGCATTGTGTGTGGTGGTCTGTGTGTGTGAGTGGGGCATGTGTGTGTGTTTGTGTGGTGCTGTGTGAGTGAGGCATGTGTGTGAGTTTGGTGCTGTGTGAGTGGGGCATGTGTGTGTTTGTCTGTGGTGTAGGAGCAAGTGGCGGCCATATTGTTTTTTTCTGACTTTGATAGTGGTGGGCGGGCTGCATAGTGGGGGCGGGCCAACTCCCTGCATGATTGAATCACCCAATAGGAATAGTAACTCCTGCTTTATGCCTCCCCTGGGTGTGTTTTGGCAGGCACAAAGTCTTCTTTTATATATATAGATTTATATTGGCCTTTTTTGCCCTATGTGCCTTCCTCCAGGAATCTGGGGCTAACCCCACTTTCTCTGCTGTTGAACCTCTGGAGTCTGCTGCCTTTCTGATGGGCTGGCGGGTTCCCCCTCTGGGGGCAATTTTTCCCTGGACTGGCATTTTCCTCGGCCTTTGGTACTATGCCTCTGTGGTGCAGCGAGGCATATAATAATAATAATAATAATAACTAGTATTTATATAGCGCCTTTCTCCCAGTGGGACTCAAAGCGCTTTCAGCGCACGCTTTCGGAATTAACCAAATCGGCAGCTGAAATAATAGGTGTTATTATTACCCAATCGATGGTACTCATTTATCGACCTCGGAAGGATGAAGGGCTGAGTTGGCCCTGCCGGGATTCGAACCTGCAACCCTGAGGTTGAATAGGCTTCATAGTCAGGGAATTTACCACTGAGCTAGCTCACCGGCTAGATATAAATATGACACTGTATCTGTGGGGTTATACTGCAGTGTATATAATCTGACTATGCTGTTGTGCAATTCTACCCCTGTGTATGTACATATAACTCTGCCCCTGGTTCCCAGTATCTGCTCTGGCCTCTCAGTGCTTTCTGGATGATATATATACTGGGAATAGGTCTCCATGCATGTATGTTTAACACTAGTGTTTCCTATCGGGGCCTAGGTCTATTTGCCTATATTTCACCCTAGTACTTCCTGTCCAGGCACTGCTCTATTTGCACCTTTCTTTGCCCTCTTATTCCCTGTCTGGGAATGAATCTATGGGTGTATATTTTACCCTAGTTTTTCCTCTCTGGGCATAGATCTCCTTGCATATATATTTGCCATAGTAACTGGGCATAGATCTACTTGCTTATACCTTAGTGTATATATATATACCTTTCGCTCTAATTACTCCTATATGGACATGGATCTACTCAATTATACCTTTAGACCTAGTATTTCCTATCTGGCCATAGATCTACTCGTATATATTTTGACCCTTGTCACTCCTATCTAGGCATAGATCTACTTGTTTATACCTTTAACCCTAGTAATTCCTTTTTGATCATAGATCTACTTCCATATACTAAACCCTAGTATTTTCCACTCTAAGCACAGTTCTAGGAGTATATATTTAACCCTAGTAACTCATATCTGGGCATAGATCTACTTGCTGATACTTTTGCCCTAGTATTCCTAACTGGGCATGGATCTACTTACGTATATTTAACCCTATTATTTCCTATCTGGCCATAGATGTACTTGTATATAATGTTTACCCTGGTAACCCCTCTCCTGGCATATCTCTGCTTGCTTATACCTGTCACCATAGTCATTCCTATCTGGGCATCCTTGCATATGTTTCACCCTAGTGTTTCCCCTCTGGGCATAGGTCTGTTTGCATATATATCCTGTGGGTTGGTGTACTTACATCTATCTGTGAAATTGGTGACCCTGAGTTGCTGGCTATAATACTTGCTGTCCAAGAATGGAGGCATTTGTTCGAGGGAACCTCAGTGCCAAATCTAATCCCCACTGGTCATAAAAACCTTACATACCTGTCTGAATCTAAATGCTTGACTCCAAGTCAGGCCTGATGGGCCTTATTCCTTTCCCATTTTAATTATGTTGTCTCATACCTGCCGGGTACCAAGAATGTCCAGGTTGATGCCATATCCAGACAGTTCTCGGGCGCTAAGGAGGAGAGCCCTCCTAGTCCTATTATCTCTCCAGACCGAGTACTTGCCACCATACGTACAAGCATTACATATCCCCTCTGGGAGAGAATACGGGTCACCCAAGTAGACGCACCAGTTGAGACACCTTCTGGGCACTGTTTCGTACCTAGCAACCTCTGTATCAAGGTACTTTCCACATATCATAATACGAAGTCAGCAATGCATCCCGGTAAGAACCAGCTTCTCTGGTCGGTTTCCCATCTTTTCTGGTGTCAAGAACTTAACAAAGATATTGCTGCCTTTGTTGCTTCCTGTTCAGTCAGTGTGCAGACCAAATCACCCGTCACCTTCCAGTGGGCCTTCTCCAACCCATACTTAATGGGGAGAAGCCATGGTCACACCTTGCCATGGACTTCATAGTCGACCTCCCTTTGTCTAATGGTAACACAATCATCCTCATGGTTGTTGACCGATTTTCACTGCATACCTTTCAAAAAGCTCCCATCCGCTAAAGAGTTGGCTACGGTCTTTGTCAAGGAGGTCTATCGGCTACACAGGGTTCCCAAAGTCATAGTTTCCAACTGGGGTAGCCAGTTTGTCTTGAGATTCTGGAGGGCCTTCTGTGGACAACTAGGTATCCAGCTCTCCTTCTCCTCGGCCTATCACCCGCAATCGAATGGGGCCGCGGAAATGGCAAATCAGGCCTTGGAGCAATTCCTGCAGTGTTACATCTCAGACCATCAGAATAATTGGTCGGACCTGCTACCTTGGGCGAAGTTTGCTCATAACGGTGCTGTCTCGGCTTCTACCCGGCTCTCCCCCTTCTTGGTGAATTATGGGTATCAACCCTCCATGATTCCAGATTCGTTCTCTCCCCAGGGGATTCCGTCATTGGAGAATCATCTCCAGCAGATCCATTCCACATGGGTGCAGGTCCAAGAGTCACTGCGACTCTTGCAACAATCCCAGGACCTCCAGGCTAATCGTAAATGCCTACCCGTACCTTCCTACCAGGTCATGGAGAGGGTCTGGTTGTCCTCCAGAAATTTCCACCAAAGAGTGCCCTCTCAGAAATTGGCTCCCCGGTTTGTGGGGCCTTTTCATATCATACGACGGATGAACCCTGTGGCCTATGCCCTAGACCTCCCTCCGAATATGCGGATACACAATGTGTTCCATGTGTCGCTACTGAAACCCCTGATATGCAATCGTTTCATTACAGTCACTCCTCGACCCCATTCAGTGCTGGCTGGTGGTCCTGTGGAGTTCGAGCTCCGCTCCATAGTTGACTCTCTTTAGGTTCCGAGGGAGGCTTCAATATTTGGTCATTTGGAAGGGGTACGGTCCAGAAGAGCGCTCATGGGTTCCAGCCACAGACATGCATAACCCCGCCCTCCTCTGCTTTCCATGCATGCTTTCCCCATAAACCTGGTCCTGCCCTGCGGGGTGGGGGAGTCCTTGAGGGGGGGTACTGTCAAGGTTTGGCTGAGCTCTGCTGCTCGATTTTGCTGTCTGAGCTAATCCAATGCTCTGCTATCAATTACTGCTGCCTTTCCTTTGCTGGACCAGGCTGATCAGCTGACCTCTCTGTGTTTGCTCACCTGACTGCGATCAGCCAACAGCCAACCTTCCCAGGGTATTTAAAGCAGCTTGGCTCACTACCTGATGGCCCTTGTGTTTGCTTCCGGCTGCAAGAGTGTTCTACTGAGTTGCTGATTACCTGTTATAACGAGAACACAAGATGCCGGGGAGTCCTGAACCATCGTAACTGAATCTTCTCTCCTGAGGTCGGCTGGGCAATGTCGGAAGAACCAGTTGAAGCAAGGCCGGTAGGATCGAACAGCTGCGTTGTCGACAATCAGAAGGGTTAGGATCAGTGTATGACCTGGCTTCCTCTGATGTCCCTTCTGGCTCCTAGATTGTTCCTGACTTTGCTGATCTCCGTATTCCTGACCCCGGCTTGGCTGAGTACCTGCCTTGGTTCCTGACCCCGGCTTGTCTTTTGGTTTGTGCTTCTGGATCATGATTTTGTTTTGTTTTCTTTTGTTATTTTAATAAAGGTGTTTTGCATTTTTACATTTTGTACCCTGTCTGGTTCCAGATCCCTAATAGGGTGGTTATTTACCAGGATTGGGGGCAGTTAATAAAAAATAAATCCTAAATACATAAGACATGGTATAAAAGGGGTCTGAGGATGGTGCCTTTGTTGGTTGGTGGAGTCTGGGGAATGAATCAGTTGAACAGGGAATTTGTTTTGTGGGGGGCTTGACTGGTATTGGGCGGACAGTTAATAAAAAATAAATGAATAAAAATAAATAAGAAATTTGTATGTAAAGTGATAGAGACAGGAAACCCCTGACATAAGCTGCCACTGGAGTGGACTTGAATTGAGTATTTTGTAGAGAATGATTTGTAGATTTGTTGTTACAGGCCCAAGCCCTGAGGAAACATTGATTTGTAGGACTTATACTTATTAGAGGCACAAGCCTTGAAGAAAAGATTGATTTGCAGGACTTAAAGGGATAGTAATACTTAGTTTTAACTTTATTTTATTTTGTAGGCATTAAAAAAACATGAAGAACAATATAAGTCTTATCTCTCAAACCTTTATGGTTTATGAGACATTCACAAGCAAAGTTCCCCTCCCCGCCCCTTTTACCTGGTGTAAGCCATCTATTCTCAGATGTGGATCTGGTTGTATGACCAGACAGATAACAGCAGGGGACAATCTTCTTCCTATGAAAACAATGAAAGCCCTTCCCCCCTTGACAAGTTTTTCAGCTTTTTCCCTTATCTTAATAGAAGATTGTCCCTCTCTGCAGTCTACCTGGGTATCTCCCTTCTGATCTGGCTGAACAGGGGGGGGATACTTTGTTTGTGAATATCTCTTAAACCATAAAGGTCTGAGAGATAAGACTTATATCATTCTTCATGTTTTTTTAATGCCTACAAAATAAAATAAAGTTAAAACGAGGTATTACTATCCCTTTAAGCTTGTTTGGCACAAGCCCTAAGGAAACATTGATTTGTAGGACTTGGGCTTGTTAGAAACAAACCACCAAAAATGTTTTTATTTAATTTATTTATTTATTTTAAGCAAAAGCCATGAGAAAAACAAAAAATGCCCTACTGGCCTAGTGCCAGCAGCTCATGCCATTGTCAAATGTCCTCCTAAGACCATCATTGCAGAATTTGCATCTGCTGTTCTTCCTGCTGCTGCTGAGTTGTTTAAACAACAGGATGATTAGACAGCTGAAAGTGAATGGGATAAACAAGAGTAGTATTGGGTGACGGATGATGAAGGTTCCACTTGCCATGACTAGTTTCAGTGATGATCCTGAGGCAGTAGGAGCACAATAAGTAACCCCCAGTATATGTGAAGAAAAGAAGAAGTTGGCCAATAGTTCTTCTCCACCTGCCCCTCCTCCAAAATGATGGGTGTATTGTTATTAGAATATTTTTTTTCCCTTGAGAGCAGGAACTTTGCCTCTCATCAGCAACAGCAATGTGCACAGTGTTTGTGTGGTAAATAACATCTGGGGGCACAACTGTATCCAGACACCATGACACCAGAACCCAATTACTACCACTATACCCCTTGTCCACACCCCGCTAAGGACACATGACAACTTACTGACAGTTTAATAGTAATGATGAACCCTCCCTGCCACCATCTTAGCATATTCTGCAGGATGGAATCTCCTCAGATGCCTCTTGATGCCCTGATTGCGTTTCTACTCCACCACACTACCATATGTGGTCATTGCACCACACAGTGTGCAATGGGTAGAGACGAACTGCCACATCCTAACATCGACAGAGTGGCTATCATTTGGCAGGGAGGTAATGATGAACAAGGTGGATTGGCAGAAGATGTAGTTACCCTACAGGAAAAAGGTGATGGCGAGCTAGTTGTTTTGCTCGTCATGGAACTTCCAGTCTCTGCCTGGGTTGTTCTATTCCTCCTCCTCTTTGATCTCCACCTCTCCTCTTGTTGCCTTTCTGGTGAGTCAGGGGGTACATCAAAAGCGGTGATTAATTTCTGTGATGGGTGTTTGTCTTTAACATGTTTGAGATAAATGTCATGTTGTCTGTGTTTCATGTGTGATATCAGGGCGGCTGTACCAAGGTGTGTTCCCTCCTTTCCTCTTTTCACTGACTTGTCACAAATTGTGCACAGTGCCATTGGGGATGACTACACTGTGCAGGGGATAGGGGTAGGGAACAGGTGGAGAAGAATGGCCACTTTGTTCTTGTCCTCCACATTCACCTTCACTGTCTGTGGCAGCGGGTGATGTTACTGCAGTTGCTGCTACTGCCTCAAAATCAGCACTGCATCCAGGACCAGGAGTATTGCTGCTGCTGACAAGTGGAACCTGTTATTGCATATTATCATAGTAAATTAGGTTGAATATAGACACAAGTCCATCAAGTTCAACCTTTTCCTCATACCCCAGTAATTTTATAGCTTTCCTGCTACCAAATAAGTTAGTCTTTCTCAGACCTTCCTGATCTGCCTACTAATAAACTGTATTACTCTGTATGTTCCCTTTTGAAAGAAATGTATCTAATCTTCTCTTAAATGTATCAATTTAATCTCCCATAACCACCTCCTTGGGCAAGGAATTCCACAATTTAACAGACCTTACTGTAAAAAAACCCTTCCTCTGCTGAAGTCTATACCTCCTTTCCTCTAATCTCAAGGGGTGTCCCCTGGTCATCTGATCAGGCCTTGGAATAAACAGCTCACCGCAGAGATCCTTGTATTGACCTCTCATATACTTGTAAATTGTGATAAGATCTCCTCTTAGTTGTCTTTTCTCTAGAGTAAATAAACCTAGTTTGTCTAGTAGTTCCTCATATGTCAAGTCCTCCATTCCCTTAATTAATTTTGTTGCTCTTCGTTGTACCCTCTCTGGTTCTAGTATATCCTTTTTCAGAACAGGTGCCCAAAACTGCACTGCATACTCAAGGTGAGGTCTTACCAATGATTTGTATAATGGCAAAATAATGTTATCCACTCTTGCTTCAATACCTCTTTTTATGCAAGACAGGATTTTGTTTGCTTTTGCTACTGCTGTTTGACACTGGTCACTGTTTCCAAGTTTGTAGTTGACAAGGATACAGAGGTTTTTCTCTAGCAACGAGTCACCTAAAATTATTCCATTAAGTTTATAAGTAGCCTTGGGATAATTTCCTCCCAAATGCATGACTTTACACTTCCCCACATTACACTTCATATTCCATTTGTTTACCCAGTCTGACATTTTATATAAATCCCTCTATAGAGAGCAATTATCCTGTTCTGAATTAATTATCCTGCATAATTTAGTGTCATCTGCAAATATTGATATTTTGCTTTCTATATCTATTTCCAGGTCATTTATAAACATGTTAAACAGCAGTGGACCTAATACTGAGCCCTGAGGTACTCCACTCTCCACTTTAACTGTACTGGAGAATTTTCCATTTATAACCACACACTGTTCCCTATCCTTCAACCAGTTTTGTATCCAATTGCAAAGGTTATCTCCTAGCCCTAATTTCCTTATTTTATACCCCAGCCTTCTGTGTGGCACTGTATCAAATGCCTTTGCAAACTCTAGATATACTACATCTACTGTCTTGTCATTGTCATGGTTGCTGCTTACTTCTTCATAGAAGCTGAAAAGATTAGTTTGGCAGGATCTATTCTTCATAAAACCATGTTGATTTGTGCTAATGATCTTATTTTTTGTGTTGTAATCCTGAATATAGTCCCTATTATGCCTTCTAACAGTTTTCCCACTACAGAGGTCAAACTCACAGGTCTATAATTTTCAGGTTCTGTTTTAGTTCCCTTTTTAAATAGAGGCACTATGTTAGCTCTTCGCCAATCCTGTGGCACTGAGCCTGTGGTGATAGAATCTTTAAAGAGTGAATACAGGGGTTTTGCTAACACTGCACTGAGTTCCTGAAGAATCCTTGGATGTATAACATCAGGACCCAGTGCTTTGTCAGTCTTAATTTTGTTCAGTCTTCCCATGACATCTTCTTGAATTAACCCAATATCTGATAATTGTATTGTTTTATTAGTTACTTGTCGAGGCTCTTCTACCATTCCTTGCTCCCTTGTTTATACTGATGCAAAGAATGTGTTTAGAACATCATTCTTTTCCTTATCCTCACTAACCAACTCACCCATCTCATTTTTGAATGGTCCAATGTACTCCCTCTTACGTTTTTTGCTATTTATATATTTGAAAGCCTTTTTTGGATTGGTCTTGCTTTCCCTTGCAATTCAGGTTTAATTATCCATTTTTGCTACCCTAATTGCCTTTTTGCAATCTTTATCGCACTCCCTGTATTTTAAGAAAGAATGTTCAGTTCCTTCAAACTTTAATAGTTTGAATGTTTTTTTCTTTGCCATTTCCTTCTTTACATGTGCAGTTAACCACACTGGCTGTGATTTAATTTTTTGCATTTGTTCCCCATTGGTATATACTGTTGGGTACATTTCTGCAACCTAAATTTGAATTCTGACCATTTTCCCAGTCTATGTGTTGCATTAAAGCTCTTAACAATTTGAAGTTAGCTTTTTTAAAATTAAGAGTTTTGGTTGAACCTATACATTTTTGCTTTGCCAGACTGATCTCAAATGTAACCATGTTGTGATCACTGTTTCCCAAATCTTCACTTACCTTAATATTGGATACCATTTCTGTGTTATTCATTATCACTAGGTCCAATACATTGTTATTTCTTGTCGGCGCTTCCACCATTTGTGACAAGTAACTTTCCCGAAGTGTGTTCAAAAACCTGCTACCCTTAGCACTCTGACAGGTCTCATTTTTTTCAGTTGATATCTGGATAGTTAAAATCTCTCATAATTATAGTATGCCCAAACTGGGCAGCTTTCCTCATTTGCAATAGCAGTTGGACCTCAACATTGTCATTGATATTTGGTGGTTTGTAGCATATACCCACCAACACCTTTTTTTTACCTTTTACACCACATTTAGTCTCAATTTCTACCCACAAGGACTCCACATTTTGGCCAGTTTCCTCACTAATATCATCCCTCAAAATTGGATTTACCTCTGGTTTCAAATATAAGCACACACCTCCCCCTTTTCTATTAATTCTGTCTCTTCTAAACAGGGAATAGCCCTCTATATTTACAGCCCAGTCATGTGCATCATTCCACCATGTTTCTGTTACACCAGTTATGTCCAATTGCTCATTAACCAGCAGCAATTCTAGTTCTCCTATTGTATCTCCCATACTTCTTGCATTTGCTAGCATACAATTAATTTTTAAGTCTTTACATATATCACTCCCTACATGTCTTTTTCTACTTCTTCATTTACTAGGAGTTCCTCCCCATTTACAACATTTATCCCCACTCTTTCTTCCCCCCCCCCCCCGATTATTTACTTGGACCCAGTTCCTATCTGCTCTATCTACCCAATTTTTGCTATCTATGCCCACCCCCCCTTTCCTTGTTTAAAAGCTCCTCCAAGCTTCCTAGCATTCTCTTCCCTAGCACGGAGGCTCCTCTACCATTAAGGTGCAGTCCACCACTTCCATATACATTGTACCCAAGAGCAAAGTCAGCCCATTGTTCTAAAAACACAAAACCCTCCTTCCTGCACCAATGCTTGAGCCATGCATTAAGCTCCCTGAGCTCCCTCTGTCTACCTGCACTGGCGCATGGCACAGGTAGTATTTCAGATAACGCTACCTTAGAGGTCCTTGCCTTGAGCTTGCACCCTAAATCCCTGAAATCATTCTTTAGAGACCTCCATCTTCCTCCTACTTTGTCATTGGTACAATATGTACCAACACAGCTGGATCACTTCCAACCCCTCCCAATAATCTGTCAGCCCTGTCCGCAATATGTCGAACCACGTTCCTGGCGGCAGATTACCCCATCTACCCTCCTAATAATAGAGTCGAAAATCATGGGTGTGTTTTCCCTTGAGAGCAGGGACTCTACCACATCACTTGTTGACCCCATTCCCACTGTGTCCACGGTGGTCTGTGACACACTAGCTTGTTCCTTAGCATTCTGCTGCCCTTGCATCTCAGAAGCAGCAGGAATTAGAGCAGTTGCAAATTCCAAAATCTCACTGCTAGTGGTGGTGGTGATGCCCTTCCTCATCCTGTCTCCCATTTCTTCTCAGTTTCTGCTAAAAAGGCCGTCAATGTCTCTTCCACCTCAGCTTCTCCACCATCACCATCACCAATAGTCCCTATGTGCTGCTGCTCTATTACAGACATCTCACTGCTGGTTGGAGGAGGTGACGAGCAATGTGACAGAGGGTCCCCTAATGTCACTCTTGACACTTCTTGGTGACATGAAGGCAGACTGGTGGCAGTAGCAGCAGGCACAAACAGCTTATCTGTGCTCCTGGTGGTGGAGGTATTATCGTGGTGGTGGTGGTGACAAGTCTACCTTCTTTAGGATCATGTTCCAGATTGACAATGTCGTGGAGGGAAAGGGGACTCCCAGGGTCAGGGGAATGGTGTAGGCTCCCTTAGTCGTTAGTCTGGATGCTCTCAATTGCTTCCCCTACCACTCCCCTAACACTAGTCCCACCAGCTGCTTCACCATCACTGTTACTACTGCTAACACCAACCACATCAATTTCAGCCCCAGAGTATTCCTTCTCACAGTCACTAGTAATATGAGGACATTGATTACCCCCTCCTTCACTCCTAATGTTAACAATCCTCTGGACCCTCTTAGTAGTAGTAGTAGTAGTAGTAGTACTAGCACTGGCGGGACTGCTTGAGGACGGCAAGTGTGACCTAGGGTCCCCTGCTGTCACACTTGCCATCATCTTCTCCTTTCCCCCTCCTGAGTATTGCAAGACACGCTGGCAGCAGGCACAGCACTGGTGGCAGCAGGGGCAGCACATCTGACAGCAGGCACAGCACATCTTACAGTAGGTGCAGCATGTCTGGAAGCAGGTGCAGCATGTCTCTCACGACTACTACACTTTTCTTCCTCCCTTGACATTAATTTCCCCAAGAACCCTAGAGGTGATTTAGGGGGACTGGCCAGCATTGCTTTTTTAGTGCTCACTTCTTCCTCAGACTCAGACACAGTGGACACATAATGGTCCTTCCAGTTCCTCCTTTTACTGCTCATAGTGATAGCAGTTACTATGAGCCTCTCCTGCCTTAATTCTGCTAAAAGATCACAGCAGAACAGCACAGCACGTCTATCTCGCTCTGTAGCTGCTTCTATTGTGTTTCACTTACTGGAACAGGTCACGTTTTTATAGCGAAAAATATGTAAATCAAGGGGTGGAAACTTTCTAGCCATTGAAAAAATGGCGAAGAATTTTTACCAATGGACGAAAAATTTGAAGATTTTAATAACTATTTTTAAAGCAAATTTTCCCTGTTAAAAACGGGACAACAATGTGGTTTTCATGGGAAAACAGCAGGACCTTTTTCCCACCCCTAATCATGTGTTGCTACTGATTCCTCAAATGGGGTCAGTGGAGAAGGATGACAATGTGTGAGCTACATGGATACAGAGAGACGTATGTTCATAGGACATGTTGGCCAGGTCTTGTGCAACACAACATCACTGCTTGGGAACACTGTTATGACTACTGGTGAGGAAAGGTCCCGTGAAAAAAATCTGCAAAAACCATGTGGTTGTCAGCTTTTCCACTGCAAAATCCGCTTTAAATAAAGCAATTAAAATATTTGCTGTTTTCAGCCATTGCCAAAAATGTTTTGTTATTTTTTACTTTCACAAGAGAGACAGAGACAAGGCGTTGTGCTGTGCAAGATTGTGAAATTGCGTGCTATCGCTATGAGTACCAGGAATAACACTAGAAGGAGGAGCTGGGAGGACCGATATGTGTCCCATGAGACTGAAGAGGAGGAAGTGTACACTACCAACATTAAAGGGTCTGGATGCCCAAATTATCCAGACCCAATGATGGCCAGTCCCCTTAAATCACCCCTAGAAATCATGGGGAAAATAATGTCACAGGCAGAAGTAGGTAGCAGTGAGAGCAGGACAGGTCAGCTACCTGTGCCTGCTGCTACTGCTTCCAGTGTGCCATGTGATTCTCAAGAAGGGCGGAGGAGGAGTTGATGCCAAGTGTGACATCAGGGGACCCTAAGTTACACTTGCCATCCCCAAGCAGTCTCACCACTACTAATACTAAGATACAGCAGTTACAAACTCAGAGCGTTAGGAGTGAGGGAGGGGAGATGATTCTAGTAGTGAGGAAGACTCAGAGAAGGAAATTGATGTGGTTGGAGTTAGTAATAGTGACGGTGAAGCAGCTGGTAGGACTAGCATGACCACAGGAGATCCTCCTGCTGATGCTGAAGTAGAAGGGGAAGTAATACGGAGTGGTCAGACTAGTGGTCACGGAAGCCCACAACATTCCCCTCACACTGTGAGTCCCCTTACCTCCATGACTGTCTATATGGAACATTATCCTGAAGAAGGCAGAACTGGAAGTTAGCAGCAATAATACCACCACCACCATGATCACAAATAAGCTGCCTGTGCCTGCTGCTAGTGATGCCAACCAGCAGGTCAAGAGATGGCAAGTGTGACAGTAGGGGACCATCTACATTTGTCATCACCTCCATCCGGTGAGACATCTGTAACAGAGCAGCAGAAGTGAGGAGGGACTGGTGGTGGTGATGATAATGGTGGAGAATCTCGGGTGGAATAGACATTAATGGCCTTTTTAGCCCAAACCGAGAAGGAATGGGAGAGGGATGGGGATGGGCACAATCGCCACCACCAGTTAAATTGGCAAATTTACGGTGTTTGCTGCTGCTGTAATTCCTGCTGCTGTGAGTTGCAAGGGCAGCAGGATGATGAACAGCTAGTGTGCCACAGACCACCATGGACAAAGGGGGAATTGGGTCCAGTAATGCGGGGGTAGGACAGGTTCCACTTGCCAGAAGCAATACCCCTGGTCCTAGTTTAAGTTCTGATTCTTATGCAATAGCAGCAACAACATCCTATGCCTCAGCCAGTTTAGGGGAATGTGGAGGCGAAGAAGAAAGAGGCTATTCTACTCCACATTTTCCTCCCCCCTGAATTTCTGGGTGTAGGACTATATTTCTCTTGGGACAGGCATAGTGTATTCATCACCACATATATTCCACATATTGCTCACTGTGTGTGCGCTGACCACTCATGGCTGTGTAGTGAAGGATAATCGCAAGCAGGGCATCAAGAGGCATCTGAGCAGTACTTGTTTTCTGGTGGGATGTTTTCACAATGGGGGCCCTAAGCATCTGTTTGGTTAGAGTTATGCCAGATGTTCAAGCTGAGTCCAGATGTGCTCATTGTTCCCAGTCCTTCCCTTATTTACAACACACTGTGCTCATTGCAGTTGATGAGAGACACAATTCCTTCCTGCTCTCAAGGGAAACATTTCCATTTCAACAACACACCCATGGTTTTGGAGGAGGGGCAGGTAGAGAAGCATTATTAGTCAAATTATTTTCCCCACATATATCTGAAAAGTTGTGGGGACTAGTTGTGGTTCTGCTACAGCCTCAGGTGCATCACTGGAGCTAGCAGTGACAAGTGGAACCTTCATCATCCATCACCCATGTTACAGCTGCTGTTGATCCCATTTCCTTTGAGCTGCCTAATCATCCTGCTGCTTAAACCACTCAGCAGCAAGAACAGCAGTTGTAAATGCTACAATGACACTTATGATGCTTTGCAATGCACTGGGTCCCTAGCTGGCACTCAGAGGGTCAAAGTAAGTGTATGTTTTTAGGATTATATTGACTTTATGATGTAGTTAGGCCATGGTTAGACTCCTGTAAAAAGAATACCTACATCTTGGCAGTGCCCATATCTTTAGAACTGGCACAATTTAAAGGGCAATTTGAGACAATAAAGACCTTTTTGTGATTCTGCCAAATCAACATTTATCTAGACTATGAAGACATGTACAACTGCAAATATTTATCTCTGTACTTTGGGGATGCAGACCTTCCAAAATCAATATGGGGAGAAGGAAGCAAAAGACAGATCTTCCTGTCTACAGAAACAGCCCTGCTGTCAGCCCAGATAATTCTGTCATGGTAGGTGGCTGCTTAATTCACCTCGTGTTTGTATCAGCCCCAAGTCTAGCACTTCATACATATCTAGTTGACACAAAGCACAGGGCAGTGGTAGAAGGAGGAAGCATCAATTTATTGTCTCTTTCATTCCAACATGTATATGACAGAGACCGCAGGAGCAATCAGACTGCACAGCGATCAACCCAAAACAAAGTAAAGACGTAACAGAGAGAACACTAGAGTTCTATGTACAAAGAGGATTGAGTATCTGGAGAGAAGTATCTGTACTTCTCCTCTGACTAAGGATAGGATAAAGGTTATTTTATTTGGAGTGCTAAAATTGCCTTATTCTGACACATATTGGACTCTTTTAAACTACTGTGGCACACAGCTGTGGGAACACATTTTCCATAGCTTAGAAGTCACTCATTCTCTCTCTCCCTTTCACCTGGAGATCACAGCGATCTGTCGGGCTGGTTGACGTTAGCTCCTCCCATGACACTTATGGTAGTGTTCTGTGCTCTCCACAGAAGCCCATTAATGGTGGAGCTTCCGTGGAGAGGATAGCATCCTTGCTTATTTTAATATGAGAGTCAAGTGAGGCATTGACATTAATCAGCCCTGCAGATCACCATGATCTACAGAAGTAACTGACAGACAGAAAATAATTGAGTTCTAAGCTGTGGAAACTCAGTTACCATCGTTGTGAGGACACTGACAATTATTTAAACATGTCTTATTTTGAACCTTTACTGCCCCTTCAACACTTTGAATGCCACAAAGATACCCCACACATCACCTTGTGTTGGATTCCTGTCCGGCACACATAACATTTAAAGAGATAGTACTACTTCATTATTACTATCACCCATGTTGTAGCCCTTAAAATTCTGAATTCAACGATACCAGCGGCATCTCTCAAACCTTTATGGTTTGAGAGATATCCGCTTTCAAAGTTCCCTCTTTTTGGCTTTTCCCCTGACGTCAGCATTCTAGCTGAGAGCAGGGTAATCCGATCAGTGAGCAAGCTGTGGCTCCGCAGGAGTCCTGAGATCACGTTATAGAAACAGAAATCCTTCACTAAAATGGTCTATTACGTGTGCCTGGTTTGCAAGCACACACAGAAGATCATTTCAGTGAAGGATTTCTGTTTCTATAATGAGATCTCAGCACTGCTGCAGAGCCGCCGCCGGTCCCGGGACCAGATTCCCCTGGTGTCAGATAGAATACTGACGTCAGGGAAGAGGGAACTTTGAAAGTGGATATCTCTCAAACCATAAAGGTTTGAGAGATGCTGCTGGTATCGTTGAATTCAGAATTTTAAGGGCTACAACATGGGGGATAGTAATAATGAAGTATTACTATCCCTTTAAAGGGATATAGTTAAGATATGAACATACCCAGGAATATCTTCCCATACCCCAGAGAACTAAGAAGGGCCGGGGTAGGAGTGTCTTAACCCTTTGAGTGCCAGAGTGGTACGGAACACATTTCAAAGCAATGAGTTCTGTACCACTCTGGCACTCAGAGGGTTAATGGCAGGATTAGCATGTCAGGTGCAGGGTTTAAGCAAGACAAGCGACATTAAGGAGAACAGGAGGGGTTTGCCTCAAACGTGGGAAGGAAAGGGAGTGAACAGAACTGGACGAAGACTCGTTACCTAGAGACCTGGTAGAAGACGGACAAAACCGGAGTCTCGTGGTGGTTACAGACACATCACATGGATGCAAATGAATAGAAACATGTAGGTTTTTATTGCCCATTTAAAGAGAAACTATCACCCCAAATAAAGTCCCCCCAATAATAATTCATATTGCGATAAGCACAGTAGCATTATCCAGCAAAAGAACAGCGTTAAGATATCCTACTAAATTCTACTTTACCTGAGACTGACGGCCAGAAATTAGCACAGACAACTTGGCTTAGAGACATCTGTGTGCCTGCACTGTCTGTCCGGTCTCCTCTAGGGGGCGCTGCATTGCACCTTAAGGTAACAGGAAGGGACTGACGGTGCAGGAGCACAGATGCCTCTAACGCAAGAACCGTGGCTGTCACTCTCAGGTGAAGTAGGATTTCTTAATAACGCGGTACTTATGTTGGATAATAGTACTATTTCTCAGGGTATCGTTATATGAATAGTTATTGGGGGGGAGCTGTATTTGGGGTGATAAACGTCCTAAAATAAGAAGTTTAATAAAACATTCAGCACTCTCTTTATACACCGATCAGAGCAGCGTATGCTTTACTATACCAAGGCAGAGAATAGTCACAAAGGCAGAGGAGTAATTCAGAGTAAGCGCTGGAGACATATCTCACATTAAAGACATTAAAGGCCCCATTAAAGTTAGAGTTAACCTCCTTTTTCACTGTATATATTCTGCATGTGTATATTACGCACAGTTAAACAAAATGTGTTTCCAGAGAGCTTACTGTGCGGGACACTGAAAGCAGAGAAAGGGCAACAATGTAAAAAAATATCCAATGTAAAAATAAAAAAGCACAATGGTACAATATAAAAAAGCCACCACCACAGCATAGACCTGCAGGGATAGTGTTACAATGTAAGGTACACCTGCACAGTCCTTGAAAGAAAGCTCTCAGATCCAAGAAGCCAGGGAGCTCCCTCTCAGGGACATACAATTTTAACAAACAATTAGATGATGATCAAATTAACGGTAATTTGAGTTTACATATTAAACACAAAGAATATGTAAACTCAATAAGGAGGTTGACTGTCTCCTTAAATCAATATAGCTTTCGATTTGCTCCCCACGGTACATTTAGTTTGAGCAAGAATTGCTCCAGTGACTTTGTGTATATGGCCTTATGCAGTGCAAGCGATGGAATGGACAGGTAGAAATGACAGGTGGGTTGAGTATTTGTGAGTATAAAAAAAGTTGTCTGGAGACCAGCTTCCCCCGTCCTGTTTGTGGTTTGTCCAGCAGTCAGTGGGTGGATGAGGTACTGGGGAGCCTGGCGGTGTTATTAGTCCATCCACTGGGGGCAGTACTGCTCCTGTAAATAGACAAACAGGCTGTGAGGATCACAAATACAAAAGAGACCCCCAGGCACCTTCACTAACTAGACAAATGATTATTATATACTGTAAAGGCTGTATCAGTAATATGTACTGGATTATTTTATATACTATAAAGGCTGTATCAGTAATATGATATGTACTGGATTATTTTATATTATCTAAAGACTGTATCAGTAATATGTACTGTATTATTTTACATTATCTAAAGACTGTATCAGTAATATGTACTGGATTATTTTATATTATCTAAAGACTGTATCAGTAATATGTACTGGATTAGTTTATATCATCTAAAGGCTGTATCAGTAATATGTACTGGATTATTTTATATACTCTAAAGACTGTATCAGTAATATGTACTGGATTATTTTATATTATCTAAAGACTGTATCAGTAATATGTACTGGACTATTTTATATACTCTAAAGGCTGTATCAGTAATATGTACTGGATTATTTTATATTATCTAAAGGCTGTATCAGTAATATATACTGGATTAGTTTATATCATCTAAAGGCTGTATCAGTAATATGTACTGGATTATTTTATATCATCTAAAGGCTGTATCAGTAATATGTACTGGATTAGTTTATATCATCTAAAGGCTGTATCAGTAATATGTACTGGATTATTTTATATTATCTAAAGACTGTATCAGTAATATGTACTGGATTAGTTTATATCATCTAAAGGCTGTATCAATAATATGTACTGGATTATTTTATATTATCTAAAGGCTGTATCAGTAATATGTACTGGATTTGTTTATATTATCTAAAGACTGTATCAGTAATATGTACTGGATTCGTTTATATTATCTAAAGGCTGTATCAGTAATATATACTGGATTTGTTTATATTATCTAAAGGCTGTATCAGTAATATGTACTGGATTCGTTTACATTATCTAAAGACTGTATCATTAATACGTACTGGATTCGTTTATATTATCTAAAGGCTGTATCAGTAACATATACTGGATTTGTTTATATTATCTAAAGGCTATATCAGTTATATGTACTGGATTATTTTATATACTCTAAAGGCTGTATCAGTAATATGTACTGGATTATTTTATATTATGTAAAGGCTGTATCAGTAATATATACTGGATTCGTTTATATTATCTAAAGGCTGTATCAGTAATATGTACTGGATTATTTTATATACTCTAAAGGCTGTATCAGTAATATGTACTGGATTATTTTATATTATGTAAAGGCTGTATCAGTAATATTTACTGGATTATTTTATATAATCTAAAGGCTGTATCAGTAATATGTACTGGATTATTTTATATTATCTAAAGGCTGTATCAGAAATATGTACTGGATTCGTTTATATTATCTAAAGGCTGTATCAGTAATATATACTGGATTCGTTTATATTATCTAAAGGCTGTATCAGTAATATGTACTGGATTATTTTATATACTCTAAAGGCTGTATCAGTAATATGTACTGGATTATTTTATATTATGTAAAGGCTGTATCAGTAATATTTACTGGATTATTTTATATAATCTAAAGGCTGTATCAGTAATATGTACTGGATTATTTTATATTATCTAAAGGCTGTATCAGTAATATGTAGTGGATTATTTTATATTATCTAAAGACTGTATCAGTAATATGTACTGGATTTGTTTATATTATCTAAAGACTGTATCAGTAATATGTACTGGATTCGTTTATATTATCTAAAGGCTGTATCAGTAATATATACTGGATTTGTTTATATTATCTAAAGGCTGTATCAGTAATATGTACTGGATTCGTTTATATTATCTAAAGACTGTATCATTAATATGTACTGGATTCGTTTATATTATCTAAAGGCTGTATCAGTAATATGTACTGGATTATTCTATATTATCTAAAGGCTGTATCAGTAACATCTACTGGATTATTTTATACTAGTTGAACAGCCCGTTACACGGGCCACAGTGCCTCTGGCAGCCGGTCGCGGGGCAGTCACGCGCAGTAGAGACTGCCCGCGCCACTGCTAATACAGAGCTTGACGCTCCTTCGGAGCGCCCAGCTCTGTATCAGCCGCAGCGCGGGCAGTCTGTACTGCGCATGACTGCCGCACTCGCAGCAGTGTCTACTGTGCATGTCGGGCGTTACACACAACTTAGCGAATTATTATATAGGATTATGTAAAAGCTGTATCAGTAATATGTAGTGGATTATTTTATATACTGTAAAGACTGTATCAGTAATATGTACTGGATTATTTTATATTATCTAAAGACTGTATCAGTAATATGTACTGGATTTGTTTATATTATCTAAAGACTGTATCAGTAATATGTACTGGATTCGTTTATATTATCTAAAGGCTGTATCAGTAATATATACTGGATTTGTTTATATTATCTAAAGGCTGTATCAGTAATATGTACTGGATTTGTTTATATTATCTAAAGACTGTATCAGTAATATGTACTGGACTATTTTATATACTCTAAAGGCTGTATCAGTAATATGTACTGGATTATTTTATATTATGTAAAGGCTGTATCAGTAATATGTACTGGATTATTTTATATTATCTAAAGGCTGTATCAGTAACATCTACTGGATTATTTTATATTATGTAAAGGCTGTATCAGTAATATGTAGTGGATTATTTTATATACTGTAAAGACTGTATCAGTAATATGTACTGGATTATTTTATATTATCTAAAGGCTGTATCAGTAATATGTACTGGATTAGTTTATATCATCTAAAGGCTGTATCAGTAATATGTACTGGATTATTTTATATTATCTAAAGACTGTATCAGTAATATGTACTGGATTAGTTTATATTATCTAAAGGCTGTATCAGTAATATGTACTGGATTATTTTATATTATCTAAAGGCTGTATCAGTAATATGTACTGGATTATTTTATATTATCTAAAGGCTGTATCAGTAATACGTATTGGATTATTTTATATACTCTAAAGGCTGTATCAGTAATATGTACTGGATTATTTTATATTATGTAAAGGCTGTATCAGTAATATGTACTGGATTATTTTATATACTCTAAAGGCTGTATCAGTAATATGTAGTGGATTATTTTATATTATCTAAAGGCTGTATCAGTAACATGTACTGGATTATTTTATATTATGTAAAGGCTGTATCAGTAATATGTAGTGGATTATTTTATATACTCTAAAGGCTGTATCAGTAATATGTAGTGGATTATTTTATATTATCTAAAGGCTGTATCAGTAATATGTACTGGATTATTTTATATTATCTAAAGGCTGTATCAGTAATATGTACTGGATTATTTTATATTATGTAAAGACTGTATCAGTAATATGTACTGGATTATTTTATATTATGTAAAGGCTGTATCAGTAATATGTACTGGATTATTTTATATTATGTAAAGGCTGTATCAGTAATATGTACTGGATTATTTTATATTATGTAAAGGCTGTATCAATAATATGCACTGGATTATTTTATATCATCTAAAGGCTGTATCAGTAATATGTACTGGATTATTTTATATTATCGCTCCTTCTCTGTATCAGTAATATGTAATGGATTATTTTATATTATGTAAAGGCTGTATCAGTAATATGTACTGGATTATTTTATATTATGTAAAGGCTGTATCAATAATATGCACTGGATTATTTTATATCATCTAAAGACTGTATCAGTAATATGTACTGGATTATTTTATATCATGTAAAGACTGTATCAGTAATATGTACTGGATTATTTTATATTATCTAAAGTCTGTATTAGTAATATGCACTGGATTATTTTATATACTCTAAAGACTGTATCAGTAATATGTACTGGATTATTTTATATCATCTAAAGGCTGTATCAGTAATATGTACTAGATTATTTTATATCATCTAAAGGCTGTATCAGTAATATGTACTGGATTATTTTATATAATCTAAAGGCTGTATCAGTAATATGTACTGGATTATTTTACATACTCTAAAGACTGTATCAGTAATATGCACTGGATTATTTTATATCATCTAAAGACTGTATCGGTAATATGTACTGGATTATTTTATATTATCTAAAGGCTGTATCAGTAATATATACTGGATTATTTTATATCATCTAAAGGCTGTATCAGTAATGTGTACTGGATTATTTTATATACTCTAAAGACTGTATCAGTAATATGTACTGGATTATTTTATATCATCTAAAGGCTGTATCAGTAATATATACTGGATTATTTTATATCATCTAAAGGATGTATCAGTAATATATACTGGATTATGTTATATCATCTAAAGGCTGTATCAGTAATATGTACTGGACTATTTTATATTATCTAACGGCTGTATCAGTAGTATGTACTGGATTATTTTATATCATCTAATGACTGTATCAGTAATATGAACTGGATTATTTTATATTATCTAACGGCTGTATCAGTAGTATGTACTGGATTATTTTATATTATCTAAAGACTGTATCAGTAATATGAACTGGATTATTTTATATTATCTAAAGGCTGTATCAGTAATATGTACTGGATTATTTTATATTATCTAAAGACTGTATCAGTAATCTGCACTGGATTATTTTATATCATCTAAAGGCTGTATCACTAATATGTACTGGATTATTTTATATTATGTAAAGACTGTATCAGTAATATGACTGGATTATTTTATATTATCTAAAGGCTGTATCAGTAATAAGTACTGGATTATTTTATATCATCTAAAGGCTGTATCTGTAATATGCACTGGATTATTTTATATACTCTAAAGGCTATATCAGTGATATGTACTGGATTATTTTATATTATCTAAAGGCTGTATCAGTGATATGCACTGGATTATTTTATATACTCTAAAGACTGTATCAGTAATATGCACTGGATTATTTTATATCATCTAAAGGCTGTATCAGTAATATGTACTGGATTATTTTATATTATGTAAAGACTGTATCAGTAATATATACTGGATTATTTTATATTATCTAAAGGCTGTATCAGTAATATAACTGGATTATTTTATATTATCTAAAGGCTGTATCAGTAATAAGTACTGGATTATTTTATATCATCTAAAGGCTGTATCTGTAATATGCACTGGATTATTTTATATTATCTAAAGGCTGTATCTGTAATATGTACTGGATTATTTTATATTATCTAAAGACTGTATCATTAATATGTACTGGATTCATTTATATTATCTAAAGGCTGTATCAGTAATATATACTGGATTCGTTTATATTATCTAAAGGCTGTATCAGTAATATGTACTGGATTATTTTATATTATGTAAAGGCTGTATCAGTAATATGTACTGGATTATTTTATATACTCTAAAGGCTGTATCAGTAATATGTACTGGATTATTTTATATTATCTAAAGGCTGTATCAGTAACATCTACTGGATTATTTTATATTATGTAAAGGCTGTATCAGTAATATGTAGTAGATTATTTTATATACTGTAAAGACTGTATCAGTAATATGTACTGCATTATTTTATATTATCTAAAGGCTGTATCAGTAATATGTACTGGATTAGTTTATATCATCTAAAGGCTGTATCAGTAATATGTACTGGATTATTTTATATTATCTAAAGACTGTATCAGTAATATGTACTGGATTAGTTTATATTATCTAAAGGCTGTATCAGTAATATGTACTGGATTATTTTATATTATCTAAAGGCTGTATCAGTAATATGTACTGGATTATTTTATATTATCTAAAGGCTGTATCAGTAATATGTAGTGGATTATTTTATATACTCTAAAGGCTGTATCAGTAATATGTACTGGATTATTTTATATAATCTAAAGGCTGTATCAGTAATATGTACTGGATTATTTTACATACTCTAAAGACTGTATCAGTAATATGCACTGGATTATTTTATATCATCTAAAGACTGTATCGGTAATATGTACTGGATTATTTTATATTATCTAAAGGCTGTATCAGTAATATATACTGGATTATTTTATATCATCTAAAGGCTGTATCAGTAATGTGTACTGGATTATTTTATATACTCTAAAGACTGTATCAGTAATATGTACTGGATTATTTTATATCATCTAAAGGCTGTATCAGTAATATATACTGGATTATTTTATATCATCTAAAGGATGTATCAGTAATATATACTGGATTATGTTATATCATCTAAAGGCTGTATCAGTAATATGTACTGGACTATTTTATATTATCTAACGGCTGTATCAGTAAAATGTACTGGATTATTTTATATCATCTAAAGACTGTATCAGTAATATGAACTGGATTATTTTATATTATCTAACGGCTGTATCAGTAGTATGTACTGGATTATTTTATATTATCTAAAGACTGTATCAGTAATATGCACTGGATTATTTTATATCATCTAAAGGCTGTATCACTAATATGTACTGGATTATTTTATATTATGTAAAGACTGTATCAGTAATATATACTGAATAATTTTATATTATCTAAAGGCTGTATCAGTAATATGACTGGATTATTTTATATTATCTAAAGGCTGTATCAGTAATAAGTACTGGATTATTTTATATCATCTAAAGGCTGTATCTGTAATATGCACTGGATTCTTTTATATACTCTAAAGGCTATATCAGTGATATGTACTGGATTATTTTATATACTCTAAAGGCTGTATCAGTGATATGCACTGGATTATTTTATATCATCTAAAGGCTGTATCAGTAATATGTACTGGATTATTTTATATTATGTAAAGACTGTATCAGTAATATATACTGGATTATTTTATATTATCTAAAGGCTGTATCAGTAATATAACTGGATTATTTTATATTATCTAAAGGCTGTAACAGTAATAAGTACTGGATTATTTTATATCATCTAAAGGCTGTATCTGTAATATGCACTGGATTATTTTATATTATCTAAAGGCTGTATCTGTAATATGTACTGGATTATTTTATATTATCTAAAGGCTGTATCAGTGATATGCACTGGATTATTTTATATACTCTGAAGACTGTATCAGTAATATGCACTGGATTATTTTATATCATCTAAAGGCTGTATCAGTAATATGTACTGGATTATTTTATATTATGTAAAGACTGTATCAGTAATATATACTGGATTATTTTATATTATCTAAAGGCTGTATCAGTAATATGACTGGATTATTTTATATTGTCTAAAGGCTGTATCAGTAATAAGTACTGGATTATTTTTTATCATCTAAAGGCTGTATCTGTAATATGCACTGGATTATTTTATATACTCTAAAGACTGTATCAGTAATATGCACTGGATTATTTTATATCATCTAAAGGCTGTATCAGTAATATGTACTGGATTATTTTATATTATGTAAAGACTGTATCAGTAATAAGTACTGGATTATTTTATATCATCTAAAGGCTGTATCTGTAAAATGCACTGGATTATTTTATATACTCTAAAGGCTATATCAGTGATATGTACTGGATTATTTTATATTATCTAAAGGCTGTATCAGTGATATGCACTGGATTATTTTATATACTCTAAAGACTGTATCAGTAATATGCACTGGATTATTTTATATCATCTAAAGGCTCTATCAGTAATATGTACTGGATTATTTTATATCATCTAAAGGCTGTATCAGTAATATGTTGGATTATTTTATATTATCTAAAGGCTGTATCAGTAAAAAGTACTGGATTATTTTATATCATCTAAAGGCTGTATCTGTAATATGCATTGGATTATTTTATATTATCTAAAGGCTGTATCTGTAATATGCACTCGATTATTTTATATCATCTAAAGACTGTATCACTACTATGTACTGGATTATTTTATATACTCTAAAGACTATATCAGTAATATGAACTGGATTATTTTATATTATCTAACGGCTGTATCAGTAGTATGTACTGGATTATTTTATATTATCTAAAGACTGTATCAGTAATATGAACTGGATTATTTTATATTATCTAAAGGCTGTATCAGTAAAATGTACTGGATTATTTTATATCATCTAAAGACTGTATCAGTAATATGTACTGGATTATTTTATATTATCTAACGGCTGTATCAGTAGTATGTACTGGATTATTTTATATCATCTAAAGACTGTATCAGTAATATGCACTGGATTATTTTATATCATCTAAAGGCTGTATCACTAATATGTACTGGATTATTTTATATTATGTAAAGACTGTATCAGTAATATATACTGGATTATTTTATATTATCTAAAGGCTGTATCAGTAATAAGTACTGGATTATTTTATATCATCTAAAGGCTGTATCTGTAATATGCACTGGATTATTTTATATTATCTAAAGGCTGTATCTGTAATATGCACTGGATTATTTTATATCATCTAAAGACTGTATCACTACTATGTACTGGATTATTTTATATACTCTAAAGACTATATCAGTAATATGTACTGGATTATTTTATATTATCTAAAGACTGTATCAGAAATATGTACTGGATTATTTTATATCATCTAAAGGCTGTATCAGTAATATGTACTGGATTATTTTATATCATCTAAAGACTGTATCAGTAATATGTACTGGATTATTTTATATTATCTAAAGGCTGTATCAGTAATATATACTGGATTATTTTATATCATCTAAAGGCTGTATGAGTAATGTGTACTGGATTATTTTATATACTCTAAAGACTGTATCAGTAATATGTACTGGATTTTTTTATATCATCTAAAGACTGTATCAGTAATATATACTGGATTATGTTATATCATCTAAAGGCTGTATCAGTAATATGTACTGGATTATTTTATATTATCTAAAGGCTATATCAGTAGTATGTACTGGATTATTTTATATCATCTAAAGACTGTATCAGTAATATGAACTGGATTATTTTATATTATCTAACGGCTGTATCAGTAGTATGTACTGGATTATTTTATATTATCTAAAGACTGTATCAGTAATATGAACTGGATTATTTTATATTATGTAAAGGCTGTATCAGTAAAATGTACTGGATTATTTTATATCATCTAAAGACTGTATCAGTAGTATGTACTGGATTATTTTATATTATCTAACGGCTGTATCAGTAGTATGTACCGGATTATTTTATATCATCTAAAGACTGTATCAATAATATGCACTGGATTATTTTATATCATCTAAAGTCTGTATCACTAATATGTACTGGATTATTTTATATTATGTAAAGACTGTATCAGTAATATATACTGGATTATTTTATATTATCTAAAGGCTGTATCAGTAATATGACTGGATTATTTTATATTATCTAAAGGCTGTATCAGTAATAAGTAGTGGATTATTTTATATCATCTAAAGGCTGTATCTGTAATATGCATTGGATTATTTTATATACTCTAAAGGCTATATCAGTGATATATACTGGATTATTTGATATTATCTAAAGGCTGTATCAGTAATATGTACTGGATTATTTTATATTATGTAAAGACTGTATCAGTAATATATACTGGATTATTTTATATTATGTAAAGGCTGTATCAGTAATATGACTGGATTATTTTATATTATCTAAAGGCTGTATCAGTAATAAGTACTGGATTATTTTATATCATCTAAAGGCTGTATCTGTAATATGCACTGGATTATTTTATATTATCTAAAGGCTGTATCTGTAATATGCACTGGATTATTTTATATCATCTAAAGACTGTATCACTACTATGTACTGGATTATTTTATATACTCTAAAGACTATATCAGTAATATGTACTGGATTATTTTATATTATCTAAAGACTGTATCAGAAATATGTACTGGATTATTTTATATTATCTAAAGACTGTATCAGAAATATGTACTGGATTATTTTATATTATCTAAAGACTGTATCAGAAATATGTACTGGATTATTTTATATTATGTAAAGGCTGTATCAGTAATATGTACTGGATTATTTTATATACTCTAAAGACTGTATCAGTAATATCTACTGGATTATTTTATATCATCTAAAGGCTGTATCAGTAATGTGTACTGGATTATTTTATAGACTCTAAAGACTGTATCAGTAATATGACTGGATTATTTTGTATTATCTAAAGGCTGTATCAGTAATATGTACTGGATTATTTTATATTATCTAACGGCTGTATCAGTAGTATGTACTGGATTATTTTATATTATCTAAAGGCTGTATCAGTAATATATACTGGATTATTTTATATCATCTAAAGACTGTATCAGTAATATATACTGGACTATTTTATATTATCTAAAGGCTGTATCAGTAATAAGTACTGGATTATTTTATATCATCTAAAGGATGTATCTGTAATATGCACTGGATTATTTTATATACTCTAAAGGCTATATCAGTGATATGTACTGGATTATTTTATATTATCTAAAGCCTGTATCAGTGATATGCACTGGATTATTTTATATACTCTAAAGACTGTATCAATAATATGCACTGGATTATTTTATATCATCTAAAGGTTGTATCAGTAATATGTACTGGATTAATTTATATTATGTCAAGACTGTATCAGTAATATATACTGGATTATTTTATATTATGTAAAGGCTGTATCAGTAATATGACTGGATTATTTTATATTATCTAAAGGCTGTATCAGTAATAAGTACTGGATTATTTTATATCATCTAAAGGCTGTATCTGTAATATGCACTGGATTATTTTATATTATCTAAAGGCTGTATCTGTAATATGCACTGGATTATTTTATATCATCTAAAGACTGTATCACTAATATGTACTGGATTATTTTATATACTCTAAAGACTATATCAGTAATATGTACTGGATTATTTTATATTATCTAAAGACTGTATCAGAAATATGTACTGGATTATTTTATATTATGTAAAGGCTGTATCAGTAATATGTACTGGATTATTTTATATACTCTAAAGACTGTATCAGTAATATGTACTGGATTATTTTATATCATCTAAAGGCTGTATCAGTAATATATACTGGATTATTTTATATCATCTAAAGGATGTATCAGTAATATATACTGGATTATGTTATATCATCTAAAGGCTGTATCAGTAATATGTACTGGATTATTTTATATTATCTAACGGCTGTATCAGTAGTATGTACTGGATTATTTTATATTATCTAAAGGCTGTATCAGTAATATATACTGGATTATTTTATATCATCTAAAGACTGTATCAGTAATATATACTGGATTATGTTATATCATCTAAAGGCTGTATCAGTAATATGTACTGGATTATTTTATATTATCTAACGGCTGTATCAGTAGTATGTACTGGATTATTTTATATCATCTAAAGACTGTATCAGTAATATGCACTGGATTATTTTATATCATCTAAAGGCTGTATCACTAAAATGTACTGGATTATTTTATATTATGTAAAGACTGTATCAGTAATATATACTGGACTATTTTATATTATCTAAAGGCTGTATCAGTAATAAGTACTGGATTATTTTATATCATCTAAAGGATGTATCTGTAATATGCACTGGATTATTTTATATACTCTAAAGGCTATATCAGTGATATGTACTGGATTATTTTATATTATCTAAAGCCTGTATCAGTGATATGCACTGGATTATTTTATATACTCTAAAGACTGTATCAATAATATGCACTGGATTATTTTATATCATCTAAAGGTTGTATCAGTAATATGTACTGGATTAATTTATATTATGTCAAGACTGTATCAGTAATATATACTGGATTATTTTATATTATGTAAAGGCTGTATCAGTAATATGACTGGATTATTTTATATTATCTAAAGGCTGTATCAGTAATAAGTACTGGATTATTTTATATCATCTAAAGGCTGTATCTGTAATATGCACTGGATTATTTTATATTATCTAAAGGCTGTATCTGTAATATGCACTGGATTATTTTATATCATCTAAAGACTGTATCACTAATATGTACTGGATTATTTTATATACTCTAAAGACTATATCAGTAATATGTACTGGATTATTTTATATTATCTAAAGACTGTATCAGAAATATGTACTGGATTATTTTATATTATGTAAAGGCTGTATCAGTAATATGTACTGGATTATTTTATATACTCTAAAGACTGTATCAGTAATATGTACTGGATTATTTTATATCATCTAAAGGCTGTATCAGTAATATATACTGGATTATTTTATATCATCTAAAGGATGTATCAGTAATATATACTGGATTATGTTATATCATCTAAAGGCTGTATCAGTAATATGTACTGGATTATTTTATATACTCTAAAGACTATATCAGTAATATGTACTGGATTATTTTATATTATCTAAAGACTGTATCAGAAATATGTACTGGATTATTTTATATTATGTAAAGGCTGTATCAGTAATATGTACATGATTATTTTATATACTCTAAAGACTATATCAGTAATATGTACTGGATTATTTTATATTATCTAAAGACTGTATCAGTAATATGACTGGATTATTTTATATTATCTAAAAGCTGTATCAGTAATAAGTACTGGATTATTTTATATCATCTAAAGGCTGTATCTGTAATATGCACTGGATTATTTTATATACTCTAAAGGCTATATCAGTGATATGTACTGGATTATTTTATATTATCTAAAGGCTGTATCAGTGATATGCACTGGATTATTTTATATACTCTAAAGACTGTATCAGTAATATGCACTGAATTATTTTATATCATCTAAAGGCTGTATCAGTAATATGTACTGGATTATTTTATATTATGTGAAGACTGTATCAGTAATATATACTGGATTATTTTATATTATCTAAAGGCTGTATCAGTAATAAGTACTGGATTATTTTATATTAGCTAAAGGCTGTATCTGTAATATGCACTGGATTATTTTATATTATCTAAAGGCTGTATCTGTAATATGCACTGGATTATTTTATATCATCTAAAGACTCTATCACTAATATGTACTGGATTATTTTATATACTCTAAAGACTATATCAGTAATATGTACTGGATTATTTTATATTATCTAAAGACTGTATCAGTAATATGACTGGATTATTTTATATTATCTAAAGGCTGTATCAGTAATGTGTACTGGATTATTTTATATTATCTAAAGACTGTATCAGTAATATGTACTGGATTATTTTATATTATCTAAAGACTGTATCAGTAATAAGTACTGGATTATTTTATATCATCTAAAGGCTGTATCTGTAATATGCACTGGATTATTTTATATACTCTAAAGGCTATATCAGTGATATGTACTGGATTATTTTATATTATCTAACGGCTGTATCAGTAGTATGTACTGGATTATTTTATATCATCTAAAGACTGTATCAGTAATATGCACTGGATTATTTTATATTATCTAAAGGCTGTATCAGTAATGTGTACTGGATTATTTTATATTATCTAAAGACTGTATCAGTAATATGTACTGGATTATTTTATATTATCTAAAGACTGTATCAGTAATAAGTACTGGATTATTTTATATCATCTAAAGGCTGTATCTGTAATATGCACTGGATTATTTTATATACTCTAAAGGCTATATCAGTGATATGTACTGGATTATTTTATATTATCTAACGGCTGTATCAGTAGTATGTACTGGATTATTTTATATTATCTAAAGCCTGTATCAGTGATATGCACTGGATTATTTTATATACTCTAAAGACTGTATCAATAATATGCACTGGATTATTTTATATCATCTAAAGGTTGTATCAGTAATATGTACTGGATTAATTTATATTATGTCAAGACTGTATCAGTAATATATACTGGATTATTTTATATTATGTAAAGGCTGTATCAGTAATATGACTGGATTATTTTATATTATCTAAAGGCTGTATCAGTAATAAGTACTGGATTATTTTATATCATCTAAAGGCTGTATCTGTAATATGCACTGGATTATTTTATATTATCTAAAGGCTGTATCTGTAATATGCACTGGATTATTTTATATCATCTAAAGACTGTATCACTAATATGTACTGGATTATTTTATATACTCTAAAGACTATATCAGTAATATGTACTGGATTATTTTATATTATCTAAAGACTGTATCAGAAATATGTACTGGATTATTTTATATTATGTAAAGGCTGTATCAGTAATATGTACTGGATTATTTTATATACTCTAAAGACTGTATCAGTAATATGTACTGGATTATTTTATATCATCTAAAGGCTGTATCAGTAATATATACTGGATTATTTTATATCATCTAAAGGATGTATCAGTAATATATACTGGATTATGTTATATCATCTAAAGGCTGTATCAGTAATATGTACTGGATTATTTTATATACTCTAAAGACTATATCAGTAATATGTACTGGATTATTTTATATTATCTAAAGACTGTATCAGAAATATGTACTGGATTATTTTATATTATGTAAAGGCTGTATCAGTAATATGTACATGATTATTTTATATACTCTAAAGACTATATCAGTAATATGTACTGGATTATTTTATATTATCTAAAGACTGTATCAGTAATATGACTGGATTATTTTATATTATCTAAAAGCTGTATCAGTAATAAGTACTGGATTATTTTATATCATCTAAAGGCTGTATCTGTAATATGCACTGGATTATTTTATATACTCTAAAGGCTATATCAGTGATATGTACTGGATTATTTTATATTATCTAAAGGCTGTATCAGTGATATGCACTGGATTATTTTATATACTCTAAAGACTGTATCAGTAATATGCACTGAATTATTTTATATCATCTAAAGGCTGTATCAGTAATATGTACTGGATTATTTTATATTATGTGAAGACTGTATCAGTAATATATACTGGATTATTTTATATTATCTAAAGGCTGTATCAGTAATAAGTACTGGATTATTTTATATTAGCTAAAGGCTGTATCTGTAATATGCACTGGATTATTTTATATTATCTAAAGGCTGTATCTGTAATATGCACTGGATTATTTTATATCATCTAAAGACTCTATCACTAATATGTACTGGATTATTTTATATACTCTAAAGACTATATCAGTAATATGTACTGGATTATTTTATATTATCTAAAGACTGTATCAGTAATATGACTGGATTATTTTATATTATCTAAAGGCTGTATCAGTAATGTGTACTGGATTATTTTATATTATCTAAAGACTGTATCAGTAATATGTACTGGATTATTTTATATTATCTAAAGGCTGTATCAGTAATATGACTGGATTATTTTACATTATCTAAAGGCTGTATCAGTAATAAGTACTGGATTATTTTATATCATCTAAAGGCTGTATCAGTAATATGCACTGGATTATTTTATATCATCTAAAGGCTGTATCACTAAAATGTACTGGATTATTTTCTATTATGTAAAGACTGTATCAGTAATATATACTGGACTATTTTATATTATCTAAAGGCTGTATCAGTAATAAGTACTGGATTATTTTATATCATCTAAAGGCTGTATCTGTAATATGCACTGGATTATTTTATATACTCTAAAGGCTATATCAGTGATATGTACTGGATTATTTTATATTATCTAAAGGCTGTATCAGTGATATGCACTGGATTATTTTATATACTCTAAAGACTGTATCAATAATATGCACTGGATTATTTTATATCATCTAAAGGTTGTATCAGTAATATGTACTGGATTATTTTATATTATGTAAAGACTGTATCAGTAATATATGCTGGATTATTTTATATTATGTAAAGGCTGTATCAGTAATATGACTGGATTATTTTATATTATCTAAAGGCTGTATCAGTAATAAGTACTGGATTATTTTATATCATCTAAAGGCTGTATCTGTAATATGCACTGGATTATTTTATATTATCTAAAGGCTGTATCTGTAATATGCACTGGATTATTTTATATCATCTAAAGACTGTATCACTAATATGTACTGGATTATTTTATATACTCTAAAGACTATATCAGTAATATGTACTGGATTATTTTATATTATCTAAAGACTGTATCAGAAATATGTACAGGATTATTTTATATTATGTAAAGGCTGTATCAGTAATATGTACTGGATTATTTTATATACTCTAAAGACTGTATCAGTAATATGTACTGGATTATTTTATATCATCTAAAGGCTGTATCAGTAATATATACTGGATTATTTTATATCATCTAAAGGATGTATCAAAATATATACTGGATTATGTTATATCATCTAAAGGCTGTATCAGTAATATGTACTGGATTATTTTATATACTCTAAAGACTATATCAGTAATATGTACTGGATTATTTTATATTATCTAAAGACTGTATCAGAAATATGTACTGGATTATTTTATATTATGTAAAGGCTGTATCAGTAATATGTACATGATTATTTTATATACTCTAAAGACTATATCAGTAATATGTACTGGATTATTTTATATTATCTAAAGACTGTATCAGTAATATGACTGGATTATTTTATATTATCTAAAAGCTGTATCAGTAATAAGTACTGGATTATTTTATATCATCTAAAGGCTGTATCTGTAATATGCACTGGATTATTTTATATACTCTAAAGGCTATATCAGTGATATGTACTGGATTATTTTATATTATCTAAAGGCTGTATCAGTGATATGCACTGGATTATTTTATATACTCTAAAGACTGTATCAGTAATATGCACTGGATTATTTTATATCATCTAAAGGCTGTATCAGTAATATGTACTGGATTATTTTATATTATGTGAAGACTGTATCAGTAATATATACTGGATTATTTTATATTATCTAAAGGCTGTATCAGTAATAAGTACTGGATTATTTTATATTAGCTAAAGGCTGTATCTGTAATATGCACTGGATTATTTTATATTATCTAAAGGCTGTATCTGTAATATGCACTGGATTATTTTATATCATCTAAAGACTCTATCACTAATATGTACTGGATTATTTTATATACTCTAAAGACTATATCAGTAATATGTACTGGATTATTTTATATTATCTAAAGACTGTATCAGTAATGTGTACTGGATTATTTTATATTATCTAAAGACTGTATCAGTAATATGTACTGGATTATTTTATATTATCTAAAGGCTGTATCAGTAATAAGTACTGGATTATTTTATATCATCTAAAGGCTGTATCTGTAATATGCACTGGATTATTTTATATTATCTAAAGACTGTATCAGTAATATGACTGGATTATTTTATATTATCTAAAGACTGTATCAGTAATATGACTGGATTATTTTATATTATCTAAAGGCTGTATCAGTAATAAGTACTGGATTATTTTATATAATCTAAAGGCTGTATCTGTAATATGCACTGGATTATTTTATATACTCTAAAGGCTATATCAGTGATATGTACTGGATTATTTTATATTATCTAAAGACTGTATCAGTAATATGCACTGGATTATTTTATATACTCTAAAGACTGTATCAGTAATATGCACTGGATTATTTTATATCATCTAAAGGCTGTATCAGTAATATGTACTGGATTATTTTATATTATGTAAAGACTGTATCAGTAATATATACTGGATTATTTTATATTATCTAAAGGCTGTATCAGTAATATGACTGGATTATTTTATATTATCTAAAGGCTGTATCAGTAATAAGTACTGGATTATTTTATATCATCTAAAGGCTGTATCTGTAATATGCACTGGATTATTTTATATTATCTAAAGGCTGTATCACTAATATGTACTGGATTATTTTATATACTCTAAAGACTATATCAGTAATATGTACTGGATTATTTTATATTATCTAAAGACTGTATCAGAAATATGTACTGGATTATTTTATATACTCTAAAGGCTGTATCAGTAATATGTACTGGATTATTTTATATATTCTAAAGACTGTATCACTAATATGTACTGGATTATTTTATATTATCTAAAGACTGTATCAGTAATATGTACTGGATTATTTTATATTATCTAAAGGCTGTATCAGTAATATGCACTGGATTATTTTATATTATCTAAAGGCTGTATCAGTAATACGTACTGGATTATTTTATATTATCTAAAGGCTGTATCAGTAATATATACTGGATTATTTTATATTATCTAAAGGCTGTATCAGTAACATGTACTGGATTATTTTATATACTCTAAAGGCTGTATCAGTAATATGTACTGGATTATTTTATATTATCTAAAGGCTGTATCAGTAATATATACTGGATTATTTTATATACTCTAAAGGCTGTATCAGTAATACGTACTGGATTATTTTATATTATCTAAAGGCTGTATCAGTAATATGTACTGGATTATTTTATTTTATGTAAAGGCTGTATCAGTAATATGTACTGGATTATTTTATATTATCCAAAGGCTGTATCAGTAATATGTACTGGATTATTTTATATACTCTAAAGGCTGTATCAGTAATATGTACTGGATTATTTTATATTATCTAAAGACTGTATCAGTAATATGTACTGGATTATTTTATATTATCTAAAGACTGTATCAGTAATATGTACTGGATTATTTTATATTATCTAAAGGCTGTATCAGTAATAAGTACTGGATTATTTTATATCATCTAAAGGCTGTATCTGTAATATGCACTGGATTATTTTATATTATCTAAAGACTGTATCAGTAATATGACTGGATTATTTTATATTATCTAAAGACTGTATCAGTAATATGACTGGATTATTTTATATTATCTAAAGGCTGTATCAGTAATAAGTACTGGATTATTTTATATAATCTAAAGGCTGTATCTGTAATATGCACTGGATTATTTTATATACTCTAAAGGCTATATCAGTGATATGTACTGGATTATTTTATATTATCTAAAGACTGTATCAGTAATATGCACTGGATTATTTTATATACTCTAAAGACTGTATCAGTAATATGCACTGGATTATTTTATATCATCTAAAGGCTGTATCAGTAATATGTACTGGATTATTTTATATTATGTAAAGACTGTATCAGTAATATATACTGGATTATTTTATATTATCTAAAGGCTGTATCAGTAATATGACTGGATTATTTTATATTATCTAAAGGCTGTATCAGTAATAAGTACTGGATTATTTTATATCATCTAAAGGCTGTATCTGTAATATGCACTGGATTATTTTATATTATCTAAAGGCTGTATCACTAATATGTACTGGATTATTTTATATACT
Organism: Rhinophrynus dorsalis; assembly: GCA_037306005.1. NCBI lineage: Eukaryota > Metazoa > Chordata > Amphibia > Anura > Rhinophrynidae > Rhinophrynus > Rhinophrynus dorsalis. The sequence continues at coordinate 4,446,814 of CM074724.1, forward strand.
CTAAAGACTATATCAGTAATATGTACTGGATTATTTTATATTATCTAAAGACTGTATCAGAAATATGTACTGGATTATTTTATATACTCTAAAGGCTGTATCAGTAATATGTACTGGATTATTTTATATATTCTAAAGACTGTATCACTAATATGTACTGGATTATTTTATATTATCTAAAGGCTGTATCAGTAATATGCACTGGATTATTTTATATTATCTAAAGGCTGTATCAGTAATACGTACTGGATTATTTTATATTATCTAAAGGCTGTATCAGTAATATATACTGGATTATTTTATATTATCTAAAGGCTGTATCAGTAACATGTACTGGATTATTTTATATACTCTAAAGGCTGTATCAGTAATATGTACTGGATTATTTTATATTATCTAAAGGCTGTATCAGTAATATATACTGGATTATTTTATATACTCTAAAGGCTGTATCAGTAATACGTACTGGATTATTTTATATTATCTAAAGGCTGTATCAGTAATATGTACTGGATTATTTTATATTATGTAAAGGCTGTATCAGTAATATATACTGGATTATTTTATATTATCCAAAGGCTGTATCAGTAATATGTACTGGATTATTTTATATACTCTAAAGGCTGTATCAGTAATATGTACTGGATTATTTTATATTATCTAAAGACTGTATCAGTAATATGTACTGGATTATTTTATATTATCTAAAGGCTGTATCAGTAATATGCACTGGATTATTTTATATTATCTAAAGGCTGTATCAGTAATACGTACTGGATTATTTTATATTATCTAAAGGCTGTATCAGTAATATATACTGGATTATTTTATATTATCTAAAGGCTGTATCAGTAACATGTACTGGATTATTTTATATACTCTAAAGGCTGTATCAGTAATATGTACTGGATTATTTTATATTATCTAAAGGCTGTATCAGTAATATATACTGGATTATTTTATATACTCTAAAGGCTGTATCAGTAATACGTACTGGATTATTTTATATTATCTAAAGGCTGTATCAGTAATATGTACTGGATTATTTTATTTTATGTAAAGGCTGTATCAGTAATATGTACTGGATTATTTTATATTATCCAAAAGCTGTATCAGTAATATGTACTGGATTATTTTATATACTCTAAAGGCTGTATCAGTAATATGTACTGGATTATTTTATATTATCTAAAGACTGTATCAGTAATATGTACTGGATTATTTTATATTATCTAAAGACTGTATCAGTAATATGTACTGGATTATTTTATATTATCTAAAGGCTGTATCAGTAATAAGTACTGGATTATTTTATATCATCTAAAGGCTGTATCTGTAATATGCACTGGATTATTTTATATTATCTAAAGACTGTATCAGTAATATGACTGGATTATTTTATATTATCTAAAGACTGTATCAGTAATATGACTGGATTATTTTATATTATCTAAAGGCTGTATCAGTAATAAGTACTGGATTATTTTATATAATCTAAAGGCTGTATCTGTAATATGCACTGGATTATTTTATATACTCTAAAGGCTATATCAGTGATATGTACTGGATTATTTTATATTATCTAAAGACTGTATCAGTAATATGCACTGGATTATTTTATATACTCTAAAGACTGTATCAGTAATATGCACTGGATTATTTTATATCATCTAAAGGCTGTATCAGTAATATGTACTGGATTATTTTATATTATGTAAAGACTGTATCAGTAATATATACTGGATTATTTTATATTATCTAAAGGCTGTATCAGTAATATGACTGGATTATTTTATATTATCTAAAGGCTGTATCAGTAATAAGTACTGGATTATTTTATATCATCTAAAGGCTGTATCTGTAATATGCACTGGATTATTTTATATTATCTAAAGGCTGTATCACTAATATGTACTGGATTATTTTATATACTCTAAAGACTATATCAGTAATATGTACTGGATTATTTTATATTATCTAAAGACTGTATCAGAAATATGTACTGGATTATTTTATATACTCTAAAGGCTGTATCAGTAATATGTACTGGATTATTTTATATATTCTAAAGACTGTATCACTAATATGTACTGGATTATTTTATATTATCTAAAGGCTGTATCAGTAATATGCACTGGATTATTTTATATTATCTAAAGGCTGTATCAGTAATACGTACTGGATTATTTTATATTATCTAAAGGCTGTATCAGTAATATATACTGGATTATTTTATATTATCTAAAGGCTGTATCAGTAACATGTACTGGATTATTTTATATACTCTAAAGGCTGTATCAGTAATATGTACTGGATTATTTTATATTATCTAAAGGCTGTATCAGTAATATATACTGGATTATTTTATATACTCTAAAGGCTGTATCAGTAATACGTACTGGATTATTTTATATTATCTAAAGGCTGTATCAGTAATATGTACTGGATTATTTTATATTATGTAAAGGCTGTATCAGTAATATATACTGGATTATTTTATATTATCCAAAGGCTGTATCAGTAATATGTACTGGATTATTTTATATACTCTAAAGGCTGTATCAGTAATATGTACTGGATTATTTTATATTATCTAAAGACTGTATCAGTAATATGTACTGGATTATTTTATATTATCTAAAGGCTTTATCTGTAATATGTACTGGATTATTTTATATTATTTAAAGACTGTATCAATAATATGTACTGGATTATTTTATATACTCTAAAGGCTGTATCAGTAATATGTACTGTATTATTGTATATACTATAAAGGCTGTGTTGTACCATGTACTGGATTATTTTATATTATCTAAAGGCTGTATCAGTAATAAGTACTGGATTATTTTATATTATCTAAAGGCTGTATCAGTAATATGTACTGGATTATTTTATATTATCTAAAGGCTTTATCAGTAATATGTACTGTATTATTGTATATACTATAAAGGCTGTATCAGTAATATGTACTGGGTTATTGTATATACTATAAAGGCTGTGTTGTACCATGTACTGGATTATTTTATATTATCTAAAGGCTGTGTTGTACCATGTACTGGATTATTATATATACTGTTACTGGACTGTTAGTACCATGTACTGTTTTTATACTAGTTGAAAAGCCCATTACACAGGCCACAGTGCCACTGGCAGCCAGTTGCAGTGCAGTCATGCACAGTATAGACTGCCCGCGCCATGGCTGATACAGAGCTGGACGCTCCTTCTCTGTATCAGCCGCGACGCGGGCAGTCTCTACTGCGCATGACTGCATCGTTACACAAGGGCCGGGTGATGTTAACCCTTTGAGTGCCAGAGGGGTAGAAACGCTTTACTTTGCAATGCGTTGTATACCCCTCTGGCACTCAAAAGGTTAAGAGGCCCGTCCTGCTCTGCGTCCTGCCGCCGGCGCAGTCATGCACTGTAGAGACTGCCTGAAACCACAGAATGCTCCCAGCACAGAACTCCCAGCATTCCTTGCTCCCAGCATTCCTTGCTCCCAGCATTTTGTGCTCCCAGCATTCCATGCTCCCGGCATTCTGTGCTCCCAGCATTCCATGCTCCCAGCATTCTGTGTTCCCAGCACAGAACTCCCAGCATTCCTACACCTCCCAGCATTCTGTGTGTTTGGGCAGTCTCTACAGTGCATGACGGCTTCTGACAATCATCCTAGCGAATTATTATATAGTATACTGTAACTGGACTGTGCTAGTACCATGTACTGTATTATTTTATATAATCTATCTGGACAGTGTTAGTACCATGTGTGATGGCCCCCCGCGGCAGGCACCCGCCCCTGTAGCATTAGGGCGGCACCTACCAGGTCATTTACACCGGACCGGCCTTAGAGGACCACCGGACAGACCTGGGCTGTTTGCCACTGGATCTAGCTGCACCACCCAGAGGAGGAGCGGTCAACCGGATCAGAAGACCTCCAAGTGCAGCCAGCCCAATGGGGAGCAGTGACCTGGGTAGGGACTCTCACTTCTACGCAATGGAACAGGTCACTGCTGAGCAGGTATCGTCCCCTCTGCTGCAAAGCCTCTCCTGGGCAGGCACTAACCCCTTTGCCTTGTCTTGGGGAACAGGTTCAGGTCCTTCTGCAACGATGGCGCCTCCTCCTGGCAGGAACTCACCCCTCTGCCCAGGTAACAACACCGCCTTTATAAAGGCGCTTTTTGCTACACATGCCTGGTGTCGTAGTGTCGCTGATCACTAGTTCATCCTCATGTGGAGTACGGTATGTAGTTCTCAGGACTATTGAGAGGAGGGGTCCTAGTGAAGCTTTATTGATCACTAGTTCTTCCTCAAGTGGAGTATGGTATGTAATTCTTAGGACTATGGAGAGGAGAGGTCCTAGTGCCACTTTACTGATCATTAGTTCTTCCTCATGTGGAGTACGGTGTGCAGTTCTCAGGACTATGCAGAAGACAGGTCCTAGTGCCAATGATCACTATTTCATCCTCATTTGGAGTACGGTATGTAGTTCTTAGGACTATGGAAAGGAGAGGTCCTAGTGCAGCTTTATTGATCACTAGTTTATACTCATGTGGAGTACAGTGCACAGTTCTAAGCACTATGGAAAGGGGTTAAAAAGCTCTACTGAAGTGCATGGGAATGTAGGAATTTTTATTTGTCCCCTATAGTGCAGTTGGTTTACGCCAGAATAATTCCATTTTGCTTTTATCCATATGGGCCATGTGTATCTCCAGAAGGACATCGATTAGACAAAGAAGGTCCAATAAAATGGTGCATGGACTAAATAACAAAGTATGTTGGGGAGACTCTGGGACCTTAATGTGTACAGTCTGGAGGAAAGATAGGAGAGGGGCATCAACGTCAGCAGATATTCTTTCCAGGTGGAGTGTATACAAAGCCATAGCATGCCTCCTGGCAAGCCTTTTCAGTGCTTAGGATTTACTGAGGGGAGGACAAGCACAAATGGAGCAAGTGTAGGCCCCCCACTGCGGACACCCATGGAGAAGAGTGATATGATTAGGACATTTGAGTATATTAAGGGATTTAAAGTTCAGGACGGACACGTTTTTGGAGTCAACCAATTACTCAGAACAAGAGGGCATGCTGTAAACAATGGAGGTTGGAAAAATAAGTGGAAATGTAAGATATAATCTACTTTCTCTATTGTGCTCCTTTGTGGGACACAGCAGGATTATGGGATAACGTTAATCCCTACAGGAGGAAAGTCATGGAAGCTTCTGCTGAGATAAATAATATTATTAATCTATTAATGGACAATATGATATGGATCTGCACAGGCTAATACATTTGCTGTTTACATTCTCTGAGATATGAGAGACCTGTCTCTGTTTTTACATTACTGATCCCCTCCAGGCTAGAAGTGGAAGTAATGGTCAAGATTGCCTGAGGTTATCGCAAACAGGAGCAATGGGGACGTTGTGATTAAAAAAACTAAATTTTATGGCATTTCCACAGAGGCTTCATATTATGCTATAATCCTTCTCCACTGCTCCATTCAGCAGCAAAAATAACTTTATTGTTACATACAGAGAAAAAAGAACTGAACCCATCATACTCCTCCCCCAGTTAACCACTCCCACAATCCCTATAAACTGAGATGCAGCCTTCAGCTCAGCCTCTTTCTTTGCTGCTCCCTAAATTATACAGGTGTTATTGTGCTACTATGCCACTAGATGGAGCCAAAGCATTTGATATTTGTTTCTCAATTATGCAGTGAGAAACTCGCAAAAAGTACAGCACGCAAACAGTGTGGACCAGAAAGGTTCTTTGGGATTTTGTTCACAGATTTACTCCTGGTACATGAGGCTCTTATGTTAGAGGGAGATTATGGAGGCAGGTTTCTTAGCTCCACAAATTAAAAGAAAGACCAGATAATATTTTTTTCGGTATTTTATGTATCACATTCTATAATATTTTATGTATAACATTATATATAATCTAATCAAATTCTATATAATTTTATGTATCACATTCTTTATAAATGTAACATAGTTTTATTGATTTTTGTACACGATGCATCTCAATGCCAGAGCTCTGTGTCCTCTTCTGATCAATCTAACGTGTTGGCTATTTGTGTGATATAAGTAAGATACGGTTGCCTTTTGGGCATACAGGACTAATGCATCCATTGTACACAAAGCAATTCAGGGGAAATTATTAGATCCACAAAAGTGGGGACTAATGTGATTAAAGTCCATTGCATATTCATTATCTAGTTCCCTGTTCTCAAAATTTCTTTCAGAACTTTCCTCTGGCCCCAAGTTCAGAACTCCACTCAGAACTCTCCTCTGGCCCCAAGTTCAGAACTCCTCTCAGAACTCTCCTGTGGCCCCAAGTTCAGAACTCTCAGAACTTTCCTCTGGCCCCAAGTTCAGAACTCTCAGAACTTTCCTGTGGCCCCAAGTTCAGAACTCTCAGAACTTTACTCTGGCCCCAAGATCAGAACTCCTCTCAGAAATTTACTCTGGCTCCAAGTTCAGAACTCTCAGAACTCTTCTCTGGACCCAAGTTCAGAACTCCTCTCAGAACTTTCCTCTGGCCCCAAGTTCACAACTCCTCTCAGAACTTTACTCTGGCCCCAAGTTCAGAACTCCTCTCAGAACTTTCCTCTGGCCCCAAGTTCAGAATTCCTCTCAGAACTTTCCTCTGGCCCAAAGTTCAGAACTCTCAGAACTTTCCTGTGGCCCCAAGCTCAGAACTCTCAGAACTTTCCTCTGGCCCCAAGTTCAGAACTCTCAGAACTTTCCTCTGGACCCAAGTTCACAACTCCTCTCAGAACTTTCCTCTGGCCCCAAGTTCAGAACTCTCAGAACTTTCCTCTGGACCCAAGTTCACAACTCCTCTCAGAACTTTCCTCTGGACCCAAGTTCACAACTCCTCTCAGAACTTTCCTCTGGCCCAAAGTTCAGAACTCTCCTCTGGCCCCAAGTTCAGAATTCTCAGAACTTTCCTCTGGCCCCAAGTTCAGAACTCCTCTCAGAACTTTCCTGTGGCCCCAAGTTCAGAACTTTCCTCTGGCCCCAAGCTCAGAACTCTCAGAACTTACCTCTGCCGCCAAGTTCAGAACTCTCAGAACTTTCCTCTGGACCCAAGTTCACAACTCCTCTCAGAACTTTCCTGTGGCCCCAAGTTCAGAACTCCTCTCAGAACTTTCCTGTGGCCCCAAGTTCAGAACTCTCAGAACTTTCCTGTGGCCCCAAGTTCAGAACTCTCAGAACTTTCCTGTGGCCCCAAGTTCAGAACTCTCAGAACATTCCTCTGGCCCCAAGTTCAGAACTCTCAGAACTTTCCTCTGGCCCCAAGTTCAGAACTCCTCTCAGAACTTTCCTGTGGCCCCAAGTTCAGAACTCTCAGAACTTTCCTCTGTCCCCATGTTCAGAACTCTCAGAACTTTCCTCTGGCCCCCAAGTTCAGAACTCTCAGAACTTTCCTCTGGCCCCCATTGGGGTTGGAGAGTCATATGTTACCTCACTGGATCATTTCTTTCTATAGGAAGGAGATATATAGACAGGGATGATGGTGAAAGTTTATCATCAATAGCTTCTGATGAAAATCTAGCACCTTCAGGGTATACCTCAAAAGACATGTTTAATCATAAAAAGAGGTCATTGGGTGTGTTCCAGAGTAGGACCAACTTAAACAATTAGTGTTGGACATATGGGCAGACCCTAAAAGGAAAGTGATAGTATCTAAATGATGTAACATTGTGTATTGTGCAGGAGTTCTTAGATTGTGGGGTCAACACCTGAAGACTTGCCAGAATGTAAACTTTTGAAGAAAACAGCTTTAATGATAGCAGATTCTATAGCATTTAGAGATTAAGAGGACAAGAGGCTAGAGACCCTCTTAATAAGGGCATTTTCTATAGCTGGAGCAGCTCTCCAACCACTTTCCCCATTGCCTGGATAGAAAGAGTTCTTGATGTCTGGTCTGAGCGATTGCTCACTTTGATTAGAGATAATGCTCCTGTAATGGCAGTCAATAGGGATGGGGGAAAATTATATTTCATCTCGGGGGAAGTTATGTGGGTTTCTCCTTTCTGAAGATACATCAAGGAAGAAAATGATCCAAATAATCTACAGACACAGGCTGAAAAGATGAGCCCATTGATTTTAACTGAGTTATCAGTTCTGCAAGTGGACACACATATGTATACATTTAAAGGTACACACACATGAACACATACACACATGCATGCACAAGCAAATGCAGACACACAAGCACACACACACACTGGCAAGCACACACACGCACACATGTACATACACATATTTACTTGTCTCAAATCACGGCAGGAATTCCCACCAGAGGCAAAACAGGCCGTTTTTCACTTAATTATTCCTGTGGCAATCAATTTTGTCATCACATAGTCAGGACACACATTATGTATACTTACTTTATTCCGCGGCTGGGCACGGGTGATTGTATGAGGCAAATCCATTTTCCTCTGTGGGGAAACACATAAAAGAGAGATCAAGAAAGTGAATAATGACCCCCCCAGCCATCTATAATATGAGAGGACTCCGTGATCACAATACCATATTAAGACAAATTCCATTCAAGGAATTATATAAAGGTGATACCTTCAGTGTCTAGCTGAGAACATAGAAAGTGCAAGCTTTCTAGACAGTAAGGTCCCTTTGTCAGGCATGGGTTAATAAATAAAGCTGGAATAATACTGAATTTATATATACAGAGTGTGACATACATTTGTAATAAATTATATGAATATACAAGGGAGGCAATTAAGTCAGTAAACATCCAGTCTTTATAGATACAATATGGCATGATATGGTGTGATATGGTATGGTGTGATATGGTATGATGTGATGTGATATGGTTTGATGTGATATGGTATGATGTGATGTGATATGGTGTGGTGTGGTGTGATATGGTGTAGTGTGATATGATATGGTATGGTGTAATATGATATGATATGGTATGATGCGATATGGTATGATATGGTATGGTGTGATATGATATGGTATAGTGTGATATGATATGATATGGTATGGTGTGATATGATATGGTATGGTGTGATACGATATGAAATGGTATGGTGTGATACGATATGACATGGTATGGTGTGATATGATATGACATGGTATGGTGTGATATGATATGGTATGGTGTTATACGATGTGATATGGTATGGTGTGATATGATATGGTATGGTGTGATATGATATGGTACAATATGGTATGATGTGATATTATATGATATGATATGATATATGATATGGCATGGTGTGATATGATATGATATGGTTTGATATATGATACAATATGGTATGATGTGATATTATATGATATAGGATATGGTATGATGTGATATGGTATGGTATGGTGTAAAATGATATGATATGGTATGATATGATATGATACATTAAAGTATGATGTGATAGTATATGATATGATATGATATGATGTGATATGGTATGAAATGGTATGGTGTAATATATGATAAGATACAATATGGTATGATGTGATATGGTATGCTGTGATATTATATGATGATATATGATATGGTATGATGTGATATGGTATGGTGTAATATTATATGGTGTGATATGATAAGGTAGGGTGTGATATGATACTGTAGGGTGTGATATGATGCGGTAGGGTGTGATATGATACAATATGTTATGATGTTATATGGTGTGATATGATACAATACAATATGGTATGATGTGATAGTATATGATACGGTATAATGTGATATGGTATGATATGGTATGGTGTAATATGATATGATAAGATACAATATGGTATGATGTGATATTATATGATATGATATATGATTTGGTATGGTATGATATGGTATGGTATAATATGATATGATATGATACAATATGGTATGATGTGATATGGTATGATGTGGTATTATATGATATGATATATGATACGGTATGTTGTAATATGATATGGTATGTTGTAATATGATATGATATGGTGTGATATGACACGGTATGGTATGATATATGCACAGGGTTAGAGCAGAGTCCTTTGATCTAGGCCAATGAAGATTACCTTATTCCCAGGACTCTGATCTAACTGTGTGTATATCATTTAATATCTACTGTATACAGACTGGATGTCTACTAAGTTAATTATTGTGTATTCATATGAGTTATTCCAAATGTCTGTCATACTCTGTAGATATAAATGCAGTGATATTACAGACTGATTAGATAACCCGTGTCTGAAGAAGCGGACTTAGTGTCCTGAAAGCTTGCACTTTTTATGTCTCAGATAGCCATTAACCTTTTGAGTGACAGAGAGGTATCCAAAGCATTTCAGTGCAATGCGTTGGATACCACTCTGGCACTCCAAGGGTTAAATCACCTTTACATCACCCTTGTGAATTCTTTGTTACAAAATTACATTAAATTCTACCTAACATTTAGCAGGGATCACAATGAATAATATCAGGTTTTTTTCAGTTATATACTCATGACCATTTTATGAGGAATAATTATGCTCCTTTGATGTGATTCTTAATATGATAGATGTAGATTTCACACACTAGCCTATAGCAAAGAGAGGATTCCCTCCCCTCCTCTGTCATACTAGCCAATAGGAAAGAGAGGATTCCCTCCCCTCCTCTATCACACTAGCCTATAGGAAAGAGAGGATTCCCTCCCCTCCTCTATCACACTAGCCAATAGGAAAGAGAGGATTCCCTCCCCTCCTCTGTCACACTAGCCAATAGGAAAGAGAGGATTCCCTCCCCTCCTCTATCACACTAGCCAATAGGAAAGAGAGGATTCCCTCCCCTCCTCTATCACACTAGCCAATAGGAAAGAGAGGATTCCCTCCCCTCCTCTGTCACACTAGCCAATAGGAAAGAGAGGATTCCCTCCCCTCCTCTATCACACTAACCTATAAGAAAGAGAGGATTCCCTCCCCTCCTCTATCACACTAGCCTATAGCAAAGAGAGGATTCCCTCCCCTCTTCCGTCACACTAATCTGTAGGAAAGAGAGGATTCCCTCCCCTCCTCTATCACACTAGCCAATAGGAAAGAGAGGATTCCCTCCTCCCCTCTGTCCCACTAGCCTATAGGAAAGAGCGGATTCCCTCGTCCCCTCTGTCCCACTAGCCTATAGGAAAGAGTGAATTCCCTCCTTCCCTCCATCACACTAGCCTATAAGAAAGAGCAGATTCCCTCCCCTCCTCCATCACACTAGCCTATAGGAAAGAATAGATTCCCTCCTCCCCTCCATCACACTAGCCTATAGGAAAGAATAGATTCCCTCCTCCCCTCCATCACACTAGCCTATAGGAAAGAGCGGATTCCCCCCTTCCCTCCATCACACTAGCCTATAGGAAAGAATAGATTCCCTCCCCGCCGTCACACTTTACCTGGTGCATAGTAATCATAAGCATAAACTGAACTGCTCTTCACATTCAGCACCCTGTTACCGATCTGCACCTTGACGGACAGCTGGATTGTCTCATGGGTGACCTGGAGGATAACGGAGTGCATGGGAGAGGTTACACTGTGATACAAGGTCATTTCTCTCTAGTGAAATAAGGAACACATGAACCATGGGGTAAAGTCCCCTTCACACCATGATCCTGGTGTTCCACACTGACAAAGAGAAAAAATGGCAGATGGCCCACAGCTGACCAGAGGTCATCTCAAGGGGCCAGGATTAACCTGCCCTCTCTGCCTGGGGAAGGGTGAGTCCACCAATAGGAGAACAGTGGGGGTGGACTCCTTCTTCTGGCAGCAGGAAAGAGGGACATGGGATAGGCGGCTAGTGTAGGGACAGGTGAAGGACATGGGAGGAGTTGGGGATTTAAAGGTGACAAATAGGGTTAGCTGGGTAACTGAACCTGTGGTTTTTCTAATCACTGACCATAAACCTCTTATTTCTTCTCTCCTTTTTAGGTAGATCTGCAGCAGAAGTATCATTGGATACAGAAGAAGTCACACTACGGGAAGTCCTAGAGCCATCATGTGCTGCTCCCAGGCTCAGCCAGTGCGGCTAGCCCATTGTTGTTACTGGTGCAGGGACTCTGGCCTGGAAGTCAGGTCACTTAGGACAGGCTATTGCCTGTAGGCACTGAGGTGAAGAGGAGGCATGGGTGGGCGAGCTGTGGTACATCAGATTACCCTATTCCTTTACTTTGTTTCATTTTGAGGTAGCAACCATTTGGGGAGCTCATGGACATGGGGTGGCTCAGTGCCTGAAAATATTCCATTCCTCGCTGGCATGCAGCAGGAGAGAAAATGCTGGGCATGCTGTGGCTACAAGTCCAGGGTGCCACTTGTGGGAGGTTTGTGTGGGTCTCCAGAGGTCCTCTTGAATAGGTCAAAGCCCTTTAATAAAGCTATGACCTCCTTATTTTGCCACCTACTTCTGTGTCCTGATCCATTGTGTGAGTCAGTTACGTATGGTCGGTTTCTTGCCGGTAAGGGAAGGGGTGGGGTTGTTATAGGAAAGGGAGGAGCCGCAGGTATTGGCACCTTAAATGATTTATCAGTAATTTCACTAAAATCCTCTCATTGATGAGACAGATTAGTATAGAGGACATTGCATCACTCACTTTGGGACGTATGTTAAAATCAAACACAAAACAGAGGTCAAAGAAACAGCCTCTGACTTCCCTATGATTTATCACTTTATGTTTTAACCCTTTGAGTGCTATGGAGATATCCAATGCATTTCCTCTTTGGCACCCGAAGGGTTAAATGAATGGTATTTTTATATCTATCTATCTATCTATCTATCTATCTATCTATCTATCTATCTATCGCTATTGCTCTCTCTCTATTATATATATATCTCACAGTAAGTAGAAGAGGGAATAAATTTAACAGTGGGAGTATATAAAGAGGTGGGAGGTGGGAGAATATAAAGAGGGGGGAGGTGGGAGTATATAAAGAGGGGGGAGAATATAAAGAGGGGGGAGGTGGGAGTATATAAAGAGGTGGGAAGTGGGAGAATATAAAGAGGGGGGAGGTGGGAGTATATAAAGAGGTGGGAGAATATAAAGAGGGGGGAGGTGGGAGTATATAAAGAGGAGGGAGGTGGGAGAATATAAAGAGGGGGGAGGTGGGAGAATATAAAGAGAGGGAGGTGGGAGACTATAAAGAGGTGAGAGACTATAAATAGGAGAGGTGGGAGACTATAAATAGGGGAGGTGGGAGACTATAAATAGGGGAGGTGGGAGACTATAAAGAGGTGAGAGACTATAAATAGGGGAGGTGGGAGACTATAAAGAGGGGAGATGGGAGACTATAAATAGGGGAGGTGGGAGACTATAAATAGGGGAGGTGGGAGACTATAAAGAGGTGGGAGACTATAAATAGGGGAGGTGGGAGACTATAAATAGATGGGAGACTATAAATAGGGGAGGTGGGAGACTATAGAAGTATTTCACTTACAGATTTCAGGTACAAGTAGATGTGGTTGTTTTGTTCTTCTGCTCTGGAAACCAGATGTAAATTCTCCAGCTGTAACAGAACAGAAAACAGGAATCTCCATCATTCTGATCCCAGTCATCACTTACTGTTTTACCTGACACACGATTTTATTTTAATTACATTTGTCTCACAGTGTTAATTGATGAACAGCTTTGATCACGCATTTGCTCCATGTTCCTTTTTTCGGGTTACCCTGTCCATTACCTGGATCAGGTCTGACTGGTCATTCAGGTAAATCCTCAGATTCCATCAGGCTACATACATTGATACTGGGAATAACCCAAATATCATATCTCTACCCTTTCTATCCCCAAATATCCCTTCTGTTATAAACATCTCCAAATATCTCATGTGCTTCTACATCTTACAGCAAAAACAAGATGTAATATATTTAATCCTCTCCCCCTCATCCTCTCCTCCTCATCCTCTCTCCTCATCCTCTCCTCATCTTCTCCTCCTCATCCTCTCTCCTCATCCTCTCCCCTTATCCTCTCCCCCTTATCCTCTCCCCCTCATCCTCTCCTCCTCATCCTCTCCCCCTCATCCTCTCCTCCTCATCCTCTCCCCCTCATCCTCTCCCCCTCATCCTCTCCTCCTCATCCTCTCCCCCTCATCCTCTCCTCCTCATCCTCTTCCCCTTCATCCTCTCCCCCTCATGCTCTCCCCCTCATCCTCTCCCCCTCATCCTCTCATCCTCTCCCTCTCATCCTCTCCTCCTCATCCTCTCCTCCTCATCCTCTCCCCCTCTTCCTCTCCTCCTCATCCTCTCTTTCTCATACTCTCCCCCTTATCCTCTCCCCCTCATCTTCTCCTCCTCATCCTCTCCCCCTCATCCTCTCCCCCTCATCCTCTCCTCCTCATCTTCTCCTCCTCATCCTCTCCCCTTCATCCTCTCTTCCTCATCCTATCCTCCTCATCTTCTCCTCCTCATCCTCTTCTCCTCATCCTCTCTTCCTCATCCTATCCTCCTCATCTTCTCCTCCTCATCCTCTTCTCCTCATCCTCTTCTCCTCATCCTCTCCTCCTCATCCTCTCTCCTCATCCTCTCCCCCTCATCCTCTCTCCTCATCCTCTCCCCCTCATCCTCTCTCCTCATCCTCTCCCCCTCATCCTCTCCTCCTCATCCTCTCCCCCTCATCCTCTCCCCCTCATCCTTCCCCTCATCCTCTCCTCCTCATCCTCTCCCTCTCATCCTCTCCTCCTCATCCTCTCCTCCTCATCCTCTCTTCCTCATCCTCTCCTCCTCATCTTCTCCTCCTCATCCTCTCCCCCTCATCCTCTCCTCCTCATCCTCTCCCCCTCATCCTCTCCTCCTCATCCTCTCCCCCTCATCCTCTCCTCCTCATCCTCTCCTCCTCATCCTCTCCCTCTCATCCTCTCCTCCTCATCCTCTCCTCCTCATCCTCTCCCCCTCTTCCTCTCCTCCTCATCCTCTCCTCCTCATCCTCTCTTCCTCATACTCTCCCCCTCATCCTCTCCCCCTCATCCTCTCCCCCTCATCTTCTCCTCCTCATCCTCTTCCCTTCATCCTCTCTTCCTCATCCTATCCTCCTCATCTTCTCCTCCTCATCCTCCCCTCCTCATCCTCTTCTCCTCATCCTCTCCTCCTCATCCTCTCCTCCTCATCTTCTCCTCTTCATCCTCTCCCCCTCATCCTCTCCCCTTCATCCTCTCCTCATCATCCTCTTCTCCTCATCCTCTCCTCCTCATCCTCTCCTTCTCATCTTCTCCTCCTCATCCTCTTCTCCTCATCCTCTCCCCCCATCCTCTCCTCCTCATCCTCTCCCCTTCATCCTCTCCTCCTCATCCTCTCCCCCTCATCCTCTCCCCCTCATCCTCTCCCCCTCATCCTCTCCTCCTCATCCTCTCCCTCTCATCCTCTCCTCCTCATCCTCTCCTCCTCATCCTCTCCCCCTCTTCCTCTCCTCCTCATCCTCTCCCCCTCTTCCTCTCCTCCTCATCCTCTCCCCCTCTTCCTCTCCTCCTCATCCTCTCTTCCTCATCCTCTCCCTCTCATCCTCTCCCCCTCATCTTCTCCTCCTCATCCTCTCCCCTTCATCCTCTCTTCCTAATCCTATCCTCCTCATCTTCATCCTCTTCATCCTCTCCCCCTCATCCTCTCCTCCTCATCCTCTCCCCTTCATCCTCTCCTCCTCATCTTCTCCTCCTCATCCTCTCCCCCTCATCCTCTCCTCCTCATCCTCTCCCCCTCATCCTCTCCCCCTCATCCTCTCCTCCTCATCCTCTCCCCCTCATCCTCTCCTCCTCATCCTCTCCCCCTCATCCTCTCCCCCTCATCCTCTCCTCCTCATCCTCTCCCCTTCATCCTCTCCTCCTCATCTTCTCCTCCTCATCCTCTCCCCTTCATCCTCTCCCCCTCATCCTCTCCCCCTCATCCTCCCCCCTTCATCCTCTCCCCCTCATCCTCTCTTCCTCATCTTCTCCCCCTCATCCTCTCCCCCTCATCCTCTCCCCCTCTTCTTCTCCCCTCTTCCTCTCCCCCTCATCCTCTCCCCCTCATCCTTTCATCCTCTCCTCCTCATCCTCTCCCCTTCATCCTCTCCCCCTCATCCTCTCCTCCTCATCCTCTCACCTTCATCCTCATCTTCTCCCCCTCATCCTCCTCATCCTCTCCTCCTCATCCTCTCCCCTTCATCCTCTCCCCCTCATCTTCTCCTCCTCATCCTCTCCCCCTCATCCTCTCCCCCTCATCCTCTCCCCCTCATCCTCTCCTCCTCATCCTCTCCCCCTCATCCTCTCCCTCTCATCCTCTCCTCCTCATCCTCTCCTCCTCATCCTCTCCCCCTCTTCCTCTCCTCCTCATCCTCTCCCCCTCTTCCTCTCCTCCTCATCCTCTCTTCCTCATCCTCTCCCTCTCATCCTCTCCCCCTCATCTTCTCCTCCTCATCCTCTCCCCTTCATCCTCTCTTCCTCATCCTATCCTCCTCATCTTCATCCTCTTCATCCTCTCCCCCTCATCCTCTCCTCCTCATCCTCTCCCCTTCATCCTCTCCTCCTCATCTTCTCCTCCTCATCCTCTCCCCCTCATCCTCTCCTCCTCATCCTCTCCCCCTCATCCTCTCCCCCTCATCCTCTCCTCCTCATCCTCTCCCCCTCATCCTCTCCTCCTCATCCTCTCCCCCTCATCCTCTCCCCCTCATCCTCTCCTCCTCATCCTCTCCCCTTCATCCTCTCCTCCTCATCTTCTCCTCCTCATCCTCTCCCCTTCATCCTCTCCCCCTCATCCTCTCCCCCTCATCCTCCCCCCTTCATCCTCTCCCCCTCATCCTCTCTTCCTCATCTTCTCCCCCTCATCCTCTCCCCCTCATCCTCTCCCCCTCTTCTTCTCCCCCCTCTTCCTCTCCCCCTCATCCTCTCCCCCTCATCCTTTCATCCTCTCCTCCTCATCCTCTCCCCTTCATCCTCTCCCCCTCATCCTCTCCTCCTCATCCTCTCACCTTCATCCTCATCTTCTCCCCCTCATCCTCCTCATCCTCTCCTCCTCATCCTCTCCCCTTCATCCTCTCCCCCTCATCTTCTCCTCCTCATCCTCTCCCCCTCATCCTCTCCCCCTCATCCTCTCCCCCTCATCCTCTCCCCCTCATCATCTCCTCCTCATCCTCTCCCCTTTATCCTCTCCTCCTCATCCTCTCCTCCTCATCCTCTTCTCCTCATCCTCTCCCCCTTATCCTCTCCCCCTCATCCTCTCCTCCTCATCCTCTCCCCCTCATCCTCTCCTCCTCATCCTCTCCCCCTCATCCTCTCCCCTTCATCCTCTCCCCCTCATCCTCTCCTCCTCATCCTTTCATCCTCTCCTCCTTCTCGCCTCCATTGTGTCTCCAAACAGCCTGAGGTTCCCACATCTCTACCTTCTTATCACCAAATATTATTTATAAATATTATTTCCTAAATATTCCCTGTACTACTTTTATTCTTGTCTCTAAATATGGCAGATATATATATATACACATACATATATATACATAAACCAAATCACCCCATTTCTTAACGCCCATCATCCCATTCTGAATCCTTCCTATGGAAGACCTGCACCACTACACAGTCATTGCTTCCGTGGGACCCTGTATACAGCAGTGAGTAGCCATCAGAGTTGGAGGTGATAAATTGTATTACACACATGTTCACACCGGAACAATTAGTATGTAGTTGTGTGGGTTTGTGTTTTTGATTCAGGGATTTAGGGTGAATCCCTACATTCCAGCCGAACGTCTCACCTTAAGCATTAATGTCACTACTGTGCACACATGTATTAAGGTGTCATGAAAACAAGTGGAAAATGTGTAAAGAATTTGGAACTGAATGTGTATTTTCAGTTCTTGCTTTCTCGTGCACTTAAACCTTGTGACATGAGGTAAAAGGGACGTGTTCTCTAGAGATAGTGAACTTGCTCCTATTTTACCATCTGCAGTTGAAATATGTTATTGAATTGCACACGTGAATACCATTCAGTCCAGTTATTCCCAGTTCCAGATTTCGCGGACACCCCACCAGATCAGGATAAAAGGATATCTGTGATTGAGTGCAGGTAAGTCAATCGAAGTGACTGAGCCACCTGTGATCAACCTGGGATATCCCAAAAACGTGAACTTGTGGCGTGTGGCGAGGACTAGATACAATTTGATGGCAGATAAGAACTCTTCGGCCCATCTACTCTGCCCATGTTTACTACTGTAAAAACCTCAATCCTTAGTTAATACTTATTCTTTTGTTCAGGACAGCTTTATACCTATCCCTCACGGTATTAACCTCTACCACTTCTGCTGGTAAGCTACTCCACTTATTTACCGCTTCTGCTGGTAAGCTACTCTACTTATCTACCACTTCTGCTGGTAGGCTACTCCACTTATCTACCACTTCTGCTGGTAGGCTATTCCACTTATCTACCACTTCTGCTGGTAGGCTATTCCCATTATCTAGCACTTCTGCTGGTAGGCTATTCCCCTTATCTACCACTTCTGCTGGTAGG
The DNA here is from genome assembly GCA_037306005.1 of Rhinophrynus dorsalis. Taxonomy (NCBI): domain Eukaryota; kingdom Metazoa; phylum Chordata; class Amphibia; order Anura; family Rhinophrynidae; genus Rhinophrynus; species Rhinophrynus dorsalis. The sequence continues at coordinate 4,465,231 of CM074724.1, forward strand.
CTATTCCACTTATCTACCACTTCTGCTGGTAGGCTGTTCCACTTATCTACCACTTCTGCTGGTAGGCTATTCCACTTATCTATCACTTCTGCTGGTAGGCTGTTCCACTTATCTACCACTTCTGCTGATAGGCTACTCCTCTTATCTACCAATTCTGCTGGTAGTCTATTCCACTTATCTACCACTTCTGCTGGTAGGCTATTCCACTTATCTATCACTTCTGCTGGTAGGCTATTCCACTTATCTACCATTTCTACTGGTAGGCTACTCCTCTTATCTACCACTTCTGCTGGTAGGCTATGCCACTTATCTACCACTTCTGCTGGTAGGGTATTCCACTTATCTACCACTTCTGCTGGTAGGGTATTCCACTTATCTACCACTTCTGCTGGTAGGTTATTCCCCTTATCTAGCACTTCTGCTGGTAGGCTATTCCCTTATCTAGCACTTCTGCTGGCAGGCTATCCCACTTATCTACCACTTCTGCTGGTAGGCTATTCCCCTTATCTACCAATTCTGCTGGTAGGCTATTCCACTTATCTATCACTTCTGCTGGTAGGCTGTTCCACTTATCTACCACTTCTGCTGATAGGCTACTCCTCTTATCTACCACTTCTGCTGGTAGGCTATTCCCCTTATCTACCAATTCTGCTGGTAGTCTATTCCACTTATCTACCACTTCTGCTGGTAGGCTATTCCCCTTATCTACCAATTCTGCTGGTAGTCTATTCCACTTATCTACCACTTCTGCTGGTAGGCTATTCCCCTTATCTACCACTTCTGCTGGTAGGCTATTCCCCTTATCTAGCACTTATGCTTGTAGGCTATTCCCCTTATCTAGCACTTCTGCTGGTAGGCTATTCCACTTATCTAGCACTTATGCTTGTAGGCTATTCCCCTTATCTACCACTTCTGCTGGTAGGCTATTCCCCTTATCTAGCACTTATGCTTGTAGGCTATTCCCCTTATCTACCACTTCTGCTGGTAGGCTATTCCCCTTATCTAGCACTTATGCTGGTAGGCTATTCCCCTTATCTACCACTTCTGCTGGTAGGCTATTCCCCTTATCTAGCACTTATGCTTGTAGGCTATTCCCCTTATCTACCACTTCTGCTGGTAGGCTATTCCCCTTATCTAGCACTTATGCTTGTAGGCTATTCCCCTTATCTACCACTTCTGCTGGTAGGCTATTCCACTTATCTACGACTTCTGCTGGTAGGCTATTCCCCTTATCTAGCACTTATGCTTGTAGGCTATTCCCCTTATCTACCACTTCTGCTGGTAGGCTATTCCCCTTATCTACCACTTCTGCTGGTAGGCTATTCCCCTTATCTAGCACTTCTGCTGGTAGGCTATTCCCCTTATCTAGCACCATATGAAACTTTCTTACATTACATCTAGGCCTCTGTCCCTCTAGTTTAGAGTAAGGCCTCTTATCCTAAAGACAAGTCTACAAATACGGTAAATACGGTACATGAGATGCAATCTTTCCGAAATTGGCTCAAATCAATAAAAACAAGCAGATTGCTATTTAAATTCTGATCATGAGTAATCACAATTTCCTCATTTTTTTTCTAATCACCGATCACATTAATTATGCTCGTTTATTTAATTCCACCCTAATGATCAAAAGAAACATTTGATTCATTCTGGGACAAACCAACCACTACAGGGGAGAAAAAGAAACTTATATTAATTTAAATGGGGAGTTTAACGCCTTGAATGCTAGAGAGATCACCAACTCATTGTTCTGCAATGCGTCGGAGACCTCTCGCCCGTTCAGAGGATTAAAAACACCATTTACACCAGGGGAATTGTGAGAATCTTTATATTTCCCCTATGGTATGCTTAGTTTGCTCCAGAATGACTCCAGTTTTCTTTAAACATGTGGCCCTTTGAGCCGTGAGATAATGTATTTTTTGGAACCCTTCGTATTGGACGATGTCTTACCTCTCTAAGGGACCAGTAATCCGGTTGGTATCCTGACAGCAGTTTGATGTCAATGACCACCATGTTAGTCTGGTCTCTGCTGCCTCGGTAGCTGTAAGACAGACAGTCACAAGGGGGAGCGAGTCAGGATGAATTTACATATCAAACTGCCCTAAGCGAATTGCCTTTTATACGCTTAGCCCCACCTACTGCCACACCCCAAATCATTAAATGACTTCGCCTTCAGACCCATCCACTGACACATACCCTTTTCCTGGTTCATGCACATACAGAATAATCTCTACGTTACAGCAGTATGTAAACTGGTAAAATTATTATATGAACTATAATATATAATCTTACCATTATATAAACTGACCATATTAGTATATAAACTAGTTGTTACAGCGTTATATAAACTGGGAATTTAAAGAGGTCAATTTATTACAAAAATTAGTATATAAACTAAGCATTAAAGCAAAAAATAAAATAATGAAAACAACTGTTAAATAAGTTTATAAACTGGGCATTATAACAATACATTAACTGCTAAATACACTGAACACTACAGCACTATATAGACTGGTAATGGTGCACTGCTCTGCTGATGACATGTAATGGTGCACTGCTCTGCTGATGGCATGTAATGGTGTACTGGTCTGCTGATGGTATGTAATGGTGTGTTGCTGTGCTGATGGCATGTAATGGTGCACTGCTCTGCTGATGGCATGTAATGGTGCACTGCTCTGCTGATGGCATGTAATGGTGTACTGCTCTGCTGATGGTATGTAATGGTGCACTGCTCTGCTGATGACATGTAATGGTGTACTGCTCTGCTGGGACATGTAATGGTGTATTGCTGTGCTGATGGCATGTAATGGTGCACTGCTCTGCTGATGGCATGTAATGGTATACTGCTCTGTGACATGTAATGGTGCACTGCTCTGTGGCATGTAATGGTGCACTGCTCTGTGACATGTAATGGTGCACTGCTCTGTGGCATGTAATGGTGTACTGCTCTGTGACATGTAATGGTGCACTGCTCTGTGACATGTAATGGTGTACTGCTCTGCTGATGACATGTAATGGTGCACTGCTCTGTGGCATGTAATGGTGCACTGCTCTGTGACATGTAATGGTGCACTGCTCTGTGACATGTAATGGTGTACTGCTCTGCTGATGGTATGTAATGGTGTACTGCTCTGCTGATGACATGTAATGGTGCACTGCTCTGCTGATGGCATGTAATGGTGCACTGCTCTGTGACATGTAATGGTGTACTGATCTGCTGATGGCATGTAATGGTGTACTGCTCTGCTGATGGCATGTAATGGTGCACTGCTCTGCTGATGGCATGTAATGGTGTACTGCTCTGCTGATGGCATGTAATGGTATACGGCTCTGCTGATGGCATGTAATGGTGCACTGCTCTGTGGCATGTAATGGTGTACTGCTCTGTGGCATGTAATGGTGCACTGCTCTGCTGATGACATGTAATGGTTCACTGCTCTGCTGATAACATGTAATGGTGTACTGCTCTGCTGATGGCATGTAATGGTGCACTGCTCTGTGACATGTAATGGTGCACTGATCTGTGACATGTAATGGTGTACTGCTCTGCTGATGGTATGTAATGGTGTACTGATTTGCTGATGGCATGTAATGGTGTACGGCTCTGCTGATGACATGTAATGGTGCACTGCTCTGCTGATGGCATGTAATGGTGTACTGATCTGCTGATGGCATGTAATGGTGCACTGCTCTGCTGATGGCATGTAATGGTGCACTGCTCTGCTGATGACATGTAATGGTGCACTGATCTGCTGATGACATGTAATGGTGTACTGCTCTGCTGATGGCATGTAATGGTGCACTGCTGTGCTGATGGCATGTAATGGTGTAGTGCTCTGCTGATGACATGTAATGGTGGAGTGCTCTGCTGATGGCATGTAATGGTGTAGTGCTCTGCTGATGACATGTAATGGTGCACTGCTCTGCTGACGACATGTAATGGTGTAGTGCTCTGCTGATGACATGTAATGGTGCACTGCTCTGCTGATTACATGAAATGGTGTAGTGCTCTGCTGAAGGCATGTAATGGTGTACTGCTCTGCTGATGGCATGTAATGGTGCACTGCTCTGCTGAAGGCGTGTAATGGTGTACTGCTCTGCTGATGGCATGTAATGGTGCACTGCTCTGCTGATGACATGTAATGGTGCACTGCTCTGCTGATGACATGTAATGGTGCACTGCTCTGTGACATGTAATGGTGTACTGATCTGCTGATGGCATGTAATGGTGTACTGCTCTGCTGATGGCATGTAATGGTGTACTGCTCTGCTGATGGTATGTAATGGTGTACTGCTCTGCTGATGACATGTAATGGTGCACTGCTCTGCTGATGGCATGTAATGGTGCACTGCTCTGTGACATGTAATGGTGTACTGATCTGCTGATGGCATGTAATGGTGTACTGCTCTGCTGATGGCATGTAATGGTGCACTGCTCTGCTGATGGCATGTAATGGTGTACTGCTCTGCTGATGGCATGTAATGGTGTACGGCTCTGCTGATGGCATGTAATGGTGCACTGCTCTGTGGCATGTAATGGTGCACTGCTCTGCTGATGACATGTAATGGTGCACTGCTCTGCTGATTACATGTAATGGTGTACTGCTCTGCTGATGGCATTTAATGGTGAACTGCTCTGTGACTTGTAATGGTGCACTGATCTGTGACATGTAATGGTGCACTGCTCTGTGACATGTAATGGTGTACTGATCTGCTGATGGCATGTAATGGTGTACTGCTCTGCTGATGGCATGTAATGGTGCACTGCTCTGCTGATGGCATGTAATGGTGTACTGCTCTGCTGATGGCATGTAATGGTGTACGGCTCTGCTGATGGCATGTAATGGTGCACTGCTCTGTGGCATGTAATGGTGCACTGCTCTGCTGATGACATGTAATGGTGCACTGCTCTGCTGATTACATGTAATGGTGTACTGCTCTGCTGATGGCATTTAATGGTGCACTGCTCTGTGACATGTAATGGTGTACTGCTCTGCTGATGGCATGTAATGGTGTACTGATGTGCTGATGGCATGTAATGGTGCACTGCTCTGTGGCATGTAATGGTGTACTGCTCTGCTGATGACATGTAATGGTGCACTGCTCTGCTGATGGCATGTAATGGTGTACTGATCTGCTGATGGCATGTAATGGTGTACTGCTCCGCTGATGACATGTAATGGTGCACTGCTCTGCTGACGACATGTAATGGTGTAGTGCTCTGCTGATGACATGTAATGGTGCACTGCTCTGCTGATGACATGTAATGGTGTAGTGCTCTGCTGAAGGCATGTAATGGTGTACTGCTCTGCTGATGGCATGTAATGGTGTACTGCTCTGCTGATGGCATGTAATAGTGCACTGCTCTGCTGAAGGCATGTAATGGTGTACTGCTCTGCTGATGACATGTAATGGTGCACTGCTCTGCTGATGACATGTAATGGTGCACTGCTCTGCTGATGGCATGTAATGGTGTACTGATCTGCTGATGACATGTAATGGTGCACTGCTCTGCTGAAGGCATGTAATGGTGCACTGCTCTGCTGATGACATGTAATGGTGCACTGCTCTGCTGATGGCATGTAATGGTGTACTGATCTGCTGATGGCATGTAATGGTGTACTGCTCTGCTGATGACATGTAATGGTGCACTGCTCTGCTGACGACATGTAATGGTGTAGTGCTCTGCTGATGACATGTAATGGTGCACTGCTCTGCTGATGACATGTAATGGTGTAGTGCTATGCTGAAGGCATGTAATGGTGTACTGCTCTGCTGATGGCATGTAATGGTGCACTGCTCTGCTGAAGGCATGTAATGGTGTACTGCTCTGCTGATGGCATGTAATGGTGCACTGCTCTGCTGATGACATGTAATGGTGCACTGCTCTGCTGATGACATGTAATGGTGTACTGCTCTGCTGATGGCATGTAATGGTGCACTGCTCTGCTGATGGCATGTAATGGTGCACTGCTCTGCTGATGACATGTAATGGTGTAGTGCTCTGCTGATGGCATGTAATGGTGTAGTGCTCTGCTGATGGCATGTAATGGTGCACTGCTCTGCTGATGACATGTAATGGTGCACTGCTCTGCTGATGGCATGTAATGGTGTACTGCTCTGCTGATGACATGTAATGGTGTACTGCTCTGTGACATGTAATGGTGCACTGCTCTGCTGATGACATGTAATGGTGCACTGCTCTGCTGATGGCATGTAATGGTGTACTGCTCTGCTGATGGCATGTAATGGTGCACTGCTCTGTGACATGTAATGGTGCACTGCTCTGTGGCATGTAATGGTGCACTGCTCTACGGATGGCATGTAATGGTGCACTGCTCTGCTCATGGCATGTAATGGTGCACTGCTCTGCTGATGGCATGTAATGGTGTACTGCTCTGCTGATGGCATGTAATGGTGCACTGCTCTGCTGATGGCATGTAATGGTGTAGTGCTCTGCTGATGGCATGTAACTGTGTACTGCTCTGCTGATGGCATGTATTGGTGCACTGCTCTGCTGGTGACATGTAATGGTGCACTGCTCTGCTGATGGCATGTAATGGTGCACTGCTCTGTGACATGTAATGGTGCACTGATCTGCTGATGGCATGTAATGGTGTACTGCTCTGCTGATGGCATTTAATGGTGCACTGCTCTGCTGATGGCATGTAATGGTGTACTGCTCTGCTGATGGCATGTAATGGTGTAGTGCTCTGCTGATGGCATGTAACTGTGTACTGCTCTGCTGATGGCATGTATTGGTGCACTGCTCTGCTGGTGACATGTAATGGTGCACTGCTCTGCTGATGGCATGTAATGGTGCACTGCTCTGTGACATGTAATGGTGCACTGATCTGCTGATGGCATGTAATGGTGTACTGCTCTGCTGATGGCATTTAATGGTGCACTGCTCTGCTGATGGCATGTAATGGTGTACTGCTCTGCTGATGGCATGTAATGGTGCACTGCTCTGCTGATGGCATGTAATGGTGCACTGCTCTGTGACATGTAATAGCGCACTGATCTGTGGCATGTAATGGTGCACTGCTCTGCTGATGACATATAATGGTGCACTGCTCTGCTGATGGCATGTAATGGTGCACTGCTCTATGACATGTAATAGTGCACTACTCTGTGGCATGTAATGGTGCACTGCTCTGCTGATGACATGTAATGGTGCACTGCTCTGTGACATGTAATGGTGCACTGCTCTGTGACATGTAATGGTGCACTGCTCTGCTGATGGCATGTAATGGTGTAGTGCACTGCTGATGGCATGTAATGGTGTACTGATCTGCTGATGGCATGTAATGGTGCACTGCTCTGCTGATGGCATGTAATGGTTTAGTGCACTGCTGATGGCATGTAATGGTGTACTGCTCTGCTGATGGCATGTAATGGTGTAGTGCTCTGCTGATGGCATGTAATGGTGTACTGATCTGCTGATGGCATGTAATGGTGTACTGCTCTGCTGATGGCATGTAATGGTGTAGTGCTCTGCCGATGGCATGTAATGGTGTACTGATCTGCTGATGGCATGTAATGGTGCACTGCTCTGCTGATGGCATGTAATGGTGCACTGCTCTGCTGATGGCATGTAATGGTGCACTGATCTGTGACATGTATTGGTGCATTGCTCTGTGACATGTATTGGTGCACTGCTCTGTGGTATGTAATGGTGCACTGCTCTGTGACATGTAATGGTGCACTGCTCTGTGGTATGTAATGGTGCACTGCTCTGTGACATGTAATGGTGCACTGCTCTGTGACATGTAATGGTGCACTGATCTGTGACATGTAATGGTGCACTGCTCTGTGACATGTAATGGTGCACTGCTCTGTGACATGTAATGGTGCACTGATCTGTGACATGTATTGGTGTACTGATCTGTGACATGTAATGGTGCACTGCTCTGTGACATGTAATGGTGCACTGCTCTGTGACATGTATTGGTGCACTGATCTGTGACATGTAATGGTGCACTGCTCTGTGACATGTAATGGTGCACTGCTCTGTGACATGTAATGGTGCACTGCTCTGTGACATGTAATTGTGCACTGCTCTGTGACATGTAATGGTGCACTGCTCTGTGACATGTATTGGTGCACTGCTCTGTGACATGTATTGGTGTACTGCTCTGTGACATGTAATGGTGCACTGCTCTGTGACATGTAATGGTGCACTGCTCTGTGACATGTATTGGTGCACTGCTCTGTGACATGTAATGGTGCACTGCTCTGTGGTATGTAATGGTGTACTGATCTGTGACATGTAATGGTGCACTGATCTGTGACATGTATTGGTGCACTGCTCTGTGGCATGTAATGGTGCACTGATCTGTGACATGTAATGGTGCACTGCTCTGTGACATGTAATGGTGCACTGCTCTGTGGCATGTATTGGTGCACTGCTCTGTGACATGTAATGGTGCACTGCTCTGTGACATGTAATTGTGCACTGCTCTGTGACATGTAATGGTGCACTGCTCTGTGACATGTATTGGTGTACTGCTCTGTGGCATGTAATGGTGTACTGATCTGTGACATGTAATGGTGCACTGCTCTGTGGCATGTAATGGTGTACTGATCTGTGACATGTATTGGTGCACTGCTCTGTGGCATGTAATTGTGCACTGCTCTGTGACATGTAATGGTGCACTGCTCTGTGACATGTATTGGTGCACTGCTCTGTGACATGTAATGGTGTACTGCTCTGTGACATGTATTGGTGCACTGCTCTGTGGCATGTAATGGTGTACTGATCTGTGACATGTAATGGTGCACTGCTCTGTGACATGTATTGGTGCACTGCTCTGTGACATGTAATGGTGCACTGCTCTGTGACATGTATTGGTGCACTGATCTGTGACATGTATTGGTGCACTGCTCTGTGACATGTAATGGTGTACTGATCTGTGACATGTAATGGTGCACTGCTCTGTGACATGTATTGGTGCACTGATCTGTGACATGTAATGGTGCACTGCTCTGTGACATGTAATGGTGCACTGCTCTGTGACATGTAATGGTGCACTGCTCTGTGACATATATTGGTGCACTGATCTGTGACATGTATTGGTGCACTGATCTGTGACATGTAATGGTGCACTGCTCTGTGACATGTAATGGTGCACTGCTCTGTGACATGTAATGGTGCACTGCTCTGTGACATGTAATGGTGTACTGATCTGTGACATGTAATGGTGCACTGCTCTGTGACATGTATTGGTGCACTGCTCTGTGACATGTATTGGTGCACTGATCTGTGACATGTATTGGTGCACTGATCTGTGACATGTAATGGTGCACTGATCTGTGACATGTATTGGTGCACTGATCTGTGACATGTAATGGTGTACTGCTCTGTGACATGTATTGGTGCACTGATCTGTGACATGTAATGGTGTACTGCTCTGTGACATGTAATGGTGCACTGCTCTGTGACATGTATTGGTGTACTGCTCTGTGACATGTAATGGTTCACTGCTCTGTGACATGTAATGGTGTACTGATCTGTGACATGTAATGGTGCACTGATCTGTGACATGTATTGGTGCACTGCTCTGTGACATGTATTGGTGCACTGCTCTGTGACATGTAATGGTGCACTGCTCTGTGACATGTAATGGTGCACTGCTCTGTGACATGTATTGGTGCACTGCTCTATGACATGTAATGGTGCACTGCTCTGTGACATGTATTGGTGCACTGCTCTGTGACATGTAATGGTGCACTGCTCTGTGACATGTATTGGTGCACTGCTCTGTGACATGTAATGGTGCACTGCTCTGTGGTATGTAATGGTGCACTGATCTGTGACATGTATTGGTGCACTAATCTGTGACATGTAATGGTGCACTGATCTGTGACATGTAATGGTGCACTGCTCTGTGACATGTAATGGTGCACTGCTCTGTGACATGTAATGGTGCACTGCTCTGTGGTATGTAATGGTGCACTGATCTGTGACATGTATTGGTGCACTAATCTGTGACATGTAATGGTGCACTGATCTGTGACATGTAATGGTGCACTGCTCTGTGACATGTATTGGTGCACTAATCTGTGACATGTAATGGTGCACTGATCTGTGACATGTATTGGTGCACTGCTCTGTGACATGTAATGGTGCACTGCTCTGTGACATGTAATGGTGCACTGCTCTGTGACATGTAATGGTGTACTGATCTGTGACATGTATTGGTGCACTGCTCTGTGACATGTATTGGTGCACTGCTCTGTGACATGTATTGGTGCACTGATCTGTGACATGTATTGGTGCACTGATCTGTGACATGTAATGGTGCACTGATCTGTGACATGTATTGGTGCACTGATCTGTGACATGTATTGGTGCACTAATCTGTGACATGTAATGGTGCACTGATCTGTGACATGTAATGGTGCACTGCTCTGTGACATGTAATGGTGCACTGCTCTGTGGTATGTAATGGTGCACTGATCTGTGACATGTATTGGTGCACTAATCTGTGACATGTAATGGAGCACTGATCTGTGACATGTAATGGTGCACTGCTCTGTGACATGTATTGGTGCACTAATCTGTGACATGTAATGGTGCACTGATCTGTGACATGTATTGGTGCACTGCTCTGTGACATGTAATGGTGTACTGATCTGTGACATGTAATGGTGCACTGCTCTGTGACATGTATTGGTGCACTGCTCTGCGGTATGTAATGGTGCACTGATCTGTGACATGTATTGGTGCACTGCTCTGTGACATGTAATGGTGCACTGCTCTGTGACATGTAATGGTGCACTGATCTGTGACATGTATTGGTGTACTGCTCTGTGACATGTAATGGTGCACTGCTCTGTGACATGTAATGGTGCACTGATCTGTGACATGTAATGGTGCACTGCTCTGTGACATGTATTGGTGCACCGCTCTGTGACATGTAATGGTGCACTGCTCTGTGACATGTATTGGTGTACTGATCTGTGACATGTAATGGTGCACTGCTCTGTGACATGTATTGGTGCTCTGATCTGTGACATGTATTGGTGCACTGCTCTGTGACATGTAATGGTGCACTGATCTGTGACATGTAATGGTGCACTGATCTGTGACATGTAATGGTGTACTGATCTGTGACATGTAATGGTGCACTGATCTGTGACATGTAATGGTGCACTGATCTGTGACATGTAATGGTGTACTGATCTGTGACATGTATTGGTGTACTGCTCTGTGACATGTATTGGTGCACTGATCTGTGACATGTAATGGTGCACTGCTCTGTGACATGTATTGGTGCACTGATCTGTGACATGTATTGGTGTACTGCTCTGTGACATGTAATGGTGCACTGCTCTGTGACATGTAATGGTGCACTGATCTGTGACATGTAATGGTGCACTGATCTGTGACATGTATTGGTGCACTGCTCTGTGACATGTATTGGTGCACTGATCTGTGACATGTAATGGTGCACTGCTCTGTGACATGTAATGGTGCACTGATCTGTGACATGTATTGGTGTACTGCTCTGTGACATGTATTGGTGCACTGATCTGTGACATGTATTGGTGCACTGCTCTGTGACATGTATTGGTGCACTGATCTGTGACATGTATTGGTGCACTGCTCTGTGACATGTAATGGTGCACTGATCTGTGACATGTAATGGTGCACTGATCTGTGACATGTAATGGTGCACTGATCTGTGACATGTATTGTTGCACTGCTCTGTGACATGTAATGGTGCACTGCTCTGTGACATGTAATGGTGCACTGCTCTGTGACATGTAATGGTGCACTGCTCTGTGACATGTAATGGTGCACTGCTCTGTGACATGTATTGGTGCGCTGATCTGTGGTATGTAATGGTGCACTGATCTGTGATATGTAATGGTGCACTGCTCTGTGACATGTAATGGTGCACTGCTCTGTGGTATGTAATGGTGCACTGATCTGTGGTATGTAATGGTGCACTGATCTGTGACATGTAATGGTGCACAGCTCTGTGACATGTATTGGTGCACAGCTCTGTGACATGTATTGGTGCACTGCTCTGTGACATGTAATGGTGCACTGCTCTGTGACATGTATTGGTGCACTGCTCTGTGACATGTAATGGTGCACTGCTCTGTGACATGTAATTGTGCACTGCTCTGTGACATGTAATGGTGCACTGCTCTGTGACATGTATTGGTGCACTGCTCTGTGGCATGTATTGGTGCACTGATCTGTGACATGTAATGGTGCACTGCTCTGTGACATGTAATGGTGCACTGCTCTGTGGTATGTAATGGTGCACTGATCTGTGACATGTATTGGTGCACTGCTCTGTGACATGTAATTGTGCACTGATCTGTGACATGTATTGGTGCACTGATCTGTGACATGTAATGGTGCACTGCTCTGTGACATGTAATGGTGCACTGCTCTGTGACATGTAATGGTGCACCGCTCTGTGGTATGTAATGGTGCACTGATCTGTGACATGTAATGGTGTACTGATCTGTGACATGTATTGGTGTACTGCTCTGTGACATGTATTGGTGCACTGATCTGTGACATGTAATGGTGCACTGCTCTGTGACATGTATTGGTGCACTGATCTGTGACATGTATTGGTGTACTGCTCTGTGACATGTAATGGTGCACTGCTCTGTGACATGTAATGGTGCACTGATCTGTGACATGTAATGGTGCACTGATCTGTGACATGTATTGGTGCACTGCTCTGTGACATGTATTGGTGCACTGATCTGTGACATGTAATGGTGCACTGCTCTGTGACATGTAATGGTGCACTGCTCTGTGACATGTAATGGTGCACTGATCTGTGACATGTATTGGTGTACTGCTCTGTGACATGTATTGGTGCACTGATCTGTGACATGTATTGGTGCACTGCTCTGTGACATGTATTGGTGCACTGATCTGTGACATGTATTGGGTCACTGCTCTGTGACATGTAATGGTGCACTGATCTGTGACATGTAATGGTGCACTGATCTGTGACATGTATTGTTGCACTGCTCTGTGACATGTAATGGTGCACTGCTCTGTGACATGTAATGGTGCACTGATCTGTGACATGTAATGGTGCACTGCTCTGTGACATGTAATGGTGTACTGATCTGTGACATGTAATGGTGCACTGCTCTGTGACATGTAATGGTGCACTGATCTGTGACATGTAATGGTGCACTGCTCTGTGACATGTAATGGTGTACTGATCTGTGACATGTAATGGTGCACTGCTCTGTGACATGTATTGGTGCGCTGATCTGTGACATGTATTGGTGCACTGCTCTGTGGTATGTAATGGTGCACTGATCTGTGGTATGTAATGGTGCACTGATCTGTGATATGTAATGGTGCACTGCTCTGTGACATGTAATGGTGCACTGCTCTGTGGTATGTAATGGTGCACTGATCTGTGGTATGTAATGGTGCACTGATCTGTGACATGTAATGGTGCACTGATCTGTGACATGTATTGGTGCACTGCTCTGTGACATGTATTGGTGCACTGCTCTGTGACATGTAATGGTGCACTGCTCTGTGACATGTATTGGTGTACTGATCTGTGACATGTAATGGTGCACTGCTCTGTTACATGTATTGGTGTACTGATCTGTGACATGTAATGGTGCACTGCTCTGTGACATGTAATGGTGCACTGCTCTGTGACATGTAATGGTGCACTGCTCTGTGACATGTAATGGTGCACTGCTCTGTGACATGTATTGGTGTACTGATCTGTGACATGTAATGGTGCACTGCTCTGTGACATGTAATGGTGCACTGCTCTGTGGCATGTATTGGTGCACTGCTCTGTGACATGTAATGGTGCACTGCTCTGTGACATGTAATTGTGCACTGCTCTGTGACATGTAATGGTGCACTGCTCTGTGACATGTATTGGTGCACTGCTCTGTGGCATGTATTGGTGCACTGATCTGTGACATGTAATGGTGCACTGCTCTGTGACATGTAATGGTGCACTGCTCTGTTGTATGTAATGGTGCACTGATCTGTGACATGTATTGGTGCACTGCTCTGTGACATGTAATGGTGCACTGCTCTGTGACATGTATTGGTGCACTGATCTGTGACATGTATTAGTGCACTGCTCAGTGACATGTATTGGTGCACTGATCTGTGACATGTAATGGTGCACTGCTCTGTGACAGGTATTGGTGCACTGCTCTGTGACATGTATTGGTGTACTGATCTGTGACATGTATTGGTGCACTGCTCTGTGACATGTATTGGTGCACTGATCTGTGACATGTAATGGTGCACTGCTCTGTGACATGTAATGGTGTACTGCTCTGTGACATGTAATGGTGCACTGCTCTGTGACATGTAATGGTGCACTGCTCTGTGACATGTAATGGTGCACTGCTCTGTGACATGTAATGGTGTACTGCTCTGTGACATGTAATGGTGCACTGCTCTGTGGTATGTAATGGTGCACTGATCTGTGACATGTATTGGTGCACTGCTCTGTGACATGTAATGGTGCACTGATCTGTGACATGTAATGGTGCACTGCTCTGTGACATGTATTGGTGCACTAATCTGTGACATGTAATGGTGCACTGCTCTGTGACATGTAATGGTGCACTGCTCTGTGACATGTATTGGTGCACTGATCTGTGACATGTATTGGTGCACTGCTCTGTGACATGTAATGGTGCACTGATCTGTGACATGTATTGGTGCACTGCTCTGTGACATGTAATGGTGCACTGCTCTGTGACATGTATTGGTGCACTGATCTGTGACATGTAATGGTGTACTGCTCTGTGACATGTATTGGTGCACTGCTCTGTGACATGTAATGGTGCACTGATCTGTGACATGTATTGGTGCACTGCTCTGTGACATGTAATGGTGCACTGTTCTGTGACATGTATTGGTGCACTGCTCTGTGACATGTATTGGTGCACTGATCTGTGACATGTAATGGTGCACTGCTCTGTGACATGTAATGGTGTACTGATCTGTGACATGTAATGGTGTACTGATCTGTGACATGTAATGGTGCACTGCTCTGTGACATGTATTGGTGCACTGCTCTGTGACATGTAATGGTGCACTGCTCTGTGACATGTAATGGTGTACTGATCTGTGACATGTAATGGTGTACTGATCTGTGACATGTAATGGTGCACTGCTCTGTGACATGTAATGGTGCACTGCTCTGTGACATGTAATGGTGTACTGATCTGTGACATGTATTGGTGTACTGATCTGTGACATGTATTGGTGCACTGCTCTGTGACATGTATTGGTGCACTGATCTGTGACATGTAATGGTGCACTGCTCTGTGACATGTAATGGTGTACTGATCTGTGACATGTAATGGTGTACTGATCTGTGACATGTATTGGTGCACTGCTCTGTGACATGTAATGGTGTACTGCTCTGTGACATGTAATGGTGCACTGCTCTGTGACATGTATTGGTGCACTGATCTGTGACATGTATTGGTGCACTGCTCTGTGACATGTAATGGTGCACTGCTCTGTGGCATGTAATGGTGCACTGCTCTGTGACATGTATTGGTGCACTGATCTGTGACATGTAATGGTGCACTGCTCTGTGACATGTAATGGTGCACTGCTCTGTGACATGTAATGGTGCACTGATCTGTGACATGTAATGGTGTACTGATCTGTGACATGTAATGGTGCACTGCTCTGTGACATGTAATGGTGTACTGATCTGTGACATGTAATGGTGCACTGCTCTGTGACATGTAATGGTGCACTGCTCTGTGGCATGTATTGGTGCACTGCTCTGTGACGTATTGGTGCACTGATCTGTGACATGTAATGGTGTACTGCTCTGTGACATGTAATGGTGCACTGATCTGTGACATGTATTGGTGCACTGATCTGTGACATGTAATGGTGCACTGCTCTGTGACATGTACTGGTGCACTGCTCTGTGACATGTAATGGTGTACTGCTCTGTGACATGTAATGGTGCACTGCTCTGTGACATGTAATGGTGCACTGATCTGTGACATGTAATGGTGCACTGCTCTGTGACATGTATTGGTGCACTGCTCTGTGACATGTAATGGTGCACTGCTCTGTGACATGTATTGGTGCACTGCTCTGTGACATGTAATGGTGCACTGATCTGTGACATGTATTGGTGTACTGATCTGTGACATGTAATGGTGCACTGCTCTGTGACATTTAATGGTGCACTGCTCTGTGACATGTATTGGTGCACTGCTCTGCTGATGGCATGTAATGGTGCACTGCTCTGTGACATGTAATGGTGTACTGATCTGTGACATGTAATGGTGCACTGCTCTGTGACATGTATTGGTGCACTGCTCTGTGACATGTAATGGTGTACTGATCTGTGACATGTAATGGTGTACTGATCTGTGACATGTAATGGTGCACTGCTCTGTGACATGTAATGGTGTACTGATCTGTGACATGTAATGGTGCACTGCTCTGTGGCATGTAATGGTGCACTGCTCTGTGACATGTAATGGTGCACTGCTCTGTGACATGTATTGGTGCACTGCTCTGTGACATGTAATGGTGCACTGCTCTGTGGTATGTAATGGTGCACTGCTCTGTGACATGTAATGGTGCACTGATCTGTGACATGTATTGGTGCACTGCTCTGTGACATGTATTGGTGCACTGCTCTGTGACATGTATTGGTGCACTGCTCTGTGACATGTAATGGTGCACTGCTCTGTGACATGTAATGGTGTACTGCTCTGTGACATGTAATGGTGCACTGCTCTGTGACATGTATTGGTGCACTGCTCTGTGACATGTATTGGTGCACTGATCTGTGACATGTATTGGTGCACTGCTCTGTGACATGTATTGGTGCACTGCTCTGCTGATGGCATGTAATGGTGCACTGCTCTGTGACATGTAATGGTGCACTGATCTGTGACATGTATTGGTGCACTGCTCTGTGACATGTAATGGTGCACTGCTCTGTGACATGTATTGGTGCACTGATCTGTGACATGTATTGGTGCACTGCTCTGTGACATGTATTGGTGCACTGCTCTGTGACATGTAATGGTGCACTGATCTGTGACATGTATTGGTGTACTGATCTGTGACATGTAATGGTGCACTGCTCTGTGACATTTAATGGTGCACTGCTCTGTGACATGTATTGGTGCACTGCTCTGCTGATGGCATGTAATGGTGCACTGCTCTGTGACATGTAATGGTGTACTGATCTGTGACATGTAATGGTGCACTGCTCTGTGACATGTATTGGTGCACTGCTCTGTGACATGTAATGGTGTACTGATCTGTGACATGTAATGGTGTACTGATCTGTGACATGTAATGGTGCACTGCTCTGTGACATGTAATGGTGTACTGATCTGTGACATGTAATGGTGCACTGCTCTGTGATATGTAATGGTGCACTGCTCTGTGACATGTAATGGTGCACTGCTCTGTGACATGTATTGGTGCACTGCTCTGTGACATGTAATGGTGCACTGCTCTGTGGTATGTAATGGTGCACTGCTCTGTGACATGTAATGGTGCACTGATCTGTGACATGTATTGGTGCACTGCTCTGTGACATGTATTGGTGCACTGCTCTGTGACATGTATTGGTGCACTGCTCTGTGACATGTATTGGTGCACTGATCTGTGACATGTAATGGTGCACTGCTCTGTGACATGTAATGGTGTACTGCTCTGTGACATGTATTGGTGCACTGATCTGTGACATGTAATGGTGCACTGCTCTGTGACATGTAATGGTGCACTGATCTGTGACATGTATTGGTGCACTGCTCTGTGACATGTAATGGTGCACTGCTCTGTGACATGTATTGGTGCACTGCTCTGTGACATGTAATGGTGCACTGCTCTGTGACATGTAATGGTGTACTGATCTCTGACATGTATTGGTGCACTGATCAGTGACAGGTATTGGTGCACTGCTCTGTGACATGTAATGGTGCACTGCTCTGTGACATGTAATGGTGCACTGCTCTGTGACATGTATTGGTGCACTGATCTGTGACAGGTATTGGTGCACTGCTCTGTGACATGTAATGGTGCACTGCTCTGTGACATGTAATGGTGTACTGCTCTGTGACATGTAATGGTGCACTGCTCTGTGACATGTAATGGCGCACTGCTCTGTGGTATGTAATGGTGCACTGCTCTGTGACATGTATTGGTGCACTGCTCTGTGACATGTATTGGTGCACTGCTCTGTGACATGTAATGGTGCACTGATCTGTGACATGTAATGGTGCACTGCTCTGTGACATGTAATGTTGTACTGATCTGTGACATGTATTGGTGCACTGCTCTGTGACATGTATTGGTGCACTGCTCTGTGACATGTAATGGTGCACTGATCTGTGACATGTAATGGTGCACTGCTCTGTGACATGTAATGGTGTACTGATCTGTGACATGTATTGGTGCACTGCTCTGTGACATGTAATGGTGCACTGCTCTGTGACATGTAATGGTGTACTGATCTGTGACATGTATTGGTGCACTGCTCTGTGACATGTAATGGTGCACTGATCTGTGACATGTAATGGTGTACTGATCTGTGACATGTATTGGTGCACTGCTCTGTGACATGTAATGGTGTACTGATCTGTGACATGTAATGGTGCACTGCTCTGTGACATGTATTGGTGCACTGATCTGTGACTTGTAATGGTGCACTGCTCTGTGACATGTAATGGTGCACTGCTCTGTGACATGTATTGGTGCACTGCTCTGTGACATGTAATGGTGCACTGCTCTGTGACATGTATTGGTGCACTGCTCTGTGACATGTAATGGTGCACTTCTCTGTGACATGTAATGGTGCACTGCTCTGTGACATGTAATGGTGCACTGATCTGTGACATGTAATGGTGCACTGATCTGTGACATGTATTGGTGCACTGCTCTGTGACATGTATTGGTGCACTGATCTGTGACATTTAATGGTGCACTGCTCTGTGACATGTAATGGTGCACTGCTCTGTGACATGTAATGGTGTACTGATCTGTGACATGTAATGGTGCACTGCTCTGTGACATGTAATGGTGCACTGATCTGTGACATGTATTGGTGTACTGCTCTGTGACATGTATTGGTGCACTGCTCTGTGACATGTATTGGTGCACTGCTCTGTGACATGTAATGGTGCACTGATCTGTGACATGTATTGGTGCACTGCTCTGTGGCATGTAATGGTGCACTGATCTGTGACATGTATTGGTGCACTGATCTGTGACATGTATTGGTGCACTGCTCTGTGACATGTAATGGTGTACTGATCTGTGACATGTATTGGTGCACTGATCTGTGACATGTAATGGTGCACTGCTCTGTGACATGTAATGGTGCACTGCTCTGTGACATGTATTGGTGCACTGCTCTGTGACATGTAATGGTGCACTGCTCTGTGACATGTAATGGTGCACTGCTCTGTGACATGTAATGGTGCACTGATCTGTGACATGTAATGGTGTACTGCTCTGTGACATGTATTGGTGCACTGCTCTGTGACATGTAATGGTGCACTGATCTGTGACATGTAATGGTGTACTGATCTGTGACATGTATTGGTGCACTGCTCTGTGGTATGTAATGGTGCACTGCTCTGTGACATGTATTGGTGCACTGCTCTGTGACATGTAATGGTGCACTGCTCTGTGACATGTATTGGTGCACTGCTCTGTGACATGTAATGGTGTACTGCTCTGTGACATGTAATGGTGTACTGCTCTGTGACATGTAATGGTGCACTGCTCTGTGACATGTAATGGTGTACTGCTCTGTGACATGTAATGGTGCACTGATCTGTGACATGTAATGGTGCACTGCTCTGTGACATGTAATGGTGCACTGCTCTGTGACATGTAATGGTGTACTGCTCTGTGACATGTAATGGTGCACTGCTCTGTGGTATGTAATGGTGCACTGATCTGTGGTATGTAATGGTGCACTGCTCTGCTGATGGCATGTATTGGTGCACTGATCTGTGACATGTAATGGTGCACTGATCTGTGACATGTAATGGTGTACTGCTCTGTGACATGTATTGGTGCACTGCTCTGTGACATGTAATGGTGTACTGCTCTGTGACATGTAATGGTGCACTGCTCTGTGACATGTAATGGTGTACTGCTCTGTGACATGTAATGGTGCACTGCTCTGTGACATGTAATGGTGCACTGCTCTGTGACATGTAATGGTGTACTGCTCTGTGACATGTATTGGTGCACTGCTCTGTGACATGTATTGGTGCACTGATCTGTGACATGTATTGGTGCACTGCTCTGTGACATGTATTGGTGCACTGATCTGTGACATGTATTGGTGCACTGATCTGTGACATGTAATGGTGCACTGATCTGTGACATGTATTGGTGCACTGATCTGTGACATGTAATGGTGTAGTGATCTGTGACATGTATTGGTGCACTGATCTGTGACATGTATTGGTGCACTGCTCTGTGACATGTAATGGTGCACTGCTCTGTGACATGTAATGGTGCACTGATCTGTGACATGTAATGGTGCACTGATCTGTGACATGTATTGGTGCACTGATCTGTGACATGTAATGGTGCACTGCTCTGTGACATGTAATGGTGCACTGATCTGTGACATGTAATGGTGCACTGCTCTGTGACATGTAATGGTGCACTGCTCTTTGACATGTAATGGTGTACTGCTCGGTGACATGTAATGGTGCACTGCTCTGTGACATGTAATGGTGCACTGCTCTGTGACATGTAATGGTGCACTGCTCTGTGACATGTATTGGTGCACTGCTCTGTGACATGTAATGGTGCACTGATCTGTGACATGTAATGGTGCACTGCTCTGTGACATGTATTAGTGCACTGATATGTGACATGTAATGGTGCACTGCTCTGTGACATGTAATGGTGCACTGATCTGTGACATGTATTGGTGTACTGCTCTGTGACATGTATTGGTGCACTGCTCTGTGACATGTATTGGTGCACTGCTCTGTGACATGTAATGGTGCACTGATCTGTGACATGTATTGGTGCACTGCTCTGTGGCATGTAATGGTGCACTGATCTGTGACATGTATTGGTGCACTGATCTGTGACATGTAATGGTGCACTGCTCTGTGGTATGTAATGGTGTACTGATCTGTGACATGTATTGGTGCACTGATCTGTGACATGTAATGGTGCACTGCTCTGTGACATGTAATGGTGCACTGCTCTGTGACATGTAATGGTGCACTGATCTGTGACATGCATTGGTGCACTGCTCTGTGACATGTAATGGTGCACTGCTCTGTGACATGTATTGGTGCACTGATCTGTGACATGTATTGGTGCACTGCTCTGTGGCATGTAATGGTGCACTGATCTGTGACATGTAATGGTGCACTGCTCTGTGACATGTAATGGTGCACTGCTCTGTGACATGTAATGGAGCACTCTCTGTGACATGTATTGGTGCACTGCTCTGTGACATGTAATGGTGTACTGCTCTGTGACATGTATTGGTGCACTGCTCTGTGACATGTATTGGTGCACTGCTCTGTGACATGTAATGGTGCACTGATCTGTGACATGTATTGGTGCACTGCTCTGTGACATGTAATGGTGTACTGCTCTGTGACATGTAATGGTGCACTGCTCTGTGACATGTAATGGTGCACTGATCTGTGACATGTAATGGTGCACTGCTCTGTGACATGTATTGGTGCACTGCTCTGTGACATGTATTGGTGCACTGCTCTGTGACATGTAATGGTGCACTGATCTGTGACATGTAATGGTGTACTGCTCTGTGACATGTATTGGTGCACTGCTCTGTGACATGTAATGGTGCACTGATCTGTGACATGTAATGGTGTACTGCTCTGTGACATGTAATGGTGTACTGATCTGTGACATGTAATGGTGCACTGCTCTGTGACATGTATTGGTGCACTGCTCTGTGACATGTAATGGTGCACTGCTCTGTGACATGTAATGGTGCACTGCTCTGTGACATGTATTGGTGCACTGCTCTGTGGTATGTAATGGTGTACTGATCTGTGACATGTAATTGTGCACTGATCTGTGACATGTAATGGTGCACTGATCTGTGACATGTAATGGTGTAGTGATCTGTGACATGTATTGGTGCACTGCTCTGTGACATGTATTGGTGCACTGCTCTGTGGTATGTAATGGTGTACTGATCTGTGACATGTAATGGTGTAGTGATCTGTGACATGTATTGGTGCACTGATCTGTGACATGTATTGGTGCACTGCTCTGTGACATGTATTGGTGCACTGCTTTGTGGTATGTAATGGTGTACTGATCTGTGACATGTAATGGTGCACTGATCTGTGACATGTATTGGTGCACTGCTCTGTGACATGTATTGGTGCACTGCTCTGTGACATGTAATGGTGCACTGCTCTGTGACATGTAATGGTGCACTGCTCTGTGACATGTATTGGTGCACTGCTCTGTGACATGTAATGGTGCACTGCTCTGTGACATGTATTGGTGCACTGCTCTGTGACATGTAATGGTGCACTGCTCTGTGGTATGTAATGGTGTACTGATCTGTGACATGTATTGGTGCACTGCTCTGTGACATGTAATGGTGTACTGATCTGTGACATGTAATGGTGCACTGCTCTGTGACATGTAATGGTGCACTGATCTGTGACATGTAATGGTGCACTGATCTGTGACATGTAATGGTGCACTGCTCTGTGGTATGTAATGGTGCACTGATCTGTGACATGTAATGGTGCACTGCTCTGTGACATGTAATGGTGCACTGCTCTGTGACATGTATTGGTGCACTGCTCTGTGGTATGTAATGGTGCACTGATCTGTGACATGTATTGGTGCACTGCTCTGTGACATGTAATGGTGCACTGCTCTGTGACATGTAATGGTGCACTGATCTGTGACATGTAATGGTGTACTGATCTGTGACATGTATTGGTGTACTGATCTGTGACATGTAATGGTGCACTGATCTGTGACATGTAATGGTGCACTGATCTGTGACATGTAATGGTGCACTGCTCTGTGGTATGTAATGGTGTACTGATCTGTGACATGTAATGGTGCACTGCTCTGTGACATGTAATGGTGCACTGATCTGTGACATGTATTGGTGTACTGATCTGTGACATGTATTGGTGTACTGATCTGTGACATGTAATGGTGCACTGCTCTGTGACATGTAATGGTGTACTGATCTGTGACATGTATTGGTGTACTGATCTGTGACATGTAATGGTGCACTGATCTGTGACATGTAATGGTGTACTGATCTGTGACATGTAATGGTGTACTGATCTGTGACATGTATTGGTGTACTGATCTGTGACATGTATTGGTGCACTGCTCTGTGACATGTAATGGTGCACTGCTCTGTTGCATGTAATGGTGCACTGCTCTGTGACATGTAATGGTGTTCTGATCTGTGATATGTATTGGTGCACTGCTCTGTGACATGTAATGGTGTACTGCTCTGTGACATGTAATGGTGCACTGCTCTGTGACATGTAATGGTGTACTGATCTGTGACATGTATTGGTGCACTGCTCTGTGACATGTATTGGTGCACTGATCTGTGACATGTATTGGTGCACTGCTCTGTGACATGTAAAGGTGTACTGCTCTGTGACATGTAATGGTGCACTGCTCTGTGACATGTATTGGTGTACTGATCTGTGACATGTAATGGTGTACTGCTCTGTGACATGTATTGGTGCACTGCTCTGTGACATGAAATGGTGTACTGATCTGTGACATGTAATGGTGTACTGCTCTGTGACATGTATTGGTGCACTGCTCTGTGACATGTAATGGTGCACTGATCTGTGACATGTATTGGTGCACTGATCTGTGACATGTAATGGTGCACTGCTCTGTGACATGTAATGGTGCACTGCTCTGTGACATGTAATGGTGTACTGCTCTGTGACATGTAATGGTGCACTGATCTGTGACATGTATTGGTGCACTGCTCTGTGACATGTATTGGTGTACTGCTCTGTGACATGTAATGGTGCACTGCTCTGTGACATGTAATGGTGTACTGATCTGTGACATGTAATGGTGTACTGCTCTGTGACATGTAATGGTGCACTGCTCAGTGACATGTAATGGTGCACTGCTCTGTGACATGTAATGGTGCACTGATCTGTGACATGTAATGGTGCACTGATCTGTGACATGTAATGGTGCACTGCTCTGTGACATGTATTGGTGCACTGCTCTGTGACATGTAATGGTGCACTGCTCTGTGACATGTAATGGTGCACTGATCTGTGACATGTAATGGTGCACTGCTCTGTGACAAGTAATGGTGCACTGATCTGTGACATGTACTGGTGCACTGCTCTGTGACATGTAATGGTGCACTGATCTGTGACATGTAATGGTGCTCTGATCTGTGACATGTATTGGTGCACTGATCTGTAACATGTATTGGTGCACTGCTCTGTGACATGTAATGGTGCACTGATCTGTGACATGTAATGGTGCACTAATCTGTGACATGTATTGGTGCACTGATCTGTGACATGTAATGGTGCACTAATCTGTGACATGTATTGGTGCACTGATCTGTGACATGTAATGGTGCACTGATCTGTGACATGTATTGGTGCACTGCTCTGTGACATGTAATGGTGCACTGCTCTGTGACATGTATTGGTGCACTGCTCTGTGACATGTAATGGTGCACTGCTCTGTGACATGTAATGGTGCACTGCTCTGTGACATGTAATGGTGCTCTGATCTGTGACATGTATTGGTGCACTGATCTGTAACATGTATTGGTGCACTGCTCTGTGACATGTAATGGTGCACTGATCTGTGACATGTAATGGTGCACTAATCTGTGACATGTATTGGTGCACTGATCTGTGACATGTAATGGTGCACTAATCTGTGACATGTATTGGTGCACTGATCTGTGACATGTAATGGTGCACTGATCTGTGACATGTATTGGTGCACTGCTCTGTGACATGTAATGGTGCACTGCTCTGTGACATGTATTGGTGCACTGCTCTGTGACATGTAATGGTGCACTGCTCTGTGACATGTAATGGTGCACTGCTCTGTGACATGTATTGGTGCACTGCTCTGTGACATGTAATGGTGTACTGATCTGTGACATGTATTGGTGTACTGATCTGTGACATGTAATGGTGTACTGATCTGTGACATGTATGGGTGCACTGATCTGTGACATGTATTGGTGCACTGCTCTGTGACATGTAATGGTGCACTGCTCTGTGACATGTAATGGTGTACTGCTCTGTGACATGTAATGGCGCACTGCTCTGTGGTATGTAATGGTGCACTGCTCTGTGACATGTATTGGTGCACTGCTCTGTGACATGTATTGGTGCACTGCTCTGTGACATGTAATGGTGCACTGATCTGTGACATGTAATGGTGCACTGCTCTGTGACATGTAATGTTGTACTGATCTGTGACATGTATTGGTGCACTGCTCTGTGACATGTATTGGTGCACTGCTCTGTGACATGTAATGGTGCACTGATCTGTGACATGTAATGGTGCACTGCTCTGTGACATGTAATGGTGTACTGATCTGTGACATGTATTGGTGCACTGCTCTGTGACATGTAATGGTGCACTGCTCTGTGACATGTAATGGTGTACTGATCTGTGACATGTATTGGTGCACTGCTCTGTGACATGTAATGGTGCACTGATCTGTGACATGTAATGGTGTACTGATCTGTGACATGTATTGGTGCACTGCTCTGTGACATGTAATGGTGTACTGATCTGTGACATGTAATGGTGCACTGCTCTGTGACATGTATTGGTGCACTGATCTGTGACTTGTAATGGTGCACTGCTCTGTGACATGTAATGGTGCACTGCTCTGTGACATGTATTGGTGCACTGCTCTGTGACATGTAATGGTGCACTGCTCTGTGACATGTATTGGTGCACTGCTCTGTGACATGTAATGGTGTACTGCTCTGTGACATGTAATGGTGCACTGCTCTGTGACATGTAATGGTGCACTGATCTGTGACATGTAATGGTGCACTGATCTGTGACATGTATTGGTGTAATGCTCTGTGACATGTATTGGTGCACTGATCTGTGACATGTAATGGTGCACTGCTCTGTGACATGTAATGGTGCACTGCTCTGTGACATGTAATGGTGTACTGATCTGTGACATGTAATGGTGCACTGCTCTGTGACATGTAATGGTGCACTGATCTGTGACATGTATTGGTGTACTGCTCTGTGACATGTATTGGTGCACTGCTCTGTGACATGTATTGGTGCACTGCTCTGTGACATGTAATGGTGCACTGATCTGTGACATGTATTGGTGCACTGCTCTGTGGCATGTAATGGTGCACTGATCTGTGACATGTATTGGTGCACTGATCTGTGACATGTATTGGTGCACTGCTCTGTGACATGTAATGGTGTACTGATCTGTGACATGTATTGGTGCACTGATCTGTGACATGTAATGGTGCACTGCTCTGTGACATGTAATGGTGCACTGCTCTGTGACATGTATTGGTGCACTGCTCTGCGACATGTAATGGTGCACTGCTCTGTGACATGTAATGGTGCACTGATCTGTGACATGTAATGGTGTACTGCTCTGTGACATGTATTGGTGCACTGCTCTGTGACATGTAATGGTGCACTGATCTGTGACATGTAATGGTGTACTGATCTGTGACATGTATTGGTGCACTGCTCTGTGGTATGTAATGGTGCACTGCTCTGTGACATGTATTGGTGCACTGCTCTGTGACATGTAATGGTGCACTGCTCTGTGACATGTATTGCTGCACTGCTCTGTGACATGTAATGGTGTACTGCTCTGTGACATGTAATGGTGTACTGCTCTGTGACATGTAATGGTGCACTGCTCTGTGACATGTAATGGTGTACTGCTCTGTGACATGTAATGGTGCACTGATCTGTGACATGTAATGGTGCACTGCTCTGTGACATGTAATGGTGCACTGCTCTGTGACATGTAATGGTGCACTGCTCTGTGGTATGTAATGGTGCACTGCTCTGTGGTATGTAATGGTGCACTGCTCTGCTGATGGCATGTATTGGTGCACTGATCTGTGACATGTAATGGTGCACTGATCTGTGACATGTAATGGTGTACTGCTCTGTGACATGTATTGGTGCACTGCTCTGTGACATGTAATGGTGTACTGCTCTGTGACATGTAATGGTGCACTGCTCTGTGACATGTAATGGTGCACTGCTCTGTGACATGTAATGGTGTACTGCTCTGTGACATGTAATGGTGCACTGCTCTGTGACATGTAATGGTGCACTGCTCTGTGACATGTAATGGTGTACTGCTCTGTGACATGTATTGGTGCACTGATCTGTGACATGTATTGGTGCACTGCTCTGTGACATGTATTGGTGCACTGATCTGTGACATGTATTGGTGCACTGATCTGTGACATGTAATGGTGCACTGATCTGTGACATGTATTGGTGCACTGATCTGTGACATGTAATGGTGTAGTGATCTGTGACATGTATTGGTGCACTGATCTGTGACATGTATTGGTGCACTGCTCTGTGACATGTAATGGTGCACTGCTCTGTGACATGTAATGGTGCACTGATCTGTGACATGTAATGGTGCACTGATCTGTGACATGTATTGGTGCACTGATCTGTGACATGTAATGGTGCACTGCTCTGTGACATGTAATGGTGCACTGATCTGTGACATGTAATGGTGCACTGCTCTGTGACATGTAATGGTGCACTGCTCTTTGACATGTAATGGTGTACTGCTCGGTGACATGTAATGGTGCACTGCTCTGTGACATGTAATGGTGCACTGCTCTGTGACATGTAATGGTGCACTGATCTGTGACATGTAATGGTGCACTGCTCTGTGACATGTAATGGTGCACTGATCTGTGACATGTAATGGTGCACTGCTCTGTGACATGTAATGGTGCACTGCTCTGTGACATGTATTGGTGCACTGCTCTGTGACATGTAATGGTGCACTGCTCTGTGACATGTATTGGTGCACTGCTCTGTGACATGTAATGGTGCACTGCTCTGTGACATGTATTGGTGCACTGCTCTGTGACATGTAATGGTGCACTGATCTGTGACATGTAATGGTGCACTGCTCTGTGACATGTATTAGTGCACTGATATGTGACATGTAATGGTGCACTGCTCTGTGACATGTAATGGTGCACTGATCTGTGACATGTATTGGTGTACTGCTCTGTGACATGTATTGGTGCACTGCTCTGTGACATGTATTGGTGCACTGCTCTGTGACATGTAGTGGTGCACTGATCTGTGACATGTATTGGTGCACTGCTCTGTGGCATGTAATGGTGCACTGATCTGTGACATGTATTGGTGCACTGATCTGTGACATGTAATGGTGCACTGCTCTGTGGTATGTAATGGTGTACTGATCTGTGACATGTATTGGTGCACTGATCTGTGACATGTAATGGTGCACTGCTCTGTGACATGTAATGGTGCACTGCTCTGTGACATGTAATGGTGCACTGATCTGTGACATGCATTGGTGCACTGCTCTGTGACATGTAATGGTGCACTGCTCTGTGACATGTATTGGTGCACTGATCTGTGACATGTATTGGTGCACTGCTCTGTGGCATGTAATGGTGCACTGATCTGTGACATGTAATGGTGCACTGCTCTGTGACATGTAATGGTGCACTGCTCTGTGACATGTAATGGTGCACTGCTCTGTGACATGTAATGGAGCACTCTCTGTGACATGTATTGGTGCACTGCTCTGTGACATGTAATGGTGTACTGCTCTGTGACATGTATTGGTGCACTGCTCTGTGACATGTATTGGTGCACTGCTCTGTGACATGTAATGGTGCACTGATCTGTGACATGTATTGGTGCACTGCTCTGTGACATGTAATGGTGTACTGCTCTGTGACATGTAATGGTGCACTGCTCTGTGACATGTAATGGTGCACTGATCTGTGACATGTAATGGTGCACTGCTCTGTGACATGTATTGGTGCACTGCTCTGTGACATGTATTGGTGCACTGCTCTGTGACATGTAATGGTGCACTTATCTGTGACATGTAATGGTGTACTGCTCTGTGACATGTATTGGTGCACTGCTCTGTGACATGTAATGGTGCACTGATCTGTGACATGTAATGGTGTACTGCTCTGTGACATGTAATGGTGTACTGATCTGTGACATGTAATGGTGCACTGCTCTGTGACATGTATTGGTGCACTGCTCTGTGACATGTAATGGTGCACTGCTCTGTGACATGTAATGGTGCACTGCTCTGTGACTTGTATTGGTGCACTGCTCTGTGGTATGTAATGGTGTACTGATCTGTGACATGTAATTGTGCACTGATCTGTGACATGTAATGGTGCACTGATCTGTGACATGTAATGGTGTAGTGATCTGTGACATGTATTGGTGCACTGCTCTGTGACATGTATTGGTGCACTGCTCTGTGGTATGTAATGGTGTACTGATCTGTGACATGTAATGGTTTAGTGATCTGTGACATGTATTGGTGCACTGATCTGTGACATGTATTGGTGCACTGCTCTGTGACATGTATTGGTGCACTGCTTTGTGGTATGTAATGGTGTACTGATCTGTGACATGTAATGGTGCACTGATCTGTGACATGTATTGGTGCACTGCTCTGTGACATGTATTGGTGCACTGCTCTGTGACATGTAATGGTGCACTGCTCTGTGACATGTAATGGTGCACTGCTCTGTGACATGTATTGGTGCACTGCTCTGTGACATGTAATGGTGCACTGCTCTGTGACATGTATTGGTGCACTGCTCTGTGACATGTAATGGTGCACTGCTCTGTGACATGTATTGGTGCACTGCTCTGTGACATGTAATGGTGCACTGCTCTGTGGTATGTAATGGTGTACTGATCTGTGACATGTATTGGTGCACTGCTCTGTGACATGTAATGGTGTACTGATCTGTGACATGTAATGGTGCACTGCTCTGTGACATGTAATGGTGCACTGATCTGTGACATGTAATGGTGCACTGATCTGTGACATGTAATGGTGCACTGCTCTGTGGTATGTAATGGTGCACTGATCTGTGACATGTAATGGTGCACTGCTCTGTGACATGTAATGGTGCACTGCTCTGTGACATGTATTGGTGCACTGCTCTGTGGTATGTAATGGTGCACTGATCTGTGACATGTATTGGTGCACTGCTCTGTGACATGTAATGGTGCACTGCTCTGTGACATGTAATGGTGCACTGATCTGTGACATGTAATGGTGTACTGATCTGTGACATGTATTGGTGTACTGATCTGTGACATGTAATGGTGCACTGATCTGTGACATGTAATGGTACACTGATCTGTGACATGTAATGGTGCACTGCTCTGTGACATGTAATGGTGCACTGCTCTGTGGTATGTAATGGTGTACTGATCTGTGACATGTAATGGTGCACTGCTCTGTGACATGTAATGGTGCACTGCTCTGTGACATGTAATGGTGCACTGATCTGTGACATGTATTGGTGTACTGATCTGTGACATGTATTGGTGTACTGATCTGTGACATGTAATGGTGCACTGCTCTGTGACATGTAATGGTGTACTGATCTGTGACATGTATTGGTGTACTGATCTGTGACATGTAATGGTGCACTGATCTGTGACATGTAATGGTGTACTGATCTGTGACATGTATTGGTGTACTGATCTGTGACATGTAATGGTGTACTGATCTGTGACATGTATTGGTGTACTGATCTGTGACATGTATTGGTGCACTGCTCTGTAACATGTAATGGTGCACTGCTCTGTTGCATGTAATGGTGCACTGCTCTGTGACATGTAATGGTGTTCTGATCTGTGACATGTATTGGTGCACTGCTCTGTGACATGTAATGGTGTACTGCTCTGTGACATGTAATGGTGCACTGCTCTGTGACATGTAATGGTGTACTGATCTGTGACATGTATTGGTGCACTGCTCTGTGACATGTATTGGTGCACTGATCTGTGACATGTATTGGTGCACTGCTCTGTGACATGTAAAGGTGTACTGCTCTGTGACATGTAATGGTGCACTGCTCTGTGACATGTATTGGTGTACTGATCTGTGACATGTAATGGTGTACTGCTCTGTGACATGTATTGGTGCACTGCTCTGTGACATGAAATGGTGTACTGATCTGTGACATGTAATGGTGTACTGCTCTGTGACATGTATTGGTGCACTGCTCTGTGACATGTAATGGTGCACTGATCTGTGACATGTATTGGTGCACTGATCTGTGACATGTAATGGTGCACTGCTCTGTGACATGTAATGGTGCACTGCTCTGTGACATGTAATGGTGTACTGCTCTGTGACATGTAATGGTGCACTGATCTGTGACATGTATTGGTGCACTGCTCTGTGACATGTATTGGTGTACTGCTCTGTGACATGTAATGGTGCACTGCTCTGTGACATGTAATGGTGTACTGATCTGTGACATGTAATGGTGTACTGCTCTGTGACATGTAATGGTGCACTGCTCTGTGACATGTAATGGTGCACTGCTCTGTGACATGTAATGGTGCACTGATCTGTGACATGTAATGGTGCACTGCTCTGTGACATGTATTGGTGCACTGCTCTGTGACATGTAATGGTGCACTGCTCTGTGACATGTAATGGTGCACTGCTCTGTGACATGTAATGGTGCACTGATCTGTGACATGTAATGGTGCACTGCTCTGTGACATGTACTGGTGCACTGCTCTGTGACATGTAATGGTGCACTGATCTGTGACATGTAATGGTGCTCTGATCTGTGACATGTATTGGTGCACTGATCTGTAACATGTATTGGTGCACTGCTCTGTGACATGTAATGGTGCACTGATCTGTGACATGTAATGGTGCACTAATCTGCGACATGTATTGGTGCACTGATCTGTGACATGTAATGGTGCACTAATCTGTGACATGTATTGGTGCACTGATCTGTGACATGTAATGGTGCACTGATCTGTGACATGTATTGGTGCTCTGATCTGTGACATGTAATGGTGCACTGCTCTGTGACATGTAATGGTGCACTGCTCTGTGACATGTAATGGTGCACTGCTCTGTGACATGTATTGGTGCACTGCTCTGTGACATGTAATGGTGTACTGATCTGTGACATGTATTGGTGTACTGATCTGTGACATGTAATGGTGCACTGCTCTGTGACATGTAATGGTGTACTGATCTGTGACATGTATTGGTGCACTGCTCTGTGACATGTAATGGTGCACTGCTCTGTGACATGTAATGGTGCACTGATCTGTGACATGTATTGGTGCACTGCTCTGTGACATGTATTGGTGCACTGCTCTGTGACATGTAATGGTGTACTGATCTGTGACAAGTAATGGTATACTGCTCTGTGACATGTAATGGTGTACTGATCTGTGACATGTAATGGTGTACTGATCTGTGACATGTAATGGTGCACTGCTCTGTGACATGTAATGGTGCACTGCTCTGTGACATGTAATGGTGCACTGATCTGTGACATGTATTGGTGCACTGATCTGTGACATGTAATGGTGCACTGCTCTGTGACATGTAATGGTGCACTGCTCTGTGACATGTAATGGTGCACTGATCTGTGACATGTATTGGTGCACTGCTCTGTGACATGTAATGGTGTACTGATCTGTGACATGTAATGGTGTACTGATCTGTGACATGTAATGGTGCACTGCTCAGTGACATGTAATGGTGCACTGCTCTGTGACATGTATTGGTGTACTGATCTGTGACATGTATTGGTGCACTGCTCTGTGACATGTAATGGTGCACTGATCTGTGACATGTAATGGTGCACTGCTCTGTGACATGTAATGGTGCACTGATCTGTGACATGTATTGGTGCACTGCTCTGTGACATGTAATGGTGTACTGATCTGTGACATGTAATGGTGTACTGATCTGTGACATGTAATGGTGCACTGCTCTGTGACATGTAATGGTGCACTGCTCTGTGACATGTATTGGTGTACTGCTCTGTGACATGTAATGGTGTACTGCTCTGTGACATGTAATGGTGCACTGCTCTGTGACATGTAATGGTGCACTGCTCTGTGACATGTATTGGTGCACTGCTCTGTGACATGTAATGGTGCACTGCTCTGTGACATGTAATGGTGCACTGATCTGTGACATGTATTGGTGTACTGCTCTGTGACATGTAATGGTGCACTGCTCTGTGACATGTAATGGTGCACTGCTCTGTGACATGTATTGGTGCACTGCTCTGTGACATGTAATGGTGCACTGCTCTGTGACATGTAATGGTGCACTGATCTGTGACATGTATTGGTGCACTGCTCTGTGACATGTAATGGTGCACTGCTCTGTGACATGTAATGGTGCACTGCTCTGTGACATGTAATGGTGCACTGATCTGTGACATGTAATGGTGTACTGCTCTGTGACATGTATTGGTGCACTGCTCTGTGACATGTAGTGGTGCACTGATCTGTGACATGTAATGGTGCACTGCTCTGTGACATGTATTGGTGCACTGCTCTGTGACATGTATTGGTGCACTGATCTGTGACATGTAATGGCGCACTGCTCTGTGACATGTAATGGTGCACTGCTCTGTGACATGTAATGGTGTACTGATCTGTGACATGTAATGGTGCACTGCTCTGTGACATGTATTGGTGCACTGCTCTGTGACATGTAATGGTGCACTGATCTGTGACATGTAATGGTGCACTGCTCTGTGACATGTAATGGTGCACTGATCTGTGACATGTAATGGTGCACTGCTCTGTGACATGTAATGGTGCACTGATCTGTGACATGTATTGGTGCACTGATCTGTGACATGTAATGGTGTACTGCTCTGTGACATGTATTGGTGCACTGATCTGTGACATGTAATGGTGCACTGATCTGTGACATGTAATGGTGCACTGCTCTGTGACATGTAATGGTGCACTGCTCTGTGACATGTAATGGTGCACTGATCTGTGACATGTAATGGTGCACTGCTCTGTGACATGTATTGGTGTACTGATCTGTGACATGTAATGGTGCACTGCTCTGTGACATGTATTGGTGCACTGATCTGTGACATGTAATGGTGCACTGATCTGTGACATGTAATGGTGCACTGCTCTGTGACATGTAATGGTGTACTGATCTGTGACATGTAATGGTGCACTGCTCTGTGACATGTATTGGTGCACTGCTCTGTGACATGTATTGGTGTACTGATCTGTGACATGTATTGGTGCACTGCTCTGTGACATGTAATGGTGTACTGATCTGTGACATGTAATGGTGCACTGCTCTGTGACATGTAATGGTGCACTGCTCTGTGACATGTATTGGTGTACTGATCTGTAACATGTAATGGTGCACTGATCTGTGACATGTAATGGTGCACTGCTCTGTGACATGTATTGGTGTACTGATCTGTGACATGTAATGGCGCACTGCTCTGTGACATGAAATGGTGCACTGCTCTGTGACATGTATTGGTGTACTGATCTGTGACATGTAATGGTGCACTGATCTGTAACATGTAATGGTGCACTGATCTGTGACATGTAATGGTGTACTGATCTGTGACATGTAATGGTGCACTGATCTGTGACATGTAATGGTGTACTGATCTGTGACATGTAATGATGTACTGATCTGTGACATGTAATGGTGTACTGATCTGTGACATGTAATGGTGCACTGCTCTGTGACATGTAATGGTGCACTGCTCTGTGACATGTATTGGTGTACTGATCTGTGACATGTAATGGTGTACTGATCTGTGACATGTAATGGTGCACTGCTCTGTGACATGTAATGGTGCACTGATCTGTGACATGTAATGGTGCACTGATCTGTGACATGTAATGGTGCACTGCTCTGTGACATGTAATAGTGCACTGCTCTGTGACATGTAATGGTGCACTGATCTGTGACATGTATTAGTGCACTGATCTGTGACATGCAATGGTGCACTGCTCTGTGACATGTAATGGTGCACTGCTCTGTGACATGTAATGGTGCACTGATCTGTGACATGTAATGGTGCACTGCTCTGTGACTTGTAATGGTGCATTGCTCTGTGGCATGTAATGGTGCACTGCTATGCTGATGGCATGTAATGGTGCACTGATCTGTGACATGTAATATTGTACTGATCTGTAACATGTAATGGTGCACTGCTCTGTGACATGTAATGGTGTACTGCTCTGTGACATGTATTGGTGTACTGATCTGTGACATGTATTGGTGCACTGCTCTGTGACATGTAATGGTGTACTGATCTGTGACATGTAATGGTGCACTGCTATGTGACATGTAATGGTGTACTGCTCTGTGACATGTAATGGTGCACTGCTCTGTGACATGTAATGGTGCACTGCTCTGTGACATGTATTGGTGCACTGATCTGTGACATGTAATGGTGCACTGCTCTGTGACATGTATTGGTGCACTGCTCTGTGACATGTAATGGTGCACTGCTCTGTGACATGTATTGGTGCACTGCTCTGTGGCATGTAATGGTGCACTGCTCTGTGACATGTAATGGTGCACTGCTCTGTGACATGTATTGGTGCACTGATCTGTGACATGTAATGGTGTACTGATCTGTGACATGTAATGGTGCACTGCTCTGTGACATGTAATGGTGCACTGCTCTGTGACATGTAATGGTGTACTGCTCTGTGACATGTATTGGTGCACTGCTCTGTGACATGTATTGGTGCACTGATCTGTGACATGTAATGGTGCACTGCTCTGTGACATGTAATGGTGCACTGCTCTGTGACATGTAATGGTGCACTGATCTGTGACATGTAATGGTGCACTGCTCTGTGACATGTATTGGTGCACTGCTCTGTGACATGTAATGGTGCACTGCTCTGTGACATGTAATGGTGTACTGATCTGTGACATGTAATGGTGTACTGATCTGTGACATGTATTGGTGCACTGCTCTGTGACATGTAATGGTGCACTGCTCTGTGACATGTAATGGTGCACTGCTCTGTGACATGTATTGGTGCACTGCTCTGTGACATGTAATGGTGCACTGCTCTGTGACATGTAATGGTGCACTGCTCTGTGACATGTAATGGTGTACTGATCTGTGACATGTATTGGTGCACTGCTCTGTGACATGTAATGGTGCACTGCTCTGTGACATGTAATGGTGCACTGCTCTGTGACATGTATTGGTGCACTGCTCTGTGACATGTAATGGTGCACTGCTCTGTGACATGTAATGGTGTACTGATCTGTGACATGTATTGGTGTACTGATCTGTGACATGTAATGGTGCACTGCTCTGTGACATGTAATGGTGCACTGCTCTGTGACATGTAATGGTGTACTGATCTGTGACATGTATTGGTGTACTGCTCTGTGACATGTAATGGTGCACTGCTCTGTGACATGTAATGGTGCACTGCTCTGTGACATGTAATGGTGTACTGATCTGTGACATGTAATGGTGCACTGCTCTGTGACATGTATTGGTGCACTGCTCTGTGACATGTAATGGTGCACTGCTCTGTGACATGTAATGGTGCACTGCTCTGTGACATGTAATGGTGCACTGCTCTGTGACATGTAATGGTGTACTGATCTGTGACATGTATTGGTGCACTGATCTGTGACATGTAATGGTGCACTGCTCTGTGACATGTAATGGTGCACTGCTCTGTGACATGTATTGGTGCACTGATCTGTGACATGTAATGGTGCACTGCTCTGTGACATGTAATGGTGCACTGATCTGTGACATGTAATGGTGCACTGATCTGTGACATGTAATGGTGCACTGCTCTGTGACATATATTGGTGCACTGATCTGTGACATGTAATGGTGCACTGCTCTGTGACATGTAATGGTGCACTGATCTGTGACATGTATTGGTGCACTGCTCTGTGGCATGTAATGGTGCACTGCTCTGTGACATGTAATGGTGCACTGCTCTGTGACATGTAATGGTGCACTGCTCTGTGACATGTATTGGTGCACTGATCTGTGACATGTATTGGTGCACTGATCTGTGGCATGTAATGGTGCACTGCTCTGTGACATGTAATGGTGCACTGCTCTGTGACATGTAATGGTGTACTGATCTGTGACATGTAATGGTGTACTGCTCTGTGACATGTATTGGTGTACTGATCTGTGACATGTAATGGTGTACTGCTCTGTGACATGTAATGGTGCACTGCTCTGTGACAAGTAATGGTGCACTGATCTGTGACATGTAATGGTGTACTGATCTGTGACATGTAATGGTGCACTGCTCTGTGACATGTATTGGTGCACTGCTCTGTGACATGTATTGGTGTACTGATCTGTGACATGTATTGGTGCACTGATCTGTGACATGTAATGGTGCACTGCTCTGTGACATGTATTGGTGCACTGCTCTGTGACATGTAATGGTGCACTGCTCTGTGACATGTAATGGTGCACTGCTCTGTGACATGTATTGGTGCACTGCTCTGTGACATGTAATGGTGCACTGCTCTGTGACATGTAATGGTGCACTGCTCTGTGACATGTAATGGTGCACTACTCTGTGACATGTATTGGTGCACTGATCTGTGACATGTATTGGTGCACTGATCTGTGGCATGTAATGGTGCACTGCTCTGTGACATGTAATGGTGCACTGCTCTGTGACATGTAATGGTGTACTGATCTGTGACATGTAATGGTGTACTGCTCTGTGACATGTATTGGTGTACTGATCTGTGACATGTAATGGTGCACTGCTCTGTGACATGTAATGGTGCACTGCTCTGTGACAAGTAATGGTGCACTGATCTGTGACATGTAATGGTGTACTGATCTGTGACATGTAATGGTGCACTGCTCTGTGACATGTATTGGTGCACTGCTCTGTGACATGTATTGGTGTACTGATCTGTGACATGTATTGGTGCACTGATCTGTGACATGTAATGGTGCACTGCTCTGTGACATGTATTGGTGCACTGCTCTGTGACATGTAATGGTGCACTGCTCTGTGACATGTAATGGTGCACTGCTCTGTGACATGTAATGGTGCACTGCTCTGTGACATGTAATGGTGCACTGCTCTGTGACATGTAATGGTGCACTGCTCTGTGACATGTAATGGTGCACTGCTCTGTGACATGTAATGGTGTACTGATCTGTGACATGTATTGGTGCACTGCTCTGTGGCATGTAATGGTGCACTGCTCTGTGACATGTAATGGTGCACTGCTCTGTGACATGTATTGGTGCACTGCTCTGTGACATGTAATGGTGCACTGCTCTGTGACATGTAATGGTGTACTGATCTGTGACATGTATTGGTGTACTGATCTGTGACATGTAATGGTGCACTGCTCTGTGACATGTAATGGTGCACTGCTCTGTGACATGTAATGGTGTACTGATCTGTGACATGTATTGGTGTACTGCTCTGTGACATGTAATGGTGCACTGCTCTGTGACATGTAATGGTGCACTGCTCTGTGACATGTAATGGTGTACTGATCTGTGACATGTAATGGTGCACTGCTCTGTGACATGTATTGGTGCACTGCTCTGTGACATGTAATGGTGCACTGCTCTGTGACATGTAATGGTGCACTGCTCTGTGACATGTAATGGTGCACTGCTCTGTGACATGTAATGGTGTACTGATCTGTGACATGTATTGGTGCACTGATCTGTGACATGTAATGGTGCACTGCTCTGTGACATGTAATGGTGCACTGCTCTGTGACATGTATTGGTGCACTGATCTGTGACATGTAATGGTGCACTGCTCTGTGACATGTAATGGTGCACTGATCTGTGACATGTAATGGTGCACTGATCTGTGACATGTAATGGTGCACTGCTCTGTGACATATATTGGTGCACTGATCTGTGACATGTAATGGTGCACTGATCTGTGACATGTATTGGTGCACTGCTCTGTGGCATGTAATGGTGCACTGCTCTGTGACATGTAATGGTGCACTGCTCTGTGACATGTAATGGTGCACTGCTCTGTGACATGTATTGGTGCACTGATCTGTGACATGTATTGGTGCACTGATCTGTGGCATGTAATGGTGCACTGCTCTGTGACATGTAATGGTGCACTGCTCTGTGACATGTAATGGTGTACTGATCTGTGACATGTAATGGTGTACTGCTCTGTGACATGTATTGGTGTACTGATCTGTGACATGTAATGGTGTACTGCTCTGTGACATGTAATGGTGCACTGCTCTGTGACAAGTAATGGTGCACTGATCTGTGACATGTAATGGTGTACTGATCTGTGACATGTAATGGTGCACTGCTCTGTGACATGTATTGGTGCACTGCTCTGTGACATGTATTGGTGTACTGATCTGTGACATGTATTGGTACACTGATCTGTGACATGTAATGGTGCACTGCTCTGTGACATGTATTGGTGCACTGCTCTGTGACATGTAATGGTGCACTGCTCTGTGACATGTAATGGTGCACTGCTCTGTGACATGTAATGGTGCACTGCTCTGTGACATGTAATGGTGCACTGCTCTGTGACATGTAATGGTGTACTGCTCTGTGACATGTATTGGTGCACTGCTCTGTGACATGTATTGGTGCACTGCTCTGTGACATGTAATGGTGCACTGATCTGTGACATGTAATGGTGTACTGATCTGTAACATGTAATGGTGCACTGCTCTGTGACATGTAATGGTGTACTGCTCTGTGACATGTATTGGTGTACTGATCTGTGACATGTAATGGTGCACTGCTCTGTGACATGTAATGGTGCACTGCTCTGTGACATGTAATGGTGCACTGATCTGTGACATGTAATGGTGCACTGCTCTGTGACATGTAATGGTGTACTGCTCTGTGACATGTATTGGTGCACTGCTCTGTGACATGTATTGGTGCACTGCTCTGTGACATGTAATGGTGCACTGATCTGTGACATGTAATGGTGTACTGATCTGTAACATGTAATGGTGCACTGCTCTGTGACATGTAATGGTGTACTGCTCTGTGACATGTATTGGTGTACTGATCTGTGACATGTATTGGTGCACTGCTCTGTGAATGGTGTACTGATCTGTGACATGTAATGGTGCACTGCTCTGTGACATGTAATGGTGTACTGCTCTGTGACATGTAATGGTGCACTGCTCTGTGACATGTAATGGTGCACTGCTCTGTGACATGTAATGGTGCACTGCTCTGTGACATGTATTGGTGCACTGATCTGTGACATGTAATGGTGCACTGCTCTGTGACATGTATTGGTGCACTGCTCTGTGACATGTAATGGTGCACTGCTCTGTGACATGTATTGGTGCACTGCTCTGTGACATGTAATGGTGCACTGCTCTGTGACATGTAATGGTGCACTGCTCTGTGACATGTATTGGTGCACTGATCTGTGACATGTAATGGTGTACTGATCTGTGACATGTAATGGTGCACTGCTCTGTGACATGTAATGGTGCACTGCTCTGTGACATGTAATGGTGTACTGCTCTGTGACATGTATTGGTGCACTGCTCTGTGACATGTATTGGTGCACTGATCTGTGACATGTAATGGTGCACTGATCTGTGACATGTATTGGTGCACTGCTCTGTGACATGTAATGGTGCACTGCTCTGTGACATGTATTGGTGCACTGCTCTGTGACATGTAATGGTGCACTGCTCTGTGACATGTAATGGTGCACTGCTCTGTGACATGTAATGGTGCACTGCTCTGTGACATGTAATGGTGTACTGATCTGTGACATGTATTGGTGCACTGCTCTGTGACATGTAATGGTGCACTGCTCTGTGACATGTAATGGTGCACTGCTCTGTGACATGTATTGGTGCACTGCTCTGTGACATGTAATGGTGCACTGCTCTGTGACATGTAATGGTGTACTGATCTGTGACATGTATTGGTGTACTGATCTGTGACATGTAATGGTGCACTGCTCTGTGACATGTAATGGTGCACTGCTCTGTGACATGTAATGGTGCTACTGCTCTGTGACATGTATTGGTGTACTGCTCTGTGACATGTAATGGTGCACTGCTCTGTGACATGTAATGGTGCACTGCTCTGTGACATGTAATGGTGCACTGCTCTGTGACATGTAATGGTGTACTGATCTGTGACATGTAATGGTGCACTGCTCTGTGACATGTATTGGTGCACTGCTCTGTGACATGTAATGGTGCACTGCTCTGTGACATGTAATGGTGCACTGCTCTGTGACATGTAATGGTGCACTGCTCTGTGACATGTAATGGTGTACTGATCTGTGACATGTATTGGTGCACTGCTCTGTGACATGTAATGGTGCACTGCTCTGTGACATGTATTGGTGCACTGCTCTGTGACATGTAATGGTGCACTGCTCTGTGACATGTAATGGTGTACTGATCTGTGACATGTAATGGTGTACTGATCTGTGACATGTAATGGTGCACTGCTCTGTGACATGTAATGGTGTACTGATCTGTGACATGTATTGGTGTACTGCTCTGTGACATGTATTGGTGCACTGCTCTGTGACATGTAATGGTGCACTGCTCTGTGACATGTAATGGTGTACTGATCTGTGACATGTAATGGTGCACTGCTCTGTGACATGTATTGGTGCACTGCTCTGTGACATGTAATGGTGCACTGCTCTGTGACATGTAATGGTGCACTGCTCTGTGACATGTAATGGTGCACTGCTCTGTGACATGTAATGGTGTACTGATCTGTGACATGTATTGGTGCACTGATCTGTGACATGTAATGGTGCACTGCTCTGTGACATGTAATGGTGCACTGCTCTGTGACATGTATTGGTGCACTGATCTGTGACATGTAATGGTGCACTGCTCTGTGACATGTAATGGTGCACTGATCTGTGACATGTAATGGTGCACTGATCTGTGACATGTAATGGTGCACTGCTCTGTGACATGTAATGGTGCACTGCTCTGTGACATATATTGGTGCACTGATCTGTGACATGTAATGGTGCACTGCTCTGTGACATGTAATGGTGCACTGATCTGTGACATGTATTGGTGCACTGCTCTGTGACATGTAATGGTGCACTGCTCTGTGACATGTAATGGTGCACTGCTCTGTGACATGTATTGGTGCACTGATCTGTGACATGTATTGGTGCACTGATCTGTGACATGTAATGGTGCACTGATCTGTGACATGTAATGGTGTACTGATCTGTGACATGTAATGGTGCACTGCTCTGTGACATGTATTGGTGCACTGCTCTGTGACATGTATTGGTGTACTGATCTGTGACATGTATTGGTGCACTGATCTGTGACATGTAATGGTGCACTGCTCTGTGACATGTATTGGTGCACTGCTCTGTGACATGTAATGGTGCACTGCTCTGTGACATGTAATGGTGCACTGCTCTGTGACATGTAATGGTGCACTGCTCTGTGACATGTAATGGTGCACTGCTCTGTGACATGTAATGGTGTACTGCTCTGTGACATGTATTGGTGCACTGC
>CM074724.1:4508032-4554152 GCA_037306005.1 Rhinophrynus dorsalis
TAGAGACACATAGAGACACATAGAGGTACATAGAGACACATAGAGACATAGAGATACACAGAGATACATAGAGACACATAGAGACACATAGAGACACATAGAGACACATAGAGATACATAGAGACACATAGAGACACATAGAGATACATAGAGAACATAGAGATACACAGAGATACATAGTGACACATAGAGATACATAGAGACACATAGAGACACATACAGATACACAGAGAAACATAGTGACACATAGAGATACATAGAGACACATAGAGACACATAGAGACACACAGGGATACATAGAGATACACAGAGATACATAGTGACACATAGAAGAGACATAGAGACACATAGAGATACACAGAGACACATAGTGACACATAGAGATACATAGAGACACATAGAGATACATAGAGACACATGAGAACATAGAGATACATAGAGACACATAGAGATACACAGAGATACATAGAGACACATAGAGATACACAGAGACACATAGAGACACATAGAGACACATAGAGACACATAGAGATACATAGAAACACATAGAGACACATAGAGATACATAGAGACACATAGAGACACATAGAGATACATAGAGACACATAGAGACACATAGAGATAAATAGA
Source organism: Rhinophrynus dorsalis (assembly GCA_037306005.1). Classification (NCBI taxonomy): domain Eukaryota; kingdom Metazoa; phylum Chordata; class Amphibia; order Anura; family Rhinophrynidae; genus Rhinophrynus; species Rhinophrynus dorsalis. The sequence continues at coordinate 4,508,663 of CM074724.1, forward strand.
GACATAGAGTCACAGAGATACATAGAGACACATAGAGATACATAGAGATACACAGAGATACACAGAGATACACTAGAGACAAATACACAGAGATACATAGAGATACATAGAGATACACAGAGATACACAGAGATACATAGAGATACATAGTGACACATAGAGACACATAGAGACACATAGAGATACACAGAGACATAGAGATACATAGAGACACATAGAGATACATAGAGACACATAGAGATACATAGTGACACATAGAGATACATAGAGACACATAGTGACACATAGAGATACATAGAGATACACAGAGACACATAGAGACACATAGAGACACATAGACACATAGAGATACATAGAGACACATAGAGATACATAGAGACACATAGAGACACATAGTGACACATAGAGACACATAGAGACACATAGAGATACATAGATACAGTAGAGACACATAGAGATACAACAGAGATACACAGAGATACATAGTGACACATAGAGATACATAGAGATACACAGAGACACATAGAGATACATAGAGACACATAGACACACATAGACACATAGAGATACATAGAGATACATAGAGATACACAGAGACATATAGAGACACATAGAGATACATAGAGACACATAGAGACACATAGAGATACATAGAGATACATAGAGATACATAGTGACACATAGAGATACATAGACGACAATAGAGACACATAGAGACACATAGAGACACATAGAGATACATAGAGATACATAGTGACACATAGAGATACATAGAGAACACAGAGACACATATAGATACATAGAGACACATAGACACACATAGACACATAGAGATACATAGAGATACATAGAGATACATAGAGACACATAGAGACACATAGAGATACATAGAGATACATAGAGACACATAGAGATACATAGAGATACATAGAGATACATAGTGACACATAGAGATACATAGAGGACACATGGAAGATACATAGAGACACATAGAGACACATAGAGATACATAGAGATACATAGAGACACATAGAGATACACAGAGACACATAGAGATACATAGAGATACACAGAGATACATAGTGACACATAGAGATACATAGAGATACACAGAGACACATAGAGATACATAGAGACACATAGACACACATAGACACATAGAGATACATAGAGATACACAGAGACACATAAGACACATAGAGATACATAGAGACACATAGAGGACACATAGAGATACATAGAGACACATAGAGATACATAGAGACACATAGAGACACATAGAGACACATAGAGATACATAGAGATACATAGAGATACATAGAGATACATAGAGACACATAGAGATACATAGAGATACATAGAGACACATAGAGATACATAGAGATACACAGAGACACATAGAGATACACAGAGACACATAGAGACACATAGAGATACATAGAGACACATAGAGACACATAGATATACATAGAGATACATAGTGACACATAGAGATACATAGAGACACATAGAGATACATAGTGACACATAGAGATACATAGAGACACATAGAGATACACAGAGACACATAGAGACACATAGTGACACATAGAGATACATAGAGACACATAGAGATACAGAGATACACAGAGACACATAGAGACACATAGAGACACATAGAGACACATAGAGACACATAGAGACACATAGAGATACATAGAGACACATAGAGACACATAGTGACACATAGAGATACATAGAGACACATAGAGATACATAGAGACACATAGAGACACATAGAGATACATAGAGACATAGAGACACATAGAGACACATAGAGATACATAGAGATACATAGAGACACATAGAGACATAGAGATACATAGAGATACATAGTGACACATAGAGATACATAGAGACACATAGAGATACATAGTGACACATAGAGATACATAGAGACACATAGAGATACACAGAGACACATAGAGACACATAGTGACACATAGAGATACATAGAGACACATAGAGATACATAGAGATACACAGAGACACATAGAGACACATAGAGACACATAGAGACACATAGAGACACATAGAGATACATAGAGACACTAGAGACACATAGTGACACATAGAGACACATAGAGACACATAGAGATGCATAGAGATACACAGAGATACAGAGATACACAGAGACATAGACATAGAGATACATAGAGACACATAGAGACACATAGAGATACATAGAGACATAGAGACACATAGAGACACATAGAGACACATAGAGATACATAGAGACACATAGAGACACATAGAGATACATAGAGACACGTAGAGACACATAGAGATACATAGAGACACATAGAGACACATAGAGATACACAGAGATACACAGAGATACATAGAGACACATAGAGACACATAGAGATACACAGAGATACATAGAGATACACAGAGATACACAGAGATACATAGAGATACATAGAGATACACAGAGATACATAGAGATACACAAGAGATACACAGAGATACACAGAGATACACAGAGATACATAGAGATACATAGTGACACATAGAGATACATAGAGATACACAGAGACACATAGAGACACATAGAGACACATAGACACACATAGAGACACATAGAGATAGATATGACACATAGAGACACATAGTGACACATAGAGACACATAGAGACACATAGAGATACATAGAGATACACAGAGATACATAGAGACACATAGAGACACATAGAGATACACAGAGATACATAGAGATACATAGAGATACACAGAGATACACAGAGATACATAGAGATACATAGAGATACACAGAGATACATAGAGATACACAGAGATACACAGAGATACATAGATACATAGTGACACATAGAGATACATAGAGATACACAGAGACACATAGAGACACATAGAGACACATAGACACACATAGAGACACATAGAGATACATATGACACATAGAGACACATAGTGACACATAGAGACACATAGAGACACATAGAGATACATAGAGATACACAGAGATACATAGAGACACATAGAGATACATAGAGATACACAGAGATACATAGTGACACATAGAGATACACAGAGACACACAGAGACACATAGAGATACATAGAGACACATAGACACATAGACACACAGAGATACATAGAGATACATAGAGATACACAGAGACACATAGAGACACATAGAGATACATAGAGACACATAGAGATACACAGAGATACATAGAGATACATAGAGACACATAGAGACACATAGAGACACATAGAGACACATAGAGACACACAGAGACACATAGAGACACATAGAGATACATAGAGATAGAGACACATAGAGATACATAGAGACACATAGAGACACATAGAGATACACAGAGATACATAGGGATACATAGAGATACATAGAGACACATAGAGATACATAGAGACACATAGAGATACATAGTGACACATAGAGATACATAGAGATACACAGAGACACATAGAGACACATAGAGATACATAGACACTAGACGACATAGAGATACATAGAGACACATAGAGACACATAGAGATACACAGATACATAGAGACACATAGAGACACATAGAGATACATAGAGACACATAGAGACACATAGAGATACACAGAGACACATAGAGACACATAGAGACACATAGAGATACATAGAGACACATAGAGATACATAGAGACACATAGAGACACATAGAGAACACAGAGATACATAGAGATACATAGAGACACATAGAGATACACAGAGATACACAGAGACACATAGAGACACATAGAGATACATAGAGATACATAGAGATACATAGAGACACATAGAGATACATAGAGATACATAGAGACACATAGAGATACATAGAGATACACAGAGATACATAGAGACACATAGAGATACATAGAGACACATAGAGATACACAGAGATACACAGAGATACATAGAGACACATAGAGACATAGAGACACATAGAGACACATAGAGAACAGAGACACATAGAGACACATAGAGACCACATAGAGATACATAGAGACACATAGAGATACATAGAGACACATAGAGACACATAGAGATACACAGAGATACATAGGATACATAGAGATACATAGAGACACATAGAGATACATAGAGACACAAGAGATACATAGTGACACTAGAGACACATAGAGACATAGGATACATAGAGACACATAGAGATACACAGAGACACATAGTGACACATAGAGAACATAGAGATACACAGAGACACTAGTGACACATAGAGATACATAGAGACACATAGAGACACATAGAGACACTAGAGATACATAGAGACACATAGAGACACATAGAGACACATAGAGATACATAGAGACACATAGAGACACACAGGATACATAGAGATACACAGAGATACATAGTGACACATAGTGACACATAGAGATACATAGAGACACATAGAGACACATAGAGATACACAGAGACACATAGTGACACATAGAGATACATAGAGACACATAGAGATACATAGAGACACATAGAGACACATAGAGATACATAGAGATACATAGAGACACATAGAGATACACAGAGATACATAGAGACACATAGAGATACACAGAGACACATAGAGACACATAGAGATACATAAAGACACATAGAGATACACAGAGACACATAGTGACACATAGAGACACATAGAGATACACAGAGACATAGTGACACATAGAGATACATAGAGACACATAGAGACCATAGAGATACATAGAGATACACAGAGACACATAGAGACACATAGAGACACATAGAGATACATAGAGATACATAGTGACACATAGAGATACATAGAGACACATAGAGATACATAGTGACACATAGAGCACATAGAGACAATGAGACATAGACACAAGAGATACATAGAGACACATAGAGATACATAGTGACACATAGAGATACATAGTGACACATAGAGATACATAGAGATACACAGAGACACATAGAGACACATAGAGATACATAGAGACACATAGAGATACATAGTGACACATAGAGATACATAGAGATACACAGAGACATAGAGATACACAGAGACACATAGAGACACATAGAGATACACAGAGACACATAGAGACACATAGAGATACTAGAGACACATAGTGACACATAGAGATACATAGAGACACATAGAGACACATAGAGATACATAGTGACACATAGAGATACATAGAGACACATAGAGACACATAGAGATACACAGAGACACATAGAGACACATAGAGATACATAGTGACACATAGAGATACATAGAGACACATAGAGACACATAGAGATACACAGAGACACATAGAGACACATAGAGATACACAGAGATACATAGAGATACATAGAGATACACAGAGACACATAGAGAACACAGAGACACATAGAGACACATAGAGATACACAGAGACACATAGAGACACATAGAGCACATAGAGATACATAGAGACACATAGAGATATATAGAGATACATAGAGATACAAGAGTCACATAGAGACACATAGAGATACATATAGAGATACATAGAGACACATAGAGACACATAGAGATACTAGAGATATAGACGACATAGAGATACATAGAGACACAAGAGACACATAGAGATACATAGAGATACACAGAGACACATAGAGATACATAGAGACACATAGACACACATAGACACATAGAGATACATAGAGATACACAGAGATACACAGAGAACATAGAGACACATAGAGACACATAGAGATACATAGAGAACATAGAGACACATAGAGATACATAGAGACATAGAGATACATAGAGATACATAGAGATACATAGTGACACATAGAGATACATAGAGAAACATAGACACATAGAGACACATAGTGACACATAGAGATACATAGAGACACATAGATACAGAGATACATAGAGACATAGAGATACATAGAGATACATAGAGACACATAGAGATACATAGAGATACATAGAGACACATAGAGATACACAGACACTAGAGATACATAGAGACACAGAGACACACAGAGACACATAGAGACACATAGACACATAGTGACACATAGAGATACATAGAGATACATAGATACACATAGAGATACATAGAGACACATAGAGACACTAGAGACACATAGAGATACACAGAGATACATAGAGATACATAGACACATAGAGATACATAGAGATACATAGAGCAATAGAGATACATAGAGACACATAGACACACATAGAGACACATAGAGACACATAGACACACATAGAGACACATAGTGACACATAGAGACACATAGAGATACAGAGATACATAGAGATACATAGAGACACATAGAGATACATAGTGACACTAGAGATACATAGAGATACATAGAGACACATAGAGACACATAGAGACACATAGAGATACATAGAGACACATAGAGACACATAGAGACACACAGAGATACACAGAGACACATAGAGGACACATAGAGATACATAGAGACACATAGACACATAGAGACACATAGAGACACATAGAGATACACAGATATACATAGAGATACATAGAGACACATAGAGACACATAGAGATACATAGAGATACATAGAGACACATAGAGATACATAGAGATACATAGAGACACATAGAGATACATAGAGACACACAGGGATACATAGAGATACTCAGAGATACATAGTGACACATAGAGATACATAGAGACACATAGAGACACATAGAGATACAAGAGACACTTAGTGACACATAGAGATACATAGAGACACACAGAGATACATAGAGACACATAGAGATACATAGAGATACATAGAGACACATAGAGACAATAGAGACACATAGAGATACATAGAGACACATAGAGACACATAGAGAAACATAGAGACACATAGAGACACTAGAGACACATAGAGATACATAGAGACACATAGAGACACATAGAGACACATAGAGACACATAGAGACACATAGAGATACATAGAGACACATAGAGACACATAGAGATACATAGAGATACATAGAGACACATAGAGATACATAGAGACACACAGGGATACATAGAGATACACAGAGATACATAGTGACACATAGAGATACATAGAGACACATAGAGATACACAGAGACACATAGTGATACATAGAGATACATAGAGACACACAGAGATACATAGAGACACATAGAGATACATAGAGACACATAGAGACACATAGAGATACATAGAGATACATAGTGACACATAGAGATACACAGATATACATAGAGACACATAGAGACACATAGAGATACATAGAGATACATAGAGACACAGAGAGACACAGAGAGACACATAGAGACACATAGAGATACATAGAGACACATAGAGATACATAGAGACACATAGAGACACATAGAGATACACAGAGACACATAGTGACACACAGAGATACATAGAGACACATAGAGACACATAGAGATACATAGAGATACACAGAGACACATAGAGACACATAGAGACACATAGAGACACATAGAGATACATAGAGACACATAGAGACACATAGAGACACATAGAGATACATAGAGACACATAGAGACACACAGAGATACATAGAGACACATAGAGACATAGAGATACATAGAGACACATAGACACACATAGAGACACATAGAGACATAGAGATACACAGAGATACATAGAGATACATAGAGACACATAGAGACACATAGAGATACTAGAGATACATAGAGACACATAGAGATACATAGAGATACATAGAGACACATAGAGATACATAGAGACACACAGGGATACATAGAGATACTCAGAGATACATAGTGACACATAGAGATACATAGAGACACATAGAGACACATAGAGATACAAATAGACACATAGTGACACATAGAGATACATAGAGACACAGAGATACATAGAGACACATAGAGACACATAGAGATACATAGAGATACATACAGACACATAGAGACACATAGAGATACATAGAGACACATAGAGACACATAGAGACACATAGAGAAACATAGAGACACATAGAGACACATAGAGACACATAGAGATACATAGAGACACATAGAGACACATAGAGACACATAGAGATACATAGAGACACATAGAGACACATAGAGATACATAGAGATACATAGAGACACATAGAGATACATAGAGGACACAGGGATACATAGAGATACACAGAGATACATAGTGACACATAGAGATACATAGAGACACATAGAGAACATAGAGATACACAGAGACACATAGTGATACTAGAGATAATAGAGATACATAGAGACACACAGAGATACATAGAGACACATAGAGACACATAGAGACACATAGAGACACATAGAGATACATAGAGACACATAGAGACACATAGAGACACATAGAGACACATAGAGATACACAGAGACACACAGTGACACATAGAGATACATAGAGACACATAGAGACACATAGAGATACATAGAGATACACAGAGACACATAGAGACACATAGAGACACATAGAGATACATAGTGACACATAGAGATACATAGAGACACATAGAGACACATAGAGATACATAGTGACACATAGAGATACATAGTGACACATAGAGACACATAGAGCACATAGAGATACATAGAGACACATAGAGATACATAGAGATACATAGTGACACATAGAGATACATAGAGATACACAGAGACACTAGAGATACATAGAGACACATAGAGACACTAGAGACACACAGGGATACAAGAGATACATAGAGACACTTAGAGACACATAGAGACACATAGAGATACATAGAGACACATAGAGACACATAGAGATACATAGAGACACATAGAGACACATAGAGACACATAGAGATACACAGAGATACATAGAGAACATAGAGACACATAGAGACACATAGAGACACAGAGAGATAACCAGAGACACAGAGAGACACATAGAGATACATAGAGATACATAGAGACACATAGAGACACATAGAGACACACAGAGATACATAGAGGATACATAGAGATACATAGAGACACATAGAGATACATAGACACATAGAGATACATAGAGACCATAGAGATACATAGAACATAGAGACACATAGAGACACATAGAGGTACATAGAGACACATAGAGACACATAGAGATACACAGAGATACATAAGACACATAGAGACACATAGAGACACATAGAGACACATAGAGATACATAGAGACACATAGAGACACATAGAGATACATAGAGATACATAGAGATACACAGAGATACATAGTGACACATAGAGATACATAGAGACACATAGAGCACATACAGATACACAGAGACACATAGTGACACATAGAGATACATAGAGACACATAGAGACACATAGAGACACACAGGATACATAGAGAACAAGAGATACATAGAGACCATAGAGACTACATAGAGATACATAAGACACTAGAGATACACAGAGACACATAGTGACACATAGAGAACATAGACACATAGAGATACATAGAGACACATGAGACACATAGAGATACATAGAGACACATAGAGATACACAGAGATACATAGAGACACATAGAGATACACAGAGACACATAGAGACACATAGAGACACATAGAGACACATAGAGATACATAGAGACACATAGAGACACATAGAGATACATAGAGACACATAGAGACACATAGAGAAATAGAGACACTAGAGATACACAGAGATACATAGAGACACATAGAGACACATAGAGATACACAGAGATACACAGAGATACACATAGAGATACACAGAGATACTAGAATACACAGAGATACATAGAGATACATAGAGATACACAGAGATACACAGAGATACATAGAGATACATAGTGACACATAGAGACACATAGAGACACATAGAGATACACAGAGACATATAGAGATACATAGAGACACATAGAGATACATAGAGACACATAGAGAACATAGTGACACATAGAGATACATAGAGACACATAGTGACACATAGAGATACATAGAGATACACAGAGACACATAGAGACACATAGAGACACATAGAGACACATAGTGACACATAGAGACACATAGAGACACATAGAGATACATAGAGATACACAGAGATACATAGAGACACATAGAGATACAACAGAGATACACAGAGATACATAGTGACACATAGAGATACATAGAGATACACAGAGACACATAGAGACACATAGAGATACATAGAGACACATAGAGACACATAGAGATACATAGAGATACATAGAGATACATAGTGACACATAGAGATACATAGAGACACATAGAGACACATAGAGACACATAGAGACACATAGAGATACATAGAGATACATAGAGATACACAGAGATACATAGTGACACATAGAGATACATAGAGATACACAGAGACACATAGAGATACATAGAGACACATAGACACACATAGACACATAGAGATACATAGAGATACATAGAGATACATAGAGACACATAGAGACACATAGAGATACATAGAGATACATAGAGACACATAGAGATACATAGAGATACATAGAGATACATAGTGACACATAGAGATACATAGAGACACATGGAGATACATAGAGACACATAGAGACACATAGAGATACATAGTGACACATAGAGATACATAGAGACACATAGAGACACATAGAGACACACAGAGACACATAGAGATACATAGAGATACACGGAGATACATAGTGACATAGAGATACATAGAGATACACAGAGACACATAGAGATACATAGAGACACATAGACACACATAGACACATAGAGATACATAGAGATACACAGAGACACATAAAGACACATAGAGATACATAGAGACATAAGACACATAGAGATACATAGAGACACATAGAGATACATAGAGACACATAGAGACACATAGAGATACATAGAGATACATAGAGATACATAGAGATACATAGAGACACATAGAGACACATAGAGACTACATAGAGACACATAGAGACACATAGAGATACATAGGATACACAGAGACACATAGAGATACACAGAGACACATAGAGACACATAGAGATACATAGAGACACATAGAGACACATAGAGATACATAGAGATACATAGAGATACACAGAGACACATAGAGATACATAGAGACACATAGAGATACATTGAGACACATAGAGATACACAGAGACACATAGAGACACATAGAGATACATAGAGACACATAGAGACACATAGATATACATAGAGATACATAGTGACACATAGAGATACATAGAGACACATAGAGATACATAGTGACACATAGAGATACATAGAGACACATAGAGATACACAGAGACACATAGAGACACATAGTGACACATAGAGATACATAGAGACACATAGAGATACATAGAGATACACAGAGACACATAGAGACACATAGAGACACATAGAGACAATAGAGATACATAGAGACACATAGAGACACATAGTGACACATAGAGATACATAGAGACACATAGAGATACATAGAGACACATAGAGACACATAGAGATACATAGAGACATATAGAGACACATAGAGACACTAGAGATACATAGAGATACATAGAGACACATAGAGACACATAGAGATACATAGAGATACATAGTGACACATAGAGATACATAGAGACACATAGAGATACATAGTGACACATAGAGATACATAGAGACACATAGAGATACACAGAGACACATAGAGACACATAGTGACACATAGAGATACATAGAGACACATAGAGATACATAGAGATACACAGAGACACATAGAGACACATAGAGACACATAGAGACACATAGAGACACATAGAGATACATAGAGACACATAGAGACACATAGTGACACATAGAGACACATAGAGACACATAGAGATACATAGAGACACATAGAGACACATAGAGATACACAGAGATACACAGAGATACACAGAGACACATAGAGATACATAGAGATACATAGAGACACATAGAGACACATAGAGATACATAGACACTAGAGACACATAGAGACACATAGAGACACATAGAGATACATAGAGACACATAGAGACACATAGAGATACATAGAGACACGTAGAGACACATAGAGATACATAGAGACACATAGAGACACATAGAGATACACAGAGATACACAGAGATACATAGAGACACATAGAGACACATAGAGATACACAGAGATACATAGAGATACACAGAGATACACAGAGATACATAGAGATACATAGAGATACACAGAGATACATAGAGATACACAGAGATACACAGAGATACACAGAGATACACAGAGATACATAGAGATACATAGTGACACATAGAGATACATAGAGATACACAGAGACACATAGAGACACATAGAGACACATAGACACACATAGAGACACATAGAGATAGATATGACACATAGAGACACATAGTGACACATAGAGACACATAGAGACACATAGAGATACATAGAGATACACAGAGATACATAGAGACACATAGAGACACATAGAGATACACAGAGATACATAGAGATACATAGAGATACACAGAGATACACAGAGATACATAGAGATACATAGAGATACACAGAGATACATAGAGATACATAGAGATACACAGAGATACACAGAGATACATAGAGATACATAGTGACACATAGAGATACATAGAGATACACAGAGACACATAGAGACACATAGAGACACATAGACACACATAGAGACACATAGAGATACATATGACACATAGAGACACATAGTGACACATAGAGACACATAGAGACACATAGAGATACATAGAGATACACAGAGATACATAGAGACACATAGAGATACATAGAGATACACAGAGATACATAGTGACACATAGAGATACACAGAGACACACAGAGACTACATAGAGACTACATAGACACATAGACAGACACAGAGATACATAGAGATACATAGAGATACACAGAGACACATAGAGACACATAGAGATACATAGAGACACATTAGAGATACATAGAGATACATAGAGATACATAGTGACACATAGAGATACATAGAGACACTAGAGACACATAGAGACACATAGAGATACATAGAGATACACAGAGACACATAGAGATACATAGAGACACATAGACACACATAGACAATAGAGATACATAGAGATACATAGAGATACATAGAGACACATAGAGACACATAGAGACACATAGAGATACATAGAGATACATAGTGACACATAGAGATACATAGAGACACATAGAGATACATAGAGACACATAGAGATACACAGAGACACATAGAGACACATAGTGACACATAGAGATACATAGAGACACATAGAGATACATAGAGATACACAGAGACACATAGAGACACATAGAGACACATAGAGACACATAGAGATACATAGAGACACATAGAGACATAGTGACACATAGAGACACATAGAGATACATAGAGACACATAGAGACACATAGAGACACATAGAGATACATAGAGACATAGAGACACATAGAGATACATAGAGACACATAGAGACACATAGAGATACATAGAGATACATAGAGATACATAGAGACACATAGAGATACATAGAGATACATAGTGACACATAGAGATACATAGACACACAGAGATACATAGTGACACACAGAGATACATAGAGACACATATAGAGATACACAGAGACACATAGAGACACATAGTGACACATAGAGATACATAGAGACACATAGAGATACATAGAGATACACAGAGACACATAGAGACACATAGAGACACATAGACACACATAGAGACACATAGAGATACATAGAGACACATAGAGACACATAGTGCACACATAGAGACACATAGAGACACATAGAGATACATAGAGATACACAGAGACACACAGAGATACACAGAGATACATAGTGACACATAGAGATACATAGATCACAGAGATACATAGTGATACATAGAGATACATAGAGATACATAGTGACACATAGAGATACATAGAGACACATAGACACATAGAGATACATAGAGATACATAGAGATACATAGAGATACATAGAGATACATAGAGACACATAGAGATACATAGAGATACATAGAGATACATAGAGATACATAGAGACACATAGAGATACATAGAGACACATAGAGATACATAGAGACACATAGAGATACATAGAGATACATAGAGATACATAGAGATACATAGAGACACATAGAGATACATAGAGACACATAGAGATACATAGAGATACATAGAGATACATAGAGACACATAGACACATAGAGATACATAGAGATACATAGAGATACATAGAGATACATAGAGATACATAGAGATACATAGAGATACATAGAGAACATAGAGATACATAGAGATACATAGAGATACATAGAGATACATAGAGACACATAGAGAACATAGAGACACATAGAGATACATAGAGATACATAGAGATACATAGAGACACATAGAGACACATAGAGATACATAGAGATACATAGAGACACATAGAGATACATAGAGATACACAGAGACACATAGAGACACATAGAGACACATAGAGACACATAGAGACATAGAGATACATAGAGACACATAGTGACACATAGAGACACATAGAGACACATAGAGATACACAGAGATACATAGAGACACATAGAGATACATAGAGATACACAGAGATACATAGTGACACATAGAGATACATAGAGATACACAGAGATACATAGTGATACATAGAGATACACAGAGATACACAGAGACACATAGAAATACATAGAGATACATAGAGACACATAGAGATACATAGAGATACACAGAGACACATAGAGACACATAGAGATACATAGAGACACATAGAGACAAATAGAGACACATAGAGATACATAGAGATACATAGAGGACACAGAGATACACAGAGATACATAGAGATACATAGAGATACATAGAGACACATAGAGATACATAGAGATACATAGAGACACATAGAGATACATAGAGACACATAGAGATACATAGAGATACCTAGAGATACATAGAGATACATAGAGACACATAGAGACACATAGAGACACATAGAGATACATAGAGATACATAGAGACACATAGAGACACATAGAGATACATAGAGAACACATAGAGACACATAGAGACACACAGAGACACACAGAGACACATAGAGATACATAGAGATACATAGAGACACATAGAGACACATAGAGATACATAGAGATACATAGAGACACACAGAGACACATAGAGATACATAGAGATACATAGAGATACATAGAGACACATAGAGACACATAGAGATACATAGAGACACATAGAGGACACATAGAGACACACAGAGACACATAGAGATACATAGAGATACATAGAGACACATAGGGATACATAGAGATACATAGAGACACATAGAGACACACAGAGACACATAGAGATACATAGAGATACATAGAGACCTAGAGACACATAGAGACACATAGAGACACATAGTGACACATAGAAGACACAAGAGAAACATAGAGATACATAGACAGACACACATAGACACACATAGACACATAGAGATACATAGAGATACATAGAGTACACAGAGACACATAGAGACACATAGAGATACATAGAGACACATAGAGACACATAGAGACACATAGAGATACATAGAGACACATAGAGATACATAGAGATACATAGAGACACATAGAGACACATAGAGATACATAGAGATACATAGAGATACATAGAGATACATAAAGATACATAGAGACACATAGAGATACATAGAGATACATAGAGATACATAGAGACACATAGAGACACACAGAGACACATAGAGATACATAGAGACACATAGAGACACATAGAGATACATAGAGACACATAGAGACACATAGAGACACACGAGACACATAGAGATACATAGAGACACATAGAGACACACAGAGACACATAGAGATACATAGAGATACGTAGAGACACATAGAGATACATAGAGATACATAGAGACACATAGAGACACATAGAGACACACAGAGACACACAGAGATACATAGAGATACATAGAGATACGTAGAGACACGTAGAGACACATAGAGATACATAGAGACACATAGAGATACGTAGAGACACATAGAGATACATAGAGATACATAGAGATACATAGAGATACGTAGAGACACATAGACGACATAGAGATACATAGAGATACATAGAGATACATAGAGACACATAGAGATACATAGAGACACATAGAGATACATAGAGACACATAGAGACACATAGAGACACACAGAGACACATAGAGATACATAGAGATACGTAGAGACACATAGAGACACATAGAGATACATAGAGATACATAGAGATACATAGAGACACATAGAGACACATAGAGACACACAGAGACACACAGAGATACATAGAGATACATAGAGATACGTAGAGACACGTAGAGACACATAGAGATACATAGAGACACATAGAGATACATAGAGACACATAGAGATACATAGAGATACATAGAGATACATAGAGACACATAGAGACACATAGAGACACAGAGACACATAGAGATACATAGAGATACATAGAGATACGTAGAGACACGTAGAGACACATAGAGATACATAGAGACACATAGAGATACATAGAGACACATAGAGACACATAGAGATACATAGAGACACATAGAGACACACAGAGACACACAGAGACACATAGAGATACATAGAGACACATAGAGACACATAGAGACACATAGAGACACATAGTGACACATAGAGACACATAGAGATACATAGAGATACACAGAGACACATAGAGATACATAGAGACACATAGAGACACATAGAGATACATAGAGACACATAGAGACACATAGAGACACATAGAGATACATAGAGACACATAGAGACACATAGAGACACATAGAGATACATAGAGATACACAGAGATACATAGAGACACATAGAGACACATAGAGATACATAGAGATACACAGAGACACATAGAGATACATAGAGATACATAGAGACACATAGAAGATACATAGAGACACATAGAGACACATAGAGATACATAGATACATAGAGATAAATAGAGATACATAGACACATAGAGATACATAGAGATACATAGAGATACATAGAGACACATAGAGATACATAGAGACACATAGAGACACATAGAGATACATAGAGACACATAGAGACACATAGAGATACATAGAGACACATAGAGATACATAGAGAGAGAGAGAGAAACACAGAAAAAGAGAGACACACATACAGATAGAGACAGATGTAAGAGAGACATGGAGTGAGAGACAGAGACAGGCACAGACAAAGAGAGATAGAGACAGAGAAAGAGAGCAAGAAAACACAGAGAGACAGAAAGAGAGAGACACAAAGATATAAAGAGACATAAGGGAGACACGGAGTGAGAGACAGGCACAGAGGCAGAGAGACAGACACAAAGAGAGATTGACACAGAGAAAGGGAGAGATGAAGAGAGAGATGCACAAGCCTAGAGTGAGGGAAGCTTCTGGAAATCAGAGCTTATCAATAATCTACTAAGTAATAGAACACACAGGTCGCCTATTCCATAGGTGAAAGCCACAAAAATAATGGGTAATATTAATCATATAGCCCAACGCGTTTCATATCTCTCTAGCACATTCATGTTGTATATTGTGCACATTATCTGGTTTAAAATACAGTGCTGAAGAAGTGCCTAGAGAGGTACGAAACGCGTTGGGCCATCTGATCGATATTACCCATTTATTTTGTGCAGGTTTCTCCTATGGAATAGGTGGCCTGTATACTATTTTACTTAATAAATTATTTATAACCTCTGATTCCGGAGCTCTGGTTAATAATCTATGGAAGAAAAATATTTGGATGAAAAAGGGATTTAAACGGAAGACCTGTCTGAGAATTTGATGTGCCTTTTATTATTGGGCCGTTTTACGGAAAAGCCCTGGGCCAACAAAAAAAAAATAAATCAAATTTTGACTTTTAAATTCAAAATTTTGACTTTAAGAGTCAGAATTCTGACTTTAAAAGTCAAAATTAGAATTTTTTTTGTTGTTGTTGTCCCCAGGGCTCTTCCGTGGTACGTACGCCGTTCAATATAATTATACCTATACAGATATTCTCTTAAAGGGGTCTGCGCTTTATTTACTGACAACGTGGTTTGTGCACTGCACTGGTGTACTCAGGGGCAGCGACCTCTGAGCAATTCTATTACCAGACCATTGAAAAAGTCTGAAATTAAAGTGTTTGGTCCTTTACAATTATCAGAGTAGAAGATTTGGACTATATATACCTTAATGGACATTGAGTTTTGTGTCATTTTCTCAGTCCTAAACATCAGTGGGACGTATTGTCTAACCATTTTAAGCATTTATATATAGACCATTGGATAGCTATCAAAGAGTGGTGATAGCACTCATAGCTCTGTAGCACTATTTGTATATTATATACCCTGCAGAGTCCATTCTATAATATTATATACCCTGTAGAGCCCATTCTATAACTTTATATACCCTGCAGAGCCCATTCTATAACATTATATAACCTGCAGATCCCATTCTATAACATTATAACCTGCAGAGCCCATTCTATAACATTATATACCCTGTAGAGCCCATTCTATAACATTATATAACCTGCAGAGGCCATTCTATAACATTATAACCTGCAGAGCCCATTCTATAACATTATATACCCTGTAGAGCCCATTCTATAACATTATATACCCTGCAGAGCCCATTCTATAACATTATATAACCTGTAGAGCCCTATAACATTATATAACCTGCAGAGCCAATTCTATAACATTATATAACCTGCAGAGCCAATTCTATAATATTATATAACCTGCAGATCCCATTCTATAACATTATAACCTGCAGAGCCCATTCTATTACATTATATACCCTGTAGAGCCCATTCTATAACATTATATAACCTGCAGAGCCCATTCTATAACATTATATACCCTGTAGAGCCCATTCTATAACATTATATAACCTGCAGAGCCAATTCTATAACATTACATAACCTGCAGATCCCATTCTATAACATTATAACCTGTAGAGCCCATTCTATAACATTATATAACCTGCAGAGCCCATTCTATAACATTATATACCCTGCAGATCCCATTCTAAACACGTCTGTAACCTACAGGGCCAATCTATAAACCACACAATGACCTAGAAGAGGAATGTGTAGTCTGAGACCCTCCAGCCTCTGATTTGTACAGGATGAAGGGACTTGTAGTCCATAACACATGGAGGGCGTCCTGTTGTCCAGCCCTGACACAGAATGATGAGTTTTAGTAAGACGCACCATACTCCTCCACTGTGGTCCACTCGCTGTGCTGCTGTCCGGATTCCTCCTCCGCTGTGATCACATAGGAGCCTGGAGCAGCGTCACTAATCAACTGGAATTCCAACTGCGCCACGCCGCGTTCCGACTCCACGTCATTCCACTGGGCAATGCGGCTCCTAGAAGGGTCCTGAGGGGGGATAGAGGGGGACTCAGTACTACAGTGAGGCAGATATACTAAACAAAACTGGAGCAATTCTGGGGCAAACCAACTGCACAATAGGGGACAAAAAAAAGTCTCAAAATTCCTTTTGATTTAAATTTACTTTTTAAATCTTGAATGCTAGAGGCCTGCGAAGCAATTAGTTGGAGACCAATATAGCACCCAAGGAGTTAAAGTCCCATTTAACTCAGGAATACTTGATAATGATAATAATCATAACTAGTATTTATATAGCACCTTTCTCCCAGTGAGACTGAAAGCGCTTTCAGCGCACGGTCTGGGAATTAACCAAATCGGCAGCTGAAATAATAGGTGTTATTATTACCCAGTCGATGGTACTCATTTATCGACCTGGGAAGGATGAAGGGCTGAGCTGACCCTGCTGGGATTCGTACCTGCAACGTTGAGGTTTGAACAGGCTCAATAGTCAAGGAATTTACCACTGATGGGAAGCGTTAATTGACCCCAATGACGTGCTTGGTTTGCCCCACAACAGGAGGACATGGTATACTCCAGTCTTACCTCAACCTCATTATCAGCGTTACTATATAACTGTGTACTTACCTATCGTACTAATTATCCCTCATCACCCCCCATTACTATATAACTGTGTACTTACCTATCGTACTAATTGTCCCTCATCACCCCCCATTACTATATAACTGTGTACCTACCTATCGTACTAATTATCCCTCATCACCCCCATTACTATATAACTGTGTACTTACCTATCATACTAATTATCCCTCATCACCCCCCATTACTATATAACTGTGTACTTACCTATCATACTAATAATCCATCATCACCCCCATTACTATATAACTGTGTACTTACCTATCGTACTAATTATCCTCATCACCCCCCATTACTATATAACTGTGTACTTACCTATCATACTAATTATCCCTCATCACCCACATTACTATATAACTGTGTACCTACCTATCGTACTAATAATCCATCATCACCCCACATTACTATATAACTGTGTACTTACCTATCGTACTAATTATCCCTCATCACCCCCAGTACCATATAACTGTGTACTTACCTATTGTACTAATTATCCCTCATCACCCACATTACTATATAACTGTGTACTTACCTATTGTACTAATTATTCCTCATCACCCCCATTACTATATAACTGTGTACTTACCTATTGTACTAATTATTCCTCATCACCCCCATTACTATATAACTGTGTACTTACCTATCGTACTAATTATCCCTCATCACCCCCATTACTATATAACTGTGTACCTACCTATCGTACTAATTATCCCTCATCACCCCCATTACTATATAACTGTGTACTTACCTATCATACTAATTATCCCTCGTCACCCCCATTACTATATAACTGTGTACCTACCTATCATACTAATTATCCCTCATCACCCCCATTACTATATAACTGTGTACCTACCTATCATACTAATTATCCCTCATCACCCCCAGTACCATATAACTGTGTACTTACCTATCGTACTAATTATCCCTCATCACCCCCCATTACTATATAACTGTGTACCTACCTATCGTACTAATTATCCCTCATCACCCCCATTACTATATAACTGTGTACTTACCTATCGTACTAATTATCCCTCATCACCCCCCATTACTATATAACTGTGTACTTACCTATCATACTAATAATCCCTCATCACCCCCCATTACTATATAACTGTGTACTTACCTATCGTACTAATTATCCCTCATCACCCCCATTACTATATAACTGTGTACTTACCTATCGTACTAATTATCCCTCATCACCCCCCATTACTATATAACTGTGTACTTACCTATCGTACTAATTATCCCTCATCACCCCCATTACTATATAACTGTGTACTTACCTATCATACTAATTATTCCTCATCACCCCCATTACTATATAACTGTGTACCTACCTATCGTACTAATTATCCCTCATCACCCCCCATTACTATATAACTGTGTACTTACCTATCGTACTAATTATTCCTCATCACCCCCATTACTATATAACTGTGTACTTACCTATCGTACTAATTATCCCTCATCACCCCCCATTACTATATAACTGTGTACTTACCTATCGTACTAATTATCCCTCATCACCCCCATTACTATATAACTGTGTACTTACCTATCATACTAATTATTCCTCATCACCCCCATTACTATATAACTGTGTACCTACCTATCGTACTAATTATCCCTCATCACCCCCCATTACTATATAACTGTGTACCTACCTATCGTACTAATTATCCCTCATCACCCCCATTACTATATAACTGTGTACCTACCTATCGTACTAATTATCCCTCATCACCCCCATTACTATATAACTGTGTACTTACCTATCATACTAATTATCCCTCATCACCCCCATTACTATATAACTGTGTACTTACCTATCGTACTAATTATCCCTCATCACCCCCCATTACTATATAACTGTGTACTTACCTATCATACTAATTATCCCTCATCACCCCCATTACTATATAACTGTGTACTTACCTATCGTACTAATTATCCCTCATCACCCCCCATTACTATATAACTGTGTACCTACCTATCGTACTAATTATCCCTCATCACCCCCATTACTATATAACTGTGTACCTACCTATCGTACTAATTATCCCTCATCACCCCCATTACTATATAACTGTGTACTTACCTATCATACTAATTATCCCTCATCACCCCCAGTACCATATAACTGTGTACTTACCTATCGTACTAATTATCCCTCATCACCCCCATTACTATATAACTGTGTACCTACCTATCATACTAATTATCCCTCATCACCCCCCATTACTATATAACTGTGTACTTACCTATAGTACTAATTATTCCTCATCACCCCCATTACTATATAACTGTGTACCTACCTATCATACTAATTATCCCTCATCACCCCCCATTACTATATAACTGTGTACTTACCTATCGTACTAATTATCCCTCATCACCCCCATTACTATATAACTGTGTACTTACCTATCGTACTAATTATCCCTCATCACCCCCATTACTATATAACTGTGTACTTACCTATCGTACTAATTATCCCTCATCACCCCCATTACTATATAACTGTGTACACCTATCGTACTAATTATCCCTCATCACCCCCATTACTATATAACTGTGTACTTACCTATCGTACTAATTATCCCTCATCACCCCCAGTACCATATAACTGTGTACTTACCTATCGTACTAATTATCCCTCATCACCCCCATTACTATATAACTGTGTACTTACCTATCGTACTAATTATCCCTCATCACCCCCATTACTATATAACTGTGTACCTACCTATCGTACTAATTATCCCTCATCACCCCCATTACTATATAACTGTGTACTTACCTATTGTACTAATAATCCATCATCACCCCACATTACTATATGACTGTGTACTTACCTATCATACTAATTACCCTCATCACCCCCATTACTATATAACTGTGTACTTACCTATCGTACTAATTATCCCTCATCACCCCCCATTACTATATAACTGTGTACTTACCTATCGTACTAATTATCCCTCATCACCCCCATTACTATATAACTGTGTACTTACCTATCGTACTAATTATCCCTCATCACCCCCAGTACCATATAACTGTGTACTTACCTATCGTACTAATTATCCCTCATCACCCCCATTACTATATAACTGTGTACTTACCTATCATACTAATTATCCCTCATCACCCCCATTACTATATAACTGTGTACTTACCTATAGTACTAATTATCCCTCGTCACCCCCATTACTATATAACTGTGTACTTACCTATCGTACTAATTATCCCTCATCACCCCCATTACTATATAACTGTGTACCTACCTATCGTACTAATTATCCCTCGTCACCCCCCATTACTATATAACTGTGTACCTACCTATCGTACTAATTATCCCTCATCACCCCCCATTACTATATAACTGTGTACTTACCTATCGTACTAATTATCCCTCATCACCCCCATTACTATATAACTGTGTACCTACCTATCGTACTAATTATCCCTCATCACCCCCATTACTATATAACTGTGTACTTACCTATCATACTAATTATCCCTCATCACCCCCAGTACCATATAACTGTGTACTTACCTATCGTACTAATTATCCCTCATCACCCCCCATTACTATATAACTGTGTACCTACCTATCATACTAATTATCCCTCATCACCCCCATTACTATATAACTGTGTACTTACCTATCGTACTAATTATCCCTCATCACCCCCATTACTATATAACTGTGTACTTACCTATCGTACTAATAATCCCTCATCACCCCCCATTACTATATAACTGTGTACCTATCTATCGTACTAATTATCCCTCGTCACCCCCCATTACTATATAACTGTGTACTTACCTATCATACTAATTATCCCTCATCACCCCCATTACTATATAACTGTGTACCTACCTATCGTACTAATTATCCCTCATCACCCCCATTACTATATAACTGTGTACTTACCTATCATACTAATTATCCCTCATCACCCCCAGTACCATATAACTGTGTACTTACCTATCCGCACTAATTATCCCTCATCACCCCCCATTACTATATAACTGTGTACCTACCTATCATACTAATTATCCCTCATCACCCCCATTACTATATAACTGTGTACTTACCTATCGTACTAATTATCCCTCATCACCCCCATTACTATATAACTGTGTACTTACCTATCGTACTAATTATCCCTCATCACCCCATTACTATATAACTGTGTACCTACCTATCATACTAATTATCCCTCATCACCCCCATTACTATATAACTGTGTACTTACCTATCGTACTAATAATCCCTCATCACCCCCAGTACCATATAACTGTGTACTTACCTATCGTACTAATTATCCCTCATCACCCCCATTACTATATAACTGTGTACTTACCTATCGTACTAATTATCCCTCATCACCCCCAGTACCATATAACTGTGTACTTACCTATCGTACTAATTATCCCTCATCACCCCCATTACTATATAACTGTGTACTTACCTATCGTACTAATTATCCCTCATCACCCCCATTACTATATAACTGTGTACCTACCTATCGTACTAATTATCCTCATCACCCCCCATTACTATATAACTGTGTACCTACCTATCATACTAATTATCCCTCATCACCCCCATTACTATATAACTGTGTACTTACCTATCGTACTAATTATCCCTCATCACCCCCATTACTATATAACTGTGTACCTACCTATCGTACTAATTATCCCTCATCACCCCCCATTACTATATAACTGTGTACCTACCTATCATACTAATTATCCCTCATCACCCCCCATTACTATATAACTGTGTACTTACCTATCATACTAATTATTCCTCATCACCCCCATTACTATATAACTGTGTACTTACCTATCGTACTAATTATCCCTCATCACCCCCCATTACTATATAACTGTGTACCTACCTATCGTACTAATTATCCCTCGTCACCCCCCAGTACTATATAACTGTGTACTTACCTATCGTACTAATTATCCCTCGTCACCCCCCATTACTATATAACTGTGTACCTACCTATCGTACTAATTATCCCTCGTCACCCCCCCATTACTATATAACTGTGTACTTACCTATCATACTAATTATCCCTCATCACCCCCCATTACTATATAACTGTGTACTTACCTATCATACTAATTATCCCTCATCACCCCCCATTACTATATAACTGTGTACTTACCTATCGTACTAATTATCCCTCGTCACCCCCCATTACTATATAACTGTGTACTTACCTATCATACTAATTATCCCTCATCACCCCCCATTACTATATAACTGTGTACTTACCTATCATACTAATTATCCCTCATCACCCCCCATTACTATATAACTGTGTACTTACCTATCGTACTAATTATCCCTCATCACCCCCATTACTATATAACTATGTACTTACCTATCATACTAATTATCCTCATCACCCCACATTACTATATAACTATGTACTTACCTATCATACTAATTATCCTCATCACCCCACATTACTATATAACTGTGTACTTACCTATCATACTAATTATCCCTCATCACCCACATTACTATATAACTGTGTACTTACCTATCATACTAATTATCCCTCATCACCCCACATTACTATATAACTGTGTACTTACCTATCGTACTAATTATCCCTCATCACCCCCCATTACTATATAACTGTGTACTTACCTATCGTACTAATTATCCCTCATCACCCCACATGACTATATAACTGTGTACTTACCTATCGTACTAATTATTCCTCATCACCCACATTACTATATAACTGTGTACTTACCTATCATACTAATTATCCCTCATCACCTCCATTACTATATAACTGTGTACTTACCTATAGTACTAATTATCCTCATCACCTCCATTACTATATAACTGTGTACTTACCTATCATACTAATTATCCCTCATCACCCCCATTACTATATAACTGTGTACTTACCTATCATACTAATTATCCCTCATCACCCCCATTACTATATAACTGTGTACTTACCTATCGTACTAATTATCCCTCATCACCCCCTATTACTATATAACTGTGTACTTACCTATCGTACTAATTATCCCTCATCACCCCCATTACTATATAACTGTGTACCTACCTATTGTACTAATTATCCCTCATCACCCCCATTACTATATAACTGTGTACTTACCTATCGTACTAATTATTCCTCATCACCCACATTACTATATAACTGTGTACTTACATCACCCCCATTACTATATAACTGTGTACCTATCATACTAATAATCCCTCATCACCCCCATTACTATATAACTGTGTACTTACCTATCGTACTAATTATCCCTCATCACCCCCATTACTATATAACTGTGTACCTACCTATTGTACTAATTATCCCTCATCACCCCCATTACTATATAACTGTGTACTTACCTATCATACTAATTATCCCTCATCACCCCCATTACTATATAACTGTGTACTTACCTATCGTACTAATTATCCCTCATCACCCCCCATTACTATATAACTGTGTACTTACCTATCGTACTAATTATCCCTCATCACCCCCATTACTATATAACTGTGTACCTACCTATTGTACTAATTATCCCTCATCACCCCCATTACTATATAACTGTGTACTTACCTATCATACTAATTATTCCTCATCACCCCCATTACTATATAACTGTGTACCTACCTATCGTACTAATTATCCCTCATCACCCCCCATTACTATATAACTGTGTACTTACCTATCATACTAATAATCCCTCATCACCCCCCATTACTATATAACTGTGTACCTACCTATCGTACTAATTAGCCCTCATCACCCCCCATTACTATATAACTGTGTACTTACCTATCGTACTAATTATCCCTCATCACCCCCATTACTATATAACTGTGTACCTACCTATCATACTAATTATCCCTCATCACCCCACATTACTATATAACTGTGTACTTACCTATCGTACTAATTATTCCTCATCACCCACATTACTATATAACTGTGTACTTACCTATCGTACTAATTATCCCTCATCACCCCACATTACTATATAACTGTGTACTTACCTATCGTACTAATTATTCCTCATCACCCACATTACTATATAACTGTGTACTTACCTATCGTACTAATTATCCCTCATCACCCCATTACTATATAACTGTGTACCTACCTATCGTACTAATTATCCCTCATCACCCCCCATTACTATATAACTGTGTACTTACCTATCGTACTAATTATCCCTCATCACCCCCCATTACTATATAACTGTGTACTTACCTATCGTACTAATTATCCCTCATCACCCCCATTACTATATAGCTGTGTACCTACCTATCGTACTAATTATCCCTCATCATCACCCCACATTACTATATAACTGTGTACTTACCTATCGTACTAATTATCCCTCATCACCCCCATTACTATATAACTGTGTACTTACCTATTGTACTAATAATCCATCATCACCCCCATTACTATATAACTGTGTACTTACCTATCGTACTAATTATCCCTCATCACCCCCATTACTATATAACTGTGTACTTACCTATCGTACTAATTATCCCTCATCACCCCCATTACTATATAACTGTGTACTTACCTATCATACTAATTATCCCTCATCACCCCCCATTACTATATAACTGTGTACTTACCTATCGTACTAATTATCCCTCATCACCCCCATTACTATATAACTGTGTACCTACCTATCGTACTAATGATCCCTCATCACCCCACATTACTATATAACTGTGTACCTACCTATCATACTAATAATCCCTCATCACCCCCCATTACTATATAACTGTGTACTTACCTATCGTACTAATTATCCCTCATCACCCCCATTACTATATAACTGTGTACTTACCTATCATACTAATTATCCCTCATCACCCCCCATTACTATATAACTGTGTACTTACCTATCGTACTAATTATTCCTCATCACCCCCATTACTATATAACTGTGTACTTACCTATCGTACTAATTATCCCTCATCACCCCCATTACTATATAACTGTGTACTTACCTATCATACTAATTATCCCTCATCACCCCCCATTACTATATAACTGTGTACTTACCTATCGTACTAATTATTCCTCATCACCCCCCATTACTATATAACTGTGTACTTACCTATCGTACTAATTATCCCTCATCACCCCCATTACTATATAACTGTGTACTTACCTATCGTACTAATTATCCCTCATCACCCCACATTACTATATAACTGTGTACCTACCTATCATACTAATTATCCCTCATCACCCCACATTACTATATAACTGTGTACTTACCTATCGTTCTAATTGTCCCTCATCACCCCCCATTACTATATAACTGTGTACCTACCTATCATACTAATTATCCCTCGTCACCCCCATTACTATATAACTGTGTACTTACCTATCATACTAATTATCCCTCATCACCCCACATTACTATATAACTGTGTACTTACCTATCATACTAATTATCCCTCATCACCCCCCATTACTATATAACTGTGTACCTACCTATCATACTAATTATCCCTCGTCACCCCCATTACTATATAACTGTGTACTTACCTATCGTACTAATTATCCCTCATCACCCCCATTACTATATAACTGTGTACTTACCTATAGTACTAATTATTCCTCATCACCCCCATTACTATATAACTGTGTACTTACCTATCGTACTAATTGTCCCTCATCACCCCCCATTACTATATAACTGTGTACCTACCTATCATACTAATTATCCCTCATCACCCCCCATTACTATATAACTGTGTACTTACCTATCATACTAATTATCCCTCGTCACCCCCCATTACTATATAACTGTGTACTTACCTATCATACTAATTATCCCTCGTCACCCCCCATTACTATATAACTGTGTACTTACCTATCGTACTAATTATCCCTCATCACCCCCCTTTACTATATAACTGTGTACCTACCTATCGTACTAATTATCCCTCATCACCCCCCATTACTATATAACTGTGTACTTACCTATCGTACTAATTATCCCTCATCACCCACATTACTATATAACTGTGTACTTACCTATCGTACTAATTATCCCTCATCACCCACATTACTATATAACTGTGTACTTACCTATCATACTAATTATCCCTCATCACCCCCCATTACTATATAACTGTGTACTTACCTATCGTACTAATTATTCCTCATCACCCCCATTACTATATAACTGTGTACTTACCTATCGTACTAATTATCCCTCATCACCCCCATTACTATATAACTGTGTACTTACCTATAGTACTAATTATCCCTCGTCACCCCCATTACTATATAACTGTGTACTTACCTATTGAACTAATTATCCCTCATCCTCGGCGTTACTATATAACCGTGTTCCTACCAATCATACTAATTATCCCTCATCACCTCCATTACTATATAACTATGTACTTACCTATCGTACTAATTATCCCTCATCACCCCCATTACTATATAACTGTGTACTTACCTATCGTACTAATTATCCCTCACCCCCATTACTATATAACTGTGTACTTACCTATCGTACTAATTATCCCTCATCACCCCCATTACTATATGACTGTGTACCTACCTATCATACTAATTATCCCTCATCACCCCATTACTATATAACTGTGTACTTACCTATCGTACTAATTATCCCTCATCACCTCCATTACTATATAACTGTGTACTTACCTATTGTACCAATTATCCCTCGTCACCCCCATTACTATATAACTGTGTACCTACCTATTGTACTAATTATCCCTCATCACCCCCATTACTATATAACTGTGTACTTACCTATCATACTAATTATCCCTCATCACCCCCATTACTATATAACTGTGTACTTACCTATTGTACTAATTATCCCTCATCACCCACATTACTATATAACTGTGTACTTACCTATTGTACTAATTATCCCTCATCACCCCCATTACTATATAACTGTGTACCTACCTATAGTACTAATTATCCCTCATCACCCCCATTACTATATAACTGTGTACTTACTTATTGAACTAATTATCCCTCATCCTCGGCGTTACTATATAACCGTGTTCCTACCAATCATACTAATTATCCCTCGTCACCCCCATTACTATATAACTGTGTACCTACCTATTGTACTAATTATCCCTCGTCACCCACAGTACTATATAACTGTGTACCTACCTATCGTACTAATTATCCCTCATCACCCCCATTACTATATAACTGTGTACTTACCTATCGTACTAATTATCCCTCATCACCCCCATTACTATATAACTGTGTACTTACCTATAGTACTAATTATCCCTCATCACCCCCATTACTATATAACTGTGTACCTACCTATCATACTAATTATCCCTCATCACCCCCATTACTATATAACTGTGTACTTACCTATCGTACTAATTATCCCTCATCACCCCCATTACTATATGACTGTGTGCCTACCTATCATACTAATTATCCCTCATCACCCCCATTACTATATAACTGTGTACTTACCTATCGTACTAATTATCCCTCATCACCCCCCATTACTATATAACTGTGTACTTACCTATCGTACTAATTATCCCTCATCACCCCCATTACTATATAACTGTGTACCTACCTATCGTACTAATTATCCCTCATCACCCCCAGTACCATATAACTGTGTACTTACCTATCGTACTAATTATCCCTCATCACCCCCATTACTATATAACTGTGTACTTACCTATAGTACTAATTATCCCTCATCACCCCCATTACTATATGACTGTGTACCTACCTATCATACTAATTATCCCTCATCACCCCCATAACTATATAACTGTGTACTTACCTATCGTACTAATTATCCCTCATCACCCCCATTACTATATGACTGTGTACTTACCTATCGTACTAATTATCCCTCATCACCCCCATTACTATATAACTGTGTACTTACCTATCGTACTAATTATCCCTCATCACCCCCATTACTATATAACTGTGTACTTACCTATTGTACTAATTATCCCTCATCACCCCCATTACTATATAACTGTGTACTTACCTATCGTACTAATTATCCCTCATCACCCCCATTACTATATAACTGTGTACCTACCTATCATACTAATTATCCCTCATCACCCCCATAACTATATAACTGTGTACTTACCTATCGTACTAATTATCCCTCATCACCCCCATTACTATATAACTGTGTACTTACCTATCGTACTAATTATCCCTCATCACCACCATTACTATATAACTGTGTACCTACCTATCGTACTAATTATCCCTCATCACCCCCATTACTATATAACTGTGTACTTACCTATTGTACTAATAATCCATCATCACCCCCCATTACTATATAACTGTGTACTTACCTATCGTACTAATTATCCCTCATCACCCCCATTACTATATAACTGTGTACTTACCTATTGTACTAATAATCCATCATCACCCCCATTACTATATAACTGTGTACCTACCTATCGTACTAATTATCCCTCATCACCCCCATTACTATATAACTGTGTACTTACCTATCGTGCTAATTATCCCTCATCACCCCCATTACTATATAACTGTGTACCTACCTATAGTACTAATTATCCCTCATCACCCCCATTACTATATAACTGTGTACCTACCTATAGTACTAATTATCCCTCATCACCCCCATTACTATATAACTGTGTACTTACCTATTGTACTAATAATCCATCATCACCCCCATTACTATATAACTGTGTACCTACCTATCGTACTAATTATCCCTCATCACCCCCATTACTATATAACTGTGTACTTACCTATCGTACTAATTATCCCTCATCACCCCCATTACTATATAACTGTGTACCTACCTATAGTACTAATTATCCCTCATCACCCCCATTACTATATAACTGTGTACTTACCTATCATACTAATTATCCCTCATCACCCCCATTACTATATAACTGTGTACTTACCTATCGTACTAATTATCCCTCATCACCCCCATTACTATATAACTGTGTACCTACCTATCGTACTAATTATCCCTCATCACCCCCATTACTATATAACTGTGTACTTACCTATTGTACTAATAATCCATCATCACCCCCATTACTATATAACTGTGTACCTACCTATAGTACTAATTATCCCTCATCACCCCCATTACTATATAACTGTGTACTTACCTATTTTACTAATAATCCATCATCACCCCCATTACTATATAACTGTGTACCTACCTATCGTACTAATTATCCCTCATCACCCCCATTACTATATAACTGTGTACTTACCTATCGTACTAATTATCCCTCATCACCCCCATTACTATATAACTGTGTACCTACCTATAGTACTAATTATCCCTCATCACCCCCATTACTATATAACTGTGTACTTACCTATCATACTAATTATCCCTCATCACCCCCATTACTATATAACTGTGTACTTACCTATCGTACTAATTATCCCTCATCACCCCCATTACTATATAACTGTGTACTTACCTATCATACTAATTATCCCTCATCACCCCCATTACTATATAACTGGGTACTTACCTATTGAACTAATTATCCCTCATCACCCCCATTACTATATAACTGTGTACTTACCTATCATACTAATTATCCCTCATCACCCCCATTACTATATAACTGTGTACTTACCTATCATACTAATTATCCCTCATCACCCCCATTACTATATAACTGGGTACCTACATTACTATGTAGTATATATCCCTCATCATCCGTGTTATATACCTGTATATCTATATAACTATTTACTTGATCTCACTATTAGATAGTCAGAATGAGGCATAAGAGAACACAAAATTTAGTTTAGTACAGCGATTATTGATCTACTCGATCAGTGACCATTTGAGGCTTGCAATAGCCTGGGTATAGGAGACTTTTAACTCTATGTGTCTTGGAATCTAGAAACATGCAATCCTGCTGTATTACTAGTGCATTCAGATTTAGACTGATATCCCCTGAAAATGTTACGAATTCAGTAGTAACAATGGATGAGGGAACGGATGCGACAATGCACTAGCATCAGATGACTGGGACAATACCATACTCATACGACCTTAGAACACTGCTCATGTACTAGTACACCAAGGGTG
Organism: Rhinophrynus dorsalis; assembly: GCA_037306005.1. Lineage (NCBI taxonomy): Eukaryota > Metazoa > Chordata > Amphibia > Anura > Rhinophrynidae > Rhinophrynus > Rhinophrynus dorsalis. The sequence continues at coordinate 4,541,987 of CM074724.1, forward strand.
TCACCATAAACACTTCAGTATCCATCTGAATGATATGCTTGCATGCTTAAAGCCCAGGACTTCATAAGTTAAGTCGTTGATGTGTGTGATGTCGGATGCACTCAGCTGCAGCATTAACAAATCAACACAGTCATTAAAGGGATAGTAATACTTCATTTTAACTTTATTTTATTTTCTAGGCATTAAAAAAACATGAAGAACAATATAAGTCTTATCTCTCAAACCTTTATGGTTTAAGAGATATTCACAAGCAAAGTCTCCCCTCCCGCCCCTTTTACCTAGTGTAAGTCATCTCTTCTCAGATGTGGAATCCAGTCCATAGACCAGACAGATAACAGAAGGGGACAATCTTCTTCCTATGAGAACAATGAAAGCCCTGCCCCCCTTGACAAGTTTTTCAGGTTTTTCTCTTATCTTAATTGAAGATTGTCCCTCTCTGCAGTCTACCTGGGCACCTCCCTTCTGATCTGGCTGACCGGGGGGGGGGGGGGGGGGTTTTGCTTGTGAATATCTCTTAAACCATAAAGGTTTGAGAGATAAGACTTATATCGTTCTTCATGTTTTTTTAATGCCTACAAAATAAAATAAAAATAAAATGAAGTATTACTATCCCTTTAGCAAGCACTGTAATGACCTAGTTCTGTTAGCCGACGATAGGTCTGAATCATCTGATACGTTCCGTTGCCAAGTAATAGTGCAACTGTTTCTATTTTGTTCCAGTTCGATAAAAGTCTGATCTAGTTAATGCGCACTTATTACAGATTAATACACAATCTACTACTTCTGTGTAAGTAAGTTAAATCCCAGATATATAGCAGGTTCCCTATAAGATACTGTGTAAACTCACACACAGACTGGGCCTGAGAACAAGGGAAGCTCACTTCTTTTCATTTCTCTGGTTTTTAACTATTATTCAATACAGGTGTCGTTTTTAAAGGGATAGTAATGTTTCATAATAAAAGCAGATCTAATTAATCATCATAGTATTTGGACTTTGGAGAGTGTTATATCAATTCTGTCAGAGTTGTAGTACAAGAGTAATTCAGTGATAAAGTATCCCCCTCCCGCCCCTTTTACTGATGTAACACTGCTCAGCCAGATCAGAGGGAGGTGCCCAGGTAGATTGCAGAGAGGGACAATCTTCAACTAAGATAAGGGAAAAACCTGAAGAGCTTGTCAAAGGGGGCAGGGCTTTCATTGTTCTCATAGGAAGAAGATTGTCCCCTTCTGTTATCTGTCTGGTCTATGGACTGGATTCCACATCTGAGAAGAGATGGCTTACACTAGGTAAAAAGGGGCACAGCTTTCATTGTTCTCATAGGAAGAAGATTGTCCCCTGCTGTTATCTGTCTGGTCTATGGACTGGATTCCACATCTGAGAAGAGATGGCTTACACTAGGTAAAAGGGGGCAGGGCTTTCATTGTTCTCATAGGAAGAAGATTGTCCCCTGCTGTTATCTGTCTGGTCTATGGACTGGATTCCACATCTGAGAAGAGATGGCTTACACTAGGTAAAAGGAGCGGGAGGGGGAAACTTTGCTTGTGAATATCTCTCATACCATAAAGGTTTGAGAGATAAGACATATTGTTCTTCATGTTTTTTAATGCCTACAAAATAAAATAAAAATAAAACGAAGAATTACTATCCCTTTAACTTTTATTTTATCTCTGTACTCATTCTCTATTACTCAAAGTATCTCCACCTTAAGTCCTTGGGGATTAGGGTTTGGTGCTGATTTAGGATTTTCTTTTTTTTCTTTTGTTCTCAATATTATGTTATAATCCCAGCACATTCCCATTGTCAGAAATAGGCTCCCCAGATACTCACTAGGTAGTGCACCACTGCTATATCCTATCTGTATGTATGTATGTATGTATTAAAGTGTGTGTGTGTGTGAGTGTGTGTGTGTGTGTGTGTGTGTGTGTGTGTGTGTGTGAATGTGTGTGAGTGTCAGTGTGTGTGTGTGTGTGAATGTGTGTGTGAGTGTGTGTGTGTGTGAGTGTGTATGTGTGTGAGTGTGAGTGTGTGTGAGAGTGTGTGAGTGTGTATATGTATGAGACAGTATGAATGTTTTTTTTTATTAAAATGTGTGATATTGTATGTATGAGAGAGTGTGAGTGTTTGTATATGAGTGTGTGTGTGTGTATGTATGTATGTATTAGTGTGTGATTATATGTGAATGTATGCATGTATGTACATATGTATGAGAGTGTGAATGTATGTATTAAAGTGTTTGAGTATGTGTGTGTGTGTGCATGTATGTATGCATAAATAAGAGAGTGTGTGCATGAATGTATTAGAGTGTATGTGTTTATGTATTTATGAGTGTGTGAGTGTATGTATTAGTGTCTGTGTGTGAGAGTGTGTGAATGTCTGTATGTATTAGAGTGTGTGATTGCGTGTGAGTGTATGTATGTTTATATGTATGTATGTGTGTGAGAGAGTATTACCGTTTGTGTGTTTATTTGTGTATGAGTGTGACTGTACATATGTATGTCAGTGTATGAATGTATATATGTTTATATATGATTGTGTGTCTATGTATGTATATATGAGAGTGTGTGACTGTATGTGTTTATGTGTGTGTGTGTGTGTATGTGTGTGTATGAGTGTGTGTGTGAATGTGTGTGAGTGTATGTGTGAGTGTGTGTGTGTCAGTGTGTGTGTTAATGTGTGAGTGTGTGTGTGTGTGAGTGTGTGTGTCAGTGTGAGTGTGTGTGTGTGTGTGTGTGTGTGTGTGAGAGAGAGTGTGTGTGTGTGTGTGTGTGAGTGTGTGTGTGTGAGTGTGTATATGTATGAGACAGTATGAATGTATTTTTTTTATTAAAATGTGTGAGATTGTATGTATGAGAGAGTGTGAGTGTGTGTATATATGTATGTATTAGTGTGTGAGTATATGTGAATGTATGCATGTGTGTTTGTACATATGTATGAGAGTGTGAATGTATGTATTAAAGTGTTTGAGTATGTGTGTGTGTGCATGTATGTATGCATAAATAAGAGAGTGTGTGCATGAATGTATTAGAGTGTATGTGTTTATGTATTTATGAGTGTGTGAGTGTATGTATTAGTGTCTGTGTGTGAGAGTGTGTGAATGTCTGTATGTATTAGAGTGTGTGATTGCGTGTGATTGTATGTATGTATGTTATATGTATGTATGTGTGTGAGAGAGTGTTACTGTATGTGTGTTTATTTGTGTATGAGTGTGACTGTACGTATGTATGTGAGTGTATGAATGTATATATGTTTATATGTGATTGTGTGTCTATGTATGTATATATGAGAGTGTGTGACTGTATGTGTTTATGTGTGTATGAGTGTGACTGTAAGAACATATAAGTGAGTGTGTTAGTAGGAGTGTGTGTGTGTGTGTGTGTGTGTGTTTGGGAGGAGGGTGGCAGCCTCAGATTTTGCCCCAGATCCCAATAGGAAGTAGTTATCCCCAGATGCCTAAAACAGCCCTTGATTGGCAGGTCCTGTACATGAATTCTTACTGCAGATCCTGTCCTATTGCAGTGACCAGTAGCAAATGCCAAACATCACAGAGGAACGTTTAAAATGTAGCCTGTGTCAAAATTATGATATTAAAATGCTGCCTTGATTAGGGTTAAGATTGTTATGGTCAGGGGGATTTGGGGTAATGTTTAATGTTAGGATGTTTAGGGTAAGGGGAGATTTTGGGTGATGGTCAGGATATTTAGGGTGTGGGGAGGTAGATTTGGATTATGTTAGGTCAGTATAGAGTTATAGTAAGGCAACATCTTAAACCCTCCATTTTGACACAAGTGACAATTTACAGGCTCTATTACAACAACCAATCACACATCCACAGCATTTTCATAATGAACTCTGTAAATCTGTGGCCATGATCTGAATACAAATACCTCGTACCATATCGTATATCCCCCATATATCCCACAGATGTATATGATAACTATACAATGATTCCCACACTAATGATAATATCACATGCAATGTAGATATTGAATTTTCTTACCTCCAGGTAGACTGTTTTGTACTGAAAAATAATAGATCACAAATGAGTTTCACAGGCATCAAAACTGCACCCACAAACCACCCCCGAATCACAGAACCACATGTTGATATTCCTATTTGAAACACACACACACAATAACTTTTATATACACACATATATATAAATCTATTATATATATAAATATACACACACATATATATACCCTAATTAACATACACACACACACACACATATATATACCCTAATTAACATACACACACACACACACACACATATATATACCCTAATTAACATACACACACACACACATATATATATATATACCCTAATTAACATACACACACACACATATATATATATACCCTAATTAACATACACACACACACACACACACACACATATATACCCTAATTAACATACACACACACACACATATATAAATATACCCTAATTAACATACACACACACACACACACACATATATACCCTAATTAACATACACACACACATTATATATTATATAATTATATATACCCTAATTAACATACACACACACACATATGTATACCCTAATTAACATATATACACATATATATATATATATATATATACCCTAATTAACATATACACACACACACACATATATATATATACCCTAATTAACATATACACACACACATATATATACCCTAATTAACACATACACACACACATAAAATATATCTACCTACACACTAACATAAATCATCTGACCAGTCACCTAGAAAACATGTAACCATTCACCTCAAACTAATCAGACCACTTACCTTCACATTTATTGGCCGCAACTGGGAATTCATAGAGATGAGTCGGAATTGCACTGCAGAGAGAGAGAGCGAGAGAGACAGCGAGAGAGAGACAGCAAGAGAGAGACAGCGAGAGACAGGGTTTAGTTTAATGTGATAATTTGTTTAAGTTCTTAAAAACAGAGATAGAGAGGGAGACACAATCTGTGTGAAAAAGACAGATGTGGAGGACATGTTAAATGGAACCACACATACACTGGCACCCAGCCTTGTTCAGCTTTGACTGAAAACCACAGACCCACACACACACACTCTCTGACAACCCAGCTGTGGTGCACTGTCTACTAGTAGTCATAGACTCACACATAATATACGTTTGACACCTCAGACATGTTTTCTTATCCAGTAGTAGTCACAGTACCACATATTCACTGTATGACTCCCCAGCCTTGTTCTACTGTCCACTGGTAGTCACAGACCCACAAATAAACTGTCTGACACACCAGCCTTGTTCTACTGTCCACTGGTAGTCACTGACCCACATATACACTGCCTGACACCCCAGTCTTGTTCTACTGTCCCACTGGTAGTCACAGACCCACACACACACACTGTCTGACACCTCCAGCCTTGTTCTACTTTCCCACTGGTAGTCACAGACCCACAAATAAACTGTCTGACACACCAGCCTTGTTCCACTGTGCACTGGTAGTCACAGACCCACACATACACCATCTGACACCCCCAGCCTTGTTCTACTGTCCCACTGGTAGTCACAGACCCACACACACACACTGTCTGACAACTCCAGCCTTCTTCTACTGTCCACTGATAGTCACAGACCCACACATACACTGTCTGACACCCCCAGCCTTGTTCTACTGTCCACTGGTAGTCACAGACCCACACATACACTGTCTAGCACCCCAGCCTTGTTCCACTGGTAATCACAGACCCACATATACACTGTCTGACACCCCAGCCTTGTGCCACTGGTAGTCACAGACCCAAACATACACTGTCTAACACCCCAGCCTCGTTCCATTGTCCACTTGTAGTCACAGACCCACAAATACACTGTATGACACCCCCAGCCTTGTTCCACTGTCCACTGGTAGTCACAGACCCACACATACACTGTTGGACACCCCAGCCTTGTTCCACTGGTAGTCACAGACCCACAAATACACTGTATGACACCCCCAGCCTTGCGCCACTGTCCACTGGTAGTCACTGACCCACACATACATTTTTTTGACATCCTATCCTTGTACCACTGTGCACTGGTAGACACAGACCCACACATACACTGTCTGACACCTCAGCCTTGTTCCACTGGTAGTCACAGACCCACACATACACTGTCTGACACCTCCAGCTTGTTCTACTGTCCACTGGTAGTCACAGACCCACACATACACTGTCTGACACCCCCAGCCTTGTTCTACTGTCCACTGGTAGTCACAGACCCACACATACACTGTCTGACACCCCAGCCTTGTTCCACTGGTAGTCACAGACCCACAAATACACTGTCTGACACCTCCAGCCTTGTTCTACTGTCCACTGGTAGTCACAGACCCACACATACACTGTCTGACACCCCAGTCTTGTTCCACTGGTAGTCATGGACCCACACATACACTGTCTGACACCCCAGTCTTGTTTCACTGGTAGTCACAGACCCACAGGTACACTATCCTACTCCTTTATGAACAAGGCCCAGTTTGTTTTTAGGATGTGCAATCTGACGTAGTAACCAAATGTGGCCAAGTGCATCTCAGGCAACAAAAATGTCCATAACATTAAAGGAATATTACACATATGTCCATTGGATTGTTTTGTGATGAGTTGAAGACATTTGTATCATTCAAGGTGGTTAAAATTCCTATTTAAATAAGTGGTGTTTTGTTTTTCCCAACAGAGCGCTTGGTTTGTACAGAAATGCATGAATTCTCTTTAATTCATCAGCTCTAGTGACATTATAGATGTCAGCAGACCCTCAACATCCCCATCATCCCGGGAATAAAGTCACCAGAATGATCTGCTTAAGTACCCACAGACTCCTGTTCCACAGAATTTGGGAATAAAGAGCAGTAAATGGTCTGTTCTGACCTGCACCTTCCATTCCTTCTCTATTCAGCAGGTTTCTATTATTCTGCCCTCCCACCCGATACACTGCAGTCACATGACCAGTGAAACCACGCAGACGACAGAAAATGTGAAAGGTGGCACCCTGGGCAGAGATTAGGAGGGTGGGAGAAAATGCAGGGTATTTAAAATATTCCCTCTATGGAGGGCCGCAAGTTATCATTCAAGGTCTTCTGGCCAACCTGTTGTGTCAGCCAGAAGACCACGAGATGGATAGTTTAGGAAATATCAATACTTTTATTTCTGATAAACTTAAAGGGATACTAATACTTCATTTTACCTTTATTTTATTTTGTAGACATTAAAAAAACATGAAGAATGATATAAGTCTTATCTCTCAGACCTTTATGGTTTGAGAGATATTCACAAGCAGAGTTTCCCCTTCCGCCCCTTTTACCTAGTGTAAGCCATCTCTTCTCAGATGGGGAATCAAGTCCATAGACCAGACATTCTATGGAGACATTCTATGGAGAACTGTATGTCTCTGACTTTCCTCTCCATTAGAATCTAACAGGAAATCTAATTAGAATTTGACCACTAGAGGGCACTGCTAATGTAAAAAAACATGGGTTTAAACTGTAATAACTCTGGAAATATAAATCTCTCAGCAGTGGGAGTACCCTTATTTTACTCAATAGGAAAATCCCTACAATATATATTTTTTCATAAAAAAAAGTTTACTGCTCCTTTAAAGAGCCACACTCACAGAGCTCGTTATACAGCTATAACAGCATCTTTTAGTGAATGTGATCCCTAAGAAGTTTTTAATGACATTTTCAAATATGTAAACTTGAATTCAAGGTAATAGCAGGTCCACTTTATTCCGATTTTTTCTTTCTGTTTTTTGCGATTTCTGTTGTATCATTGTCTCACAATGTCACTGATTGGTTGACTGGTCAAGAGAGGAGCTTATTTGTGGGCAGAGATTTCACTTGTGTACAAAGGGCATTCTGGGTAATCAGCATACACCTCTCCTGATGAAGATGTATGATAATGCTGAAATGTTGGCACGTGACTGCAATACATTGAATTTTATCCTAAAGTGGAGTTTGCCCCATGTTTTGTTTAGTGCATAGGCACCAAATCTGAGGCAAACAAGAAGCAGCAAAAGGAACAAATACGTCCTGTCTATTAAAGGTATAGTAATACTTCATTTTAACTTTATTTTATTTTGTAGGCATTAAAAAGACATGAAGAATGATATAAGTCTTATATCTGGGATTTAACTTACTTACACAGAAGTAGTAGATTGTGTATTAATCTGTAATAAGTGCGCACTAACTAGATCAGACTTTTATCGAACTGGAACAAAATTGAAACAGTTGCACTATTACTTGGCAACGGAACGTATCAGATGATTCAGACCTATCGTCGGCTAACAGAACTAGGTCATTACAGTGCTTGTTAAAGGGATAGTAATACTTCATTTTATCTTTATTTTATTTTGTAGGCATTAAAAAAACATGAAGAACGATATAAGTCTTATCTCTCAAACCTTTATGGTTTAAGAGATATTCACAAACAAAGTATCCCCCCCCTGTTCAACCAGATCAGAAGGGAGGTGCCCAGATAGACTGCAGAGAGGGACAATCTTCAATTAAGATAAGGGAAAAACCTGAAAAACTTGTCAAGGGGGGCAGGGTTTTCATTGTTCTCATAGGAAGAAGATTGTCCCCTTCTGCTATCTGTCTGGTCTATGGACTGCATTCCACATCTGAGAAGAGATGGCTTACACTAGGTAAAAGGGGCGGGAGGGGAAACTTTGCTTGTGAATATCTCTCAAACCATAAAGGTTTGAGAGATAAGACTTATATCATTCTTCATGTTTTTTTAATGCCTACAAAATCAAATAAAGTTAAAACGAAGTATTACTATCCCTTTAAAATGGGACTTTTAACCTAATTCAGTAGTTAGAAGCTCCGTTTAATACAACTGGGAATTTTGATGTCCTACTCATGGTGCAGTTGGATTTCCCCAGAAGAACCAGCTCCCTTGTTATCTGTCTGTAAATGGCTGATGTTTTCTGGTTTTCACTCCACCCTGGAAACTACCAGTGAACTTGATTCCATTCCCGCTACTCACGTTTCTGTCCAGCCTTGTAGATAGGTTTGTCCATTTGGATAAAGGAGATATTTTTCACGGGGGCAATCACCACTGACTTGCGATCCAGGATGAGTTGGCCCCCTCCGGATGCAGAAATAGTCACAAAGACGGGGACATTCTTGTCCACAGTGGGAACCTGACAAAGAACACAAAAGGTCAGATAAAGATCTCAGAGGGGTCTCCTTAAAACTACCACCCAGTAATAACATTGCACCACATAATTGCCCATCTGGTGACTAGCTGATCTGTAGCGCTAGACGCCAGAATTATTACCTGATTAAAGAGAAATCTCTATTCTTCCAAGACTGACAGCAGGACGGAGCTCGGACATCTTGTCATAGTGACGCGTGCGCTCCTGCGCTGTCAGTACCAGCCAGGTCTAGGAGGCGTTGCTAAGAGCCGTCTGGCTTCAATAGGGACTGACAGCGCACGTGCGTGGACGTCACTATGGCAAGATGTCCTTTGTATATGGGTTCTATTGCAATAGGCTTGTTATTTGTTTTGAAAAAGCGGCTTTCCAGCTGCGAAACGCGTTAGCATATAGTGCCTTATTTATTGTTCAATGATAATTGAATTTGATAATAAATTATATTTATATTGATACATAGTCTTTTTCCGCCTGTCATACTGATTGAAGGAATCCACAACACGTGTGAGTCCCGAACAGAGACGGGTTAATCTCTCGGCAAGCCTGTTTGACCGTGAACTCTGCTATCGGAGCTCTGATTATCCATAAATGTGAGTCCAATTTATACTTATTTACTTATATCTTCTACTTACTCTACTTCACTGTTAGCACCCCTTCTTTGTTCTTGTCTCTTTATAGGAGATATAAGGGGTCTGTACCTCCCAAGTGTCCCTCTTTATAGGAGATATTAGGGGTCCGTATCTCCCAAGAGTCCCTCTTTATAGGAGATATTAGGGGTCTGTACCTCCCAAGTGTTCCTCTTTATAGGAGATATTAGGTCTCTGTACCTCCCAAGTGTCCCTCTTTATAGGAGATATTAGGGCTCCGTATCTCCCAAGAGTCCCTCTTTATAGGAGATATTAGGGGTCTGTACCTCCCAAGTGTTCCTCTTTATAGGAGATATTAGGGCTCTGTACCTCCCAAGTGTTCCTCTTTATAGGAGATATTAGGGCTCTGTACCTCCCAAGTGTCCCTCTTTATAGGAGATATTAGGGGTCTGTACCTCCCAAGTGTCCCTCTTTATAGGAGATATTAGGGCTCTGTACCTCCCAAGTGTTCCTCTTTATAGGAGATATTAGGGGTCTGTACCTCCCAAGTGTCCATCTTTATAGGAGATATTAGGGGTCCATACCCCCCCAAGTGTCCCTCTTTATAGGAGATATTAGGGGTCCGTACCTCCCAAGTGTCCCTCTTTATAGGAGATATTAGGGGTACATACGTCCCAAGTGTCCCCTCTTTATAGGAGATATTAGGGGTACATACCTCCCAAGTGTCCCTCTTTATAGGAGATATTAGGGGTCTGTACCTTCCAAGTGTCCCTCTTTATAGGAGATATTAGGGGTCCGTACCTCCCAAGTGTCCTCTTTATAGGAGATTTTAGGGGTCTGTACCTCCCAAGAGTCCCTCTTTATAGGAGATATTAGGGGTCCGTACCTCCCAAGTGTTCCTCTTTATAGGAGATATTAGGGGTCTGTACCTCCCAAGAGTCCCTCTTTATAGGAGATATTAGGGGTCCGTACCTCCCAAGTGTCCCTCTTTATAGGAGATATTAGGGGTCCGTACCTCCCATGTGTCCCTCTTTATAGGAGATATTAAGGGTCTGTACCCCCCCAAGTGTCCCTCTTTATAGGAGGGATTAATGGTCTGTACCTCCTAAGTGTCCCTCTTTATGGGAGATATTAGGGGTCTGTACCCCCCAAGTGTCCCTCATTATAGGAGATATTAGGGGTCCGTACCTCCCAAGTGTCCCTCTTTATAGGAGATATTAGGGCTCCGTACCTCCCAAGTGTCCCTCTTTATAGGAGATATCAGGGGTCCGTACCTCCGAAGTGTCTCTCTTTATAGGAGATAATAGGGGTCTGTACCCCCCAAGTGTCCCTCTTTTTAGGAGATATCAGGGGTCTGTACCTCCCAAGTGTCCCTCTTTATAGGAGATATTAGAGGTCTGTACCCCACAACTGTCCCTCTTTATAGGAGATATTAGGGGTCTGTACCCCACAACTGTCCCTCTTTATTGGAGATATTAGGGGTCTGTACCTCCCGTGTCCCTCTTTATAGGAGATATTAGGGGTCTGTACCTCCCAAGTGTCCCTCTTTATAGGAGATATTAGGGGTCTGTACCTCCCAAGTGTCCCTCTTTATAAGAGATATTAGGAGTCTGTACCTCCCAAGTGTCCCTCTTTATAGGAGATATTAGGGGTCTGTACCTCCCAAGTGTCAGTCTTTATAGGAGATATTAGGGGTCTGTACCTCCCAAGTGTCCCTCTTTATAGGAGATATTAGGGGCCCGTACCTCCCAAGTGTCCCTCTTTACAAAATATGAGGACTTCATTCCTCCCAAGTGTCCCTATTTAGGAGGGGCGGTCGCTCTTTGAGACCTAAATCTCACTGTGCAGAGGCAGGAGATTTCAGCACACAGATACAGTCCTTTTTGTATTTGAGTGGAAATATTTTGTACAACTCCCTGCCGTCTACGTACATTCCCCATTCTGCATCAACTCCCTCCTCCTCCCCTCTCACCTGTCTCTGCCCCACTCCCCTCTCACCTGTCTCTGCCCCACTCTCCTCTCACCTGTCTATGCCCCACTCTCCTCTCCCCTCTCACCTGTCTCCTGCCCACTCCCCTTTCACCTGTCTCTGCTCACACTCTCTTCCCCACTCCCCTCTTCCCATATCACTCCCCTCTCACCTGTCTCTTCCCCACTCTCCTCTTCCCATATCACTCCCCTCTCACCTGTCTCTTCCCCACTCTCCTCTTCCCATATCACTCCCCTCTCACCTGTCTCTTCCCCACTCCCCTCTTCCCATATCACTCCCCTCTCACCTGTCTCTTCCCCACTCTCCTCTTCCCATATCACTCCCCTCTCACCTGTCTCTTCCCCACTCCCCTCTTCCCATATCACTTCCCTCTCACCTGTCTCTTCCCCACTCTCCTCTTCCCA